>OY759268.1:49461431-49744946 GCA_963662155.1 Lamellibrachia columna | reverse complement strand
TCGGATCAGTACACGCCATATCCCGGTCGTATTGTACAACCAAGGCGTTGATCGTGTGACCCAGTTGTGTGTATAGCTTCTCATACGTGCAAAATGACATGTTCTGCCCTTATGAAATGTGCCGAACGTTGCTTTTCAATGCAGCCATCCAGCTATTTTTAACCCGCTCGGGTTCAAGTCTAGAGCAGACAACCACATGCCGCCGCCATTTTGGCTTAGTAATATTTGTGTTTCGCCCTGTTGTTGACCGTCGCATCGTTTGTCATCAGTTTGAAAATGCACTTTGTTTATTTAAATTTTGTATTGTTAGTCTGATCATAAGTACACATCGACAGCGTGAAAGAGTTTGCAATATTTCGGATGTCGGATTTATGTATTTTTTTATTAAAACAAAAACATTCCAGTAAAATTCACAAAACACAACTGGTAGCCGTACGGTTTTTATGTGTTAATGCACGTTGAAAAAATGGGCATAATAGTGAAAAGTAACCACAATAATTGGATAATTGTTTTATTGGAACAAAACTAAAACTAACAAACATGGCTTTATTTGTTTATCTGGGTTAATGGTAATGGCATTGAAGGAATGGGAAGTTTACGGGTTTTTTAAATTTTCCCTAAAGCTCGCTTCATGATTTGAATATTCAATAATTGTACCACAACAATTTTAACAGCCTATTTCTTTTATAAATGCAACTGGTGTTGTGAGATATTAATTTGGCTGGAAGCTACGCGGAGCATAAAACAAATGGTGACCATCCTTCACTCGGGAATAGCGACACTTTTCTAAGGTCAATTAAATTAAACTTGTGACGTGCATCTAGTCGGTTGCGATGTTGTAACATTGACTTGTGTCTTTCTGGACGGGTGATATAGTTCAGCTCGAATATTCTCTTGGTGACTGTATCAGTAAATTCATTAATAATATTGAACACTTCAAGCATATCAGCCCTTTTCCTCCTACCTTGTTGAGATAGGAAGCCACATTTTCGCAGTCTTAGATGATATGGAAGCTTAGAAATTCCAGTAATCATCTTATGGCCCTCATCTGCACACTTTAATTTTTTTCTATACATAGAAACAGGAAAACAGCGAATCAATGTTTAGTTGTCCTTCCCATAGCATACACAGTTAATTGCTGATTTAATTTAAGTGAAGAATTTGGGAGGTCAATTTAATTTAATTGGGACATTTCTGAGTTAATTGTAATATAATTAATTAAATGTTCAAGATCATGTCTATGTTAGCATTAAACCTTAACAGTGTTGTTTTTATGACATGTGACTCGTGTCGTTTTGCTGCAATTTTCTTTAGCTGCGTGACTTTTTGTCTACACATGAAATACCCGATCAACTTGGTAATATCAAATTTCAACTTAATTAGGAAATATAAAATTAACTAGGTTAAATGGCAGCATTAATCAGGTAAAATGTGATATGATTTGAGAATCAAACACTTTTCGAAAGGTAATGGAGCGTTTAGAGTGGCGTCCTCCTACCGGTTTCCCTACTGTCCTAAATCTAGCCCCTCCCAGCGAAACCGATAAGAGGTCGCCACCGTAGCAGAACGGAGGGATCGATTATCAAAGGTGAATTTATTCCACCTCTAAGTAAATAGTAGGCGTGTATGAGTACGCTTGAACACACAGTATATTATATTTAATATGTAAAAATAGCACATGTTTATTAATGGGCTGCTCTGGACAATTAACTAGGGAACCTGTTTTACGCACAGGTTATGAGTCATCGCCCCACTATCGGCGGCGCAGTCATATCAGCTGCACGGATGTATTGAGTTACAGCAACCCGCTCGTTAACTATATGCAGCATATCATATTATCAGGCCTATATACTAGCCGAGTTGCCCGGCGTTGCACGGTAGAAAAGTCAACCAAAATTATGTCTCTTCGCACTGCCCAGTGAAATGTTGGTAGGGCAGCGCCAATGGCTATGAAAACGTCATGCCCTGCAGGTTTCACGAAGTGTTCGTACCGTACGAAGGAACTTATGTGGACGTTTGATATATATATACGTATGTATTTATATATATATGTATATATGTATATATATATATATATATATATATATATATACATATATATATATATATATATATATATATATATATATATATATATATATATATATATATATATATATATATATATATACATATATATATATATATATATATATATATATATATATATATATATATATATATATATATATATATATATATATATATATATATATATATATATATATATATATATATATATATATATATATATATATATATATATATATATATATATATATATATATATAAATACATACTACAGCTTTTTTAGTTGCTGCACCGACTCTGTGGAACTGACTCCATATTAGTGTTAAATGTGTAAAAATATAACAACATGTTGCCGTAGCCTAAAATCCCACCAGTTTAAATTTGTTTATACTCCATAGCTCCCAAGCCTACCAACCGAACTGCTTACGTAGCGGTTATTTCCCGGAGACGTGGCTAATATTTGAACTGTATCACTACGACCAACGTCAACCCGCCGATTCACACACTTAGGCGTGTCGCTAAAAACAGAGGTACCGTTCCACTCGTTGATACAACCTAGCTGTCTTTATCATCCAGAGAAGACATCACGCGGTCAACGCTCCTCTAGATAAGTGGAAACAAATAATAATGTAACCCAACATTTATGATAGCTGACATAGAAACACGTTACTGTTGATTAATTTCGATAGATACAGTTATGCACTAGGGTTACCCCTGCAGCGAGACATTACAACAGGCGATAGTGCAGTTGTTATGATTAACCCGATTGTATACAAGATGCACTCCACAGAAGCAAGATGTTATTGCAACAGCCTACCTGGCACTTACAGTGTTTATTGTCACCTGACTAACCATTAGAGGCCAATACATCATGACCTCTTTAGTGTTTATCCTTCAGTTCATAACCTGAAGCTATTGGTGAGCCGGGCAGCCAAACATTCTTTCCTTGCATTTGGGAGTGACTACCACTGAGGCAGACTTGACAATCAACCCCAAAGTTATCTCAATCCTTCCACACAAACAAGGAAAAAAGGTTGCAAGAATTCCCCGTAAAACAAGTTCCCTGGGAATTGTCCAGACCAGCCAATTGGGATAAACATGTGCTATTTATACATATTAAATACACTGTGTGTTCAGGCGTACTCATACACGCCCACTATTTACTTAGAGGTGGAATAAATTCACCTTTGATAATAGATATCTCCATTCTGTTGCGTTGGCGACCTCTTATAGGTTTCGCTGGGAGGGGCTTAGGTTAGGAGAGTAGCGACCCTGATACGAGGACGCCACTCTAAACGCTCCATTACCTTTCGAAAAGTGTTTGACTCTCAAATCATATCACATTTGATGTAATTAATGCTGCCATTTAACCTAGTTAATTTTACATTTCCCTAATTAAGTTGAAATTATTTGTTCTAAATAAGTTGACCGGGTATTTTTTAGGAAGACAAAAGGTCACGCAGCTAAAGAAAATTACAGCACAACGACACGACTCACATGTCATAAAATCAACGCATTTAAGGTTTAATGCTAACATAGACATGAACTTGAACATTTAATTAATTAAATTACAATTAACTCAGAAATGTCCCAATTAAATTAAATTGACCTCCCAAATTCTTCAATTAAATTAAATCAGCAATTAATTGTGTATGCCATGGGAAGAACAACTAAACGCGTTACTACATTGCGAACATGTTACAGACTTAGCAAACAGCGTTACATATGTGTCAAAACTCTTTAGCTAAAACTTGAGATTTTTTGCATTTAGTTATTTTTTTGTGACTTGTTCGATTTAGTCTTTTTTCGAGAATGTTTTTGGACTTCATTGATTCGCTGTTTTCCTGTTTCTATGTATAGAAAAAAAATTAAAGTGTGTAGAAGAGGGCCATAAGATGATTACTGGAATTTCAAAGCTTCCATATCATCTAAGACTGCGAAAATGTGGCTTCCTGTTTCTACAAGGTAGGAGGAAAAGGGCTGATATGCTTGAAGTGTTCAAGATTTTTAATGGATTTACTGACATAGGCACCAAGAGAATATACGAGCTGAACTGTATCACCCATCCAGAAAGACACAAGTCAATGTTACGACACCACAACCGATTAGATTCACGTCACAAGTTTAATTTAATTGACATGTGTGAGGTTAATTTCATTTAATTTGAGTTAATTGTAATTTAATTAACCAAGTGTTCAAACTAGTTAACTGTCACATTTCTGGTACATAACTACCTGGATAACACGACATATACAAATACATTATGTATGTAAGAACAAATATATTTCCAACAAAATTATAAAACACATTTATGTTATAAGTCAGCAATGTTGTTCATAATTGATTGCATAATATAATGGTCCTCATATGTAATAACAACATAATTCCATCAATGTATATGTACGCTGTAGTATGCTAAATAGTTAAAACTGCATGGTACATGCATATCTAAGAATGGTGCAAGTGGTGACCGATAACTGACTAAAGGCCATCGTATGTCATATGTTGTGGTGACAGCGCTGTGTATGCCACGGGAAGAATAGCTAAACGCTTGTAACTCTATATCGAACTATCGACACGTCGTAAGAGTCGATGTGTCGAGTCAGTACTGTCGATAGTAAATTGAAATATCAATAGTTATCGTCAATAGTACACTGAACTATCGGTAGTAACGATATTTCGTAACATAATTCATCAGCACTTGTGTCACATTATAATATGACTACAACAATTCAAACATAATATATAGTGTTATTTATTTGTTGACCTTACATCAGCAATCGTTGATTAGAGCAGCGTAGTTTAAACAAATGATAATTTTTCATCAACTACCTCCAAAGTTACGCGATACCTCCACCCGTTAACTACGGTTTGGGACTGCTTTCATGGCTATTCGCTATTCCGTGATACTATCGCGATAGTCATGAAACTAATAGTATTGCAGTAGTTATGCAGCTGTAAATATGTCCCCAACAGTGACCCGTATTGTTAATGTTATACATCAAATTAATGGTAAGACAATATACCTAGCAACTGTCAGTGGTGGTAGATTCGTGCAACGTACTGAACAATGAAACGAAAACTATTGTTTTCTATTTCCCGTCATCGAATTATTATCAATAACTTTCACCATCGCCCTCACTAAAACGATGGTACTCATCGTACTAATATGTTTCAAGTCACTTACTGCCACCCGGTTGTCCTAAAAATAGTTCATCCCGGAACCTCGCCCTTTGTAAAGGCTGATACACCCTGTCCCTGTCGTGCGCACGTTCTCACGTGCTTCCACTTGAACATGACAAACACATAGTTTAAAATATCAATCCCGTACCAAAAAAATGTAATGCCAAAATGGCTGGCATCCATCGAGGAGTGCAAGCACGAACAAGACAACTAATAGGGCATACAGTCACTGCAAAGGGCACATTGTTAACTTGATTATTGTGCATGCTAGCATATAATCCATATTTAGTATTGTGACGGTCACATTCCAGTAGTTTGAATTATCTTTAAATATATATATATATATATATATATATATATATATATATATATATATATATATATATATATATATATATATATATATATATATATATATATATATATATATATATATATATATATATATATATATATATATATATATATATATAAACATATCAACTACTCGCTGTGTTAGAGATTGGTTCGGTGCAACATTTAAAAAGACAATGACACGTTCACTGCTTGACTCAGTTCCCCTTGTAACCAGTAAGTCTATTTTATATCATTAATATCGCAACCAATATTAATATACTGATATAGTTAAATAATAATACAGTATAAATAACAATTCCCGAGGGTTAGTTAGCCTCTCACCAGGAAGTTAAGGGCAGAAGTTTACTTATCGCTGCTTCTACCTACGCGTAATAATCAACTGCGATGTTTATTGACTATAACAGAGTTGTTATCAACATTTCAGTTCTCCAGTGCGTTGTAACTTGATTAGCAAGTACTGACAAGTGAGAAGTAATTTATATGGCACTTCCTTCAATCACGTTCGTCAGTAAAGACATTGCAAACAACCGGAATGAGTATACGGTGTGGTTAAAGAATGTGCTGACGTCTTCATCTGCGTATTATCAAACTCAATCACAATGTTTACAACATTATATAAATGGGGTGCCGATTAATCATGTTTCGCCCAATTCCTTCTGTCAATTTGTCATGTCCAGTTGCTGTAATCCAATGTTTCCCCAGTGAATCGCATCGAGATGTTCCTGCCCAGCTGGGCATTAATATTGTGGGGCGTGGGTGAAGTTAATGGCTGCGATCCGTGGCCTTGGACGGTTCCCATGCCCCGATACTATCTGCTCATATATTATACCAAACATTGGGGGCATTCGGAGTGGGAGCTCGTATACTCGAGAACCCAAGCACTCAACATATTGAAGAGGCCAGGTTCCCAGGTCCCCAGGTCCCCGTGTCTCTGGACTCCCATGCCCCATTCTCCCAGGTTCCCAGGCAGCCATACTCCCAAGTCCCCATGCTCTCACGTCCCACTCTCCCAGGTCCATAGTCCCCGAGGTACCCAGGTCCCCAGGCTCCCAAGTTCCCAGGTCCCCAGGCCCCCAATCTCCCAGGTCTTCAGACCCTAAGCTCCCAGGTCTTCAGTCCCCAAGCTCCCAGGTCCCCAGCGCCCAAGCTCCCATGTCACCATACCCCAACCTCCCAATTCCCCAAGACCCCAAGCTCCCAGATCTTCAGCCCCCAAGGTCCCAGTTTTATAACACGATGTAATATAATATGATTCCACGCATTCTTTGTTTTTGTTCCTTTGAGTATCCTTCATCAACGGTTTCAGGGTATGCAATCAGACAGGTCGGGCAAGTAGAAGGTCATGTGAAGCCCTGCCGTCCACCTCTTGTTTACAACAATTTCTCCCCTTCCACTTTCAGCCCATTCGATTTACACACCCGCTTTCTCCCAAGCCACTGTCCCTCAAGACACTTTCTCGTAACATCTTTCTTCCATACAATTACTGCCACCCGGTTGTTCCAAATATAAATCACTCCACGCGCCGCACATTGTAGCGGTGAAGTCACATTGTTCTGTTTCTGCCGTCGGATAATGTAATATATATATATATATATATATATATATATATATATATATATATATATATATATATATATATATATATATATATATATATATATATATGTATATATATTTATATATATATATATATATATATATATATATATATATATATATATATATATATATATATATATATATATATATATATATATATATATATATATATATATATATTTATACACACACACACAAACACACACACATCATGCATACATACATACATACATACATACATACATACATACATACATACATACATACATACATACATACATACATACATACATACATACATACATACATACATGTTGCACACCTTCTTCAATACGACCTCCCTGCATCAGTTTTTTCACAGATATAAATGAATACCAGTTTATTTCGTAAGAGCTAAAAACTACAAGATATTGACGCCGTTTCCAAGAAAACGAATATTTATCTCCCTTTCACAAACGATTTCCGGACTTTGAAAATAAAACACTAATAAAGTAAGACGTCTTTCTAACATATATATATATATATATATAGATATATATATATATATATATATATATATATATATATATATATATATATATATATATATATATATATATATATATATATATATAACGGTTTGGTGCTTCGATGACAGTAACCTCGGCCTTAGTTTCGTTTAGCCGAAGATTGTGGTGAGTCATTGTTCTATGCCATCGACTGCATCCGAAGCTTCTCCATCCTGCGTTCCGGTGAAGTCACCGTAGAACTGAGTGTCATCTGCATAATAATGGTATTGTAAGTTTCCTGAAGATGACCCCCAAAGGAAAATTGTAAACGGAGAGCGGAATTTGGCACAACACAGACCCTAGTTGGATCCCATATTCAATCAGTGTTCTCCGGGAGTTGTGGTCATCAAAGCATAGGCTCTGTGTGTGGCACAATTATGTTCTCCATTTACACTTTGCTTTTGGGGGCCATCTTTAGGAAACATAACCTGCAATAATAGTTATATGTATATTGCACTAAGTGTACGTTGAATTCACCGGAAGGCAGGTCGGATAAGTTTCGGATGCAGTATATCGCATAGAGCAATGCATCGAAGAAGCGAGGCAGTGATGACTCACCGCAATATCCTGCTAAACAACAATAAAACCAAGGCCATTGTAATCGCACCACCGAACCGGAAACACTGAATATTTGCGATATATTCTCGTCTCGCATTATGGATATGTGTGTTAGGAAGAAGTCTAAATAATTTAGTGTTTTCTTTCTTTTTAAAGTCCGGTAATCGTTTGTGAACTGGATATACATATTTGTTTTCTTGTTATAGGCTTTAGCTCACCCTAAATAAACAGGTAGTCATGTCTAACGGCGAACAAACTGATACAGGGCGGTCGTATTCAGGAAGGTGTCCAATACATAACGTGCGTACATACATACATATAAAACCAGGACGAGTTCGATTGACTTTTCAATAAAGCAAAATATCAAGTTTAAAAGTCAATATTTCGAGTCAAATCATAATTGTCCTTCAATTGCACTTTCGTAGTTTCTGTCACTAATTGGACTCGTCGATTATAGGCTTCACTCGGTAACATCACCACTTTTTGTCAGATGAATGCAACATAAGACGGAAACTAACAAACCATACGGCTGCTCTTGTGTGTTTTGCAAAACGCGGCCAATTATTAATTGTATCTGCCGTGAGTTTGTTCGGCAATATATACCTTATTATAATTGTGAGCATGTAACAGTAAACCCATATTTATTCTTATAGGCCTTGCCGATGACTGACAACATGAAGCCAGTTTTGGGATGAATCGCTACAGCATCCGCACAGACGATGTTGCTGCAAGAACCTGAACACCCCTAAATATACAAAATGGACTCGGCCAATGCAGATCAGGTCGTCGCCGAGAGCGCCTACATTCGGCGTATACTTCGTAGAGCAAGGCGATGTGTTCTCATATTCAAACACGCAAGTAGAATGCGAATGCAACTCGCGTATGCACATAAGTGTTGCCCGCGTTTGTGTGCGCCCGAGTGTAAGTCACTTCCAGCAACTAATCGAGCTCAGCTGCAGGTCCCGACAAAGTTGACGTCGCCAGTTGTAATCGCCATTCAGGTAAGCCATTATTTCGTATGAAATTAATTGTGTCGACTTTCCCACAGCTTCTAGTCAAGCCGCAATTGAGATGAAACATATAATGTCGTTAGTTACTCTGCCAACTTGTGAAAAGTCACCCATTATGGAAGTTTCATCAATCTGACCATACGGCATAAACTTCGGCATTCGTACCGAATAAGCGCTCCAAAACATGTGTTGTATCGGATGTTTCTCAGCTACCCGTCATGCAGCTAATATGATGAAATAGATCATTCTTCTTTCAAATGGTTCCCTCTTTTCATTACAAGCTAAAAGGTGGCGTCAGAGCCTTATTAAGTTGGCATTTTATTTCCTTCGGTGTTTTGGGGAATTCCCTCAGCACCAATTGTTTCATTATCCTAAATGTTTATGTTTTAGTATCCGTCAGTTGAAAGGCTACAACTACTGAACATAATTCCTCTGTTCTTGCCATTTAAAAAAATGTCACCATTATAAACTATCGTCATGTTGTTTCTGTCTTGTTGTTCAATATATAATTTCAATATAAGTGTGCTAGCGATTCCTCGTATCATTATTGTAATTGTGTTTTTCTAGCATTGCTTGTTATATTTATTTTACCACCAAAAGCAAAAATTATCCGGACGGGATAAATTGATTGTTCGTGACTGTCATAAGGGAAATGTAGTTTTGTTTTATATGACAAAAGGGTATATATGTGAGTAAAACAACTGTGGGTGATCGTTTTCATAATTAAGTATGAAACGAAACTGTGCAATCGCCTACATCTTCCTTTGGGTATTCGTCCAGTTATCATATTGCCAAGCAACCAAGTTCGATGTTATGTGACATAGGGCGCAACACACACATACGGAAGTGGACGGTTTGCGTAATTTTGAACAATCGTTGAATTTTTACCAACAATTTAACGTAGTAATTTTGACGGGTAATTAATAGTTATTATGTACAAATATTCGCAACGCTATGCCTGGTATTTACAATAAACCATCCACTGATCAAACAAACCAAGTCCTTAGTGCAATGTTGTGTGACAGAGGGCGCTACATGCACACATACGACAGGAGAAGGCTTGCGTAATTCTGAATAATCATAGAAAACACGTAAAGCGTTGAGAACAATTGTATTTAAAAACTACGAAGGGAAATTCAGTTGTTCGTAAAAGGTTAACAGTGAAGAGAATTTCAAAATAATAGTTTATTTACGCTGGAATATATCACTCTTTTTTATTGAAGCTTTGTTCGACGTCCTTCTGCAATGTTGTTACTCTCGACTCACATTATCAGTCATGTGGCCTGTTGGGTGTTCACGGGGTTCACGTAATCCCTCATTTTGTGAACCACTTTTCCAAAAATGTGAAACCCAATTTTCAAAATGGTGACCACCCCTTATTCAATAATGTTAACCCCTTCTCAAAAGAGTGAACCCACCTTTTTCAAAAATGTGTTACCCGGTCAATAATCTATTGATAAACATCCAAAACAACTTTCAAAATTTTTACCGTTTTCAGTGTCCAACTGGTGGTGGCCTGTGTTTCTGCACAACTTTAGCACCGAAGTGCATAATAATCCCTTCCCAGAACATGAAATCACATTCCCTTCCCGACCACATGTATTGAAGCACCAATAACACTGAATTGTTGATTATCTTATTGATATGCCTGTGTCTATGTATTTTGCAGGTAGTTAAATGCACGCTCCAAACACAACCAATGATTAAATGACAATTTACAATTTTCAAGGCGAGCGTTAATCACGAATGACTGCGAAACACTGGATACGAAGCCACAAAACAACTGTCGACATAGCAAGGGATCGCTAAAAGGAAGCACTTATTTACTGCTAAGTAGCACCGCACCTGACGGTGGATCATGAGTGTTACCTATAGAAACGGCTGGAGTGGAATGTAAGTAAAGAGAAAGAACAGTGACTACGATGATAGGGAGGAACAATTGTGAAATAGAAGAACACTTCGGAACAAGAACTGTGCCATTACCTATTAATATACAATAACAATAATTTGCGAAGACTAAAAATATACATATGACAACAAGGCACAACGCCACTATTATCACTGTAGCGATTATCTGTGAGACACTGGTGTGTACACAAGACATAACTGCGAAGTGACAGATATTTGACAATATGTCATCGACTACATTATGCGAACTTGCTTTCTTTATCATTGATGCCATTGTATGTGTTATTGGTGTCATAGGAAATACGCTCTCGTTAGTTGTACTAAACGAGTCCACTGGCGGTAATGTGGGCACGTACCTTCTCAAGGTTCTTGCACTGACGGATACTTTGTTTCTTGTAACAATTGCATGTATTGTTGTATACTTACAAACATATATTTACATGGCTGAACACATTTGGGTAGCCATTCTGCCATACATATGGCCATTACAATACATTACCCATATGTGGACTGTCTGGATGATAGTTATTGTCGCAGGCAATCGATTCATCGCAGTGTGTCGCCCCATGGAAGCGCCACGGCTCTGCACGAAGTACAACGTTCAGCTGGAAATCCTGATCATGGCAGGCGCAGTGTGTGTTTACAATATCCCGCGCTTTTTTGAGTACAGTTATGTGGCGCGTAATGTGACGAGAGTTGACCACAATAACATGACCTTCTGGTATGAGCAGTGGGAGGATATGGGGATCCGATCTGTAAACCTGTACAACATCCTCTATGAAAATGTCTGTTATGGTTTGACTGTTTACCTATTGCCGCTGGCCATCGTTATCTACTTCAATGTCCATCTTATGCGTGGCTTGAAAGTAGCTCAAAGCCGGAGAAGCACAATGACGTCACATTCAAGCAATGATGAAAACAACATTACACTCGTCATGATTGTCATAATCATTGCGTTCGTTGTATGCCAGACCCCACCGACCATCAACCAGATATTGTACTACATTATTGATCACGTGCAAATGTCAACGTGTACACCATACAAAATATATTTCCATCTGAGCAACACATTTGCAATGATAAATTCATCGTTCAACGTTTTCATATACTGCCTATTCAGAAAACAATTCCAACACCAACTACGCATGTTGTTTGGTCGAACATATGGTCGTCCCAGCCAGCAAGAAACTACAACAACCAGACAAGGAACCTGACCATACAATATGCTACCTTCCTGGATAGGGTAGCCTCAAGCCACGGTTACACACTTATTTTGGAGTTGACAAAGTGTGTTTATGTTATCGACATTGCGAAATGCTCTGTGTGACCACCGAGACCGTTGGACGCCAATGCTTTGTGTGCAATGCCAATAAATTAACATGTATCCGGCTCGTCCGTGGTCGTAGTTGTAAACATTGCTACCTTGATTAACTTGACTACTTCAACCGCTAGGGGCCAGTACAGTTAGTAATAGCATACCGACTGCGTATCACATTGTATGCACTGTAACGTCATTGCCATACATATATATATATATATATATATATATATATATATATATATATATATATATATATATATATATATATATATATATATATATATATATATATATATATATATATATATATATATATATATATATATATATATATATATATATATATATATATATATATATATATATATATACTGTATTACTAACTGATTTGATTTAATAAACGTTCTTTATTTATTGATTTATTGATTTATTTATTGACTGGTTGATTGACTGATTTGTTTATGCATGAACATGTGCTGTGCCAGGTACAGTTATATACGCAACGGCAAGGTTAGCAAAGCTATGCAAATCCACAAACACTCACACACGCACGCACGCGCGCACACACACACACACACACACACACACACACACACATAAATACACACGCACGCACACAAATGTTACGGATCGTCGGTGATGAACATCTTTGCTTTCGCACACGTTAACACATGGGATGTGTTGTTTTTCCGGTTTGGTGCTTCAATGACAGTAACCTCAGTCTTAGTGTCGTTTAGCCGGAGATTGTGGTGAGTCATTCTTCGATTCATTGTTCGATGCGATCGACTGCATCCGAAGCTTTTCCATCCTACGTTCCGGTGAAGTCACCGTAGGGATGAGTGTCATATGCATATAAATGGTATTGCAGGTTATGTTTCCTGAAGATGATACCCAAAGGAAAATTGTAAAAGAGAACAGGATTGGGCACAACACAGACCCTTGAGGGATTCTACATTAAGTTAGTGTTCCCCGGGAGTTGTTGTCATCCAGTCAAAACGTCTGAATTAAGTTCGACATGTATGACTCCAGCAATTGAAGAGCAGTGCCGTGTATGCATATGCTGCGCAGTTGGCTGATTAAACTCGAGTTGTCAACATTGTCAAAGGCAGCGCCTATATTGAGCAGCACTACAGCCACAACCTTAATTCTGTGTACGGAACGGAGAAGGTCTCCCTGGATGCGCACCATCGCCGTCTAAGTGTTGTGATATTGTATATATGTACTTTGGAAAGTGTCCATATTATTGTTAATATCTTGGTGCTGGCGAAATTGTATTGTCACGTGGCGCTACAATAACTTTGACACAAATGATAAGTTTTATATTGGTCGGTAGTGTTTCATTGAGTCTGGATCAAGGTTAGATTTTTTCAGTAGAGGTGTAATTGCCGCGTGTTGGGTGGCCCTAATCCCGACTCGAGTGACATATTAATGTTGATAGCTAATGTCGACACAATAATGTCAATGTTGGCTTAACGATAGGCTGACTCGTTTTAATCTGACTTGTTTAATTTTGGCCTAAATCTGGCCGCATCAAAATGCGTTGCGGCTCGAGGCGGCGCTTCTATAAACAACTAGAGCATGTGCCAAGTTACCGATCAAATACTCCTGGTACTGCCGGATGTCGTTATAATCTAAATTGGGAAGAAGGATTTAGACACCTCAAAACTATCATCATCAAAGCCGAGTGGAAAGAAAGAAAGACGGGTGTGGTTGTAGGGCCGCTCCATATGAGCGCAGCCTTTGACGTTGTTAACAAATCGACTTTAATCAGCCAACTGCGCAGAATAGGCATCCAGGACACTTCAATGGCTGGAGTCATACATGTTGAATAGAACTCAGACAGTATACAATGATAACCATAACTCCAGGAGATTGAATCTGGCGTCCCAAAAGTTTCTGTGTTGAGCACAATTATGGTCTCCATTTACACTTTGCCTTTTGGGGCCATCTTCAGGAAACTTAATCTGCAATAACATGTACAGGTAGATTGCACTAAGTTGTACGTTGATTTCAAAGGAACGCATGATGGATAAGTTTGAGATGCAGTATATAGCATCAATCAATGCTTCGAAGAAGCGAGACAGTGGATGGCTCACCACAATATCCTGCTAAACAACACAAAGACCGAGGCTATTGTCAACGCACCACCGAACCGGAAACACTGAATATTTTATATTAGTATCGAGTATCGCTGCGTGCATTGACGCGGCCACGCCACTGGTGCCGAGACGGTCCGTGTATACTATATATATTGATACTATTCATTTTACAGCAATGCCAATTTCGTAACCATGCAAGCGTGCACCATGAAAATTAGAGTGATCAGAACACAGCTTTTGTAAATGCGCAGTAATTGAAAATGGCGTCCTGATTGGCTTCACAACGACAACTCTCAATTACCCGTCCGCAATGTTATTGCCTGCGTGCATAGTAATGGAGTTCTATCGCACAAGCATGTATGTTCCTTGTCTGACAAAATTCTAGCCTCCAACAACCACATTGAAATATGAACTGCTTTGTTGATTGCATCATCGAATCGCTTGTATGTTTGTCTTTTACAGGTGAATAAAGATAAGCAACATATACAAACATTGACTAAATGACATTGCGCAAATGCATACAATTCATGAAGAAATCTGCAAAATACTTGAAGCGAAGCCATTTAAACAAAACAATTGAGTGCATAGTAAGGAATCGGAAAACGATAGCACTTGTCTGCTGGTAAATGACACTGTACCTTGCGGTGAATGTTGTATGGCAGTGATATTATACTGCATGCAATGTGATACTCAGTCGGACTGCTATTTCTAATTGTACTGGTCCCTGGCGGTGGTCGTAATCGAGTCATCGGATCAACAACAACAAAACAGACTTGCGTCAAACCACCAGTAGACAAGACCGTATACATTGGCAGTTTCTACAGCCGCGGACAGAAGGAAGAAATACACTAAAGGGAAATAATTGTGACTTCGTTGACAGGCAGGTTGAATAGTGGAACACAAGAAACATATGCAACAAGAACTGTGACACAAACAAATGTGTATGTTGTATAAAAGCTTACAATTGTCATACAGTACCTTTGTTCATCATATATAATTGAATAATTTGGAATTCCCAGTCTAAAGATGGCACAATTTAATAAGATAATGACACTCACTATGGCAATTGTCTTTTTGACAGAAGTGTGTGCTAGTGACATATCTGCGTCCTACAATACATCAAGCAATGCGACACTATTATATAGGTCATCTACATTATCTTGTTGGATCTTACACAGAGTCACGCCTGGCCCTCTGTTTGGCACGGTGTTCGCTTTTGGTCTCATAGGAAATTCACTCTCATTTGCTGTCCTACACAAGTACTCAAGTGGGAATGTCGGTGCGTACCTTCTTAAGGCTCTTGCAATTACGGACAATATATTTCTGGCAACTACGTTAGGCTTACTAATTGCCATCACCTCTGAACTATCTACACAAATTATATTAGAAGTACTCATCGTACTAGCAAACGCAACCATGTCATGGACTGTCTGGATGATAGTGATTGTCGCAGGCAATCGCTACATCGCAGTGTGTCGCCCCATGGTGGCGTCCAGGCTATGCACAATAAACAAAGTTCGTCTTGAAATCCTGATTGTGGTAGGGGCAGGGTGCGTCTTCAATATCCCACATTTATTTAATATATCAGGGATTATGCCATTGTATTTCTTTGTATTTCATTGTATATTTGTATTCCTCTTGCCGCTGGCTATAATTATCTTCTTCAATGTCCACCTAATGCGTAGTCTCCAATTGGCTCAGCGCATTATAATGATAATGATGTCACGATCAAACAATGATGGACACAATATCATTATATTATTATTTTCTAAGAGCAGCACCATTGTTAACTGATCATTGTTGTCATATACACTCTGCAAGCACAAGGTCATCAAAACAAAACTACATATTTGAAGTGTTTTGCATTTCTCAATATGATTTGTTATATATGTATGCTTAAAGGTTTGGGGTGAATTATATGATTTGTTTGAATATGTGTGTCTCAATATTGCCATTTTATGAATTAAATGTTGACATCAATTAATATTGTTGAAGTCTGTCGTTTTTTACACGAATAAGACCAACACTACTAACGTATTGTTTCCAATGATTTTTAATTGTTATTTGTTACACATTTAGTAGATTTACTATGCACCTCTACCATATGATTTCTTATAGATGCGTGCTTAATGGCTTGCAATGAATTACATAATTTGCATTACTATGCCTGTCTCAATTTTGTAGAAGCTACTTTATGACTTATATTTTGACAAGTTAATCAGTTATATTACTTTTCATCTTATTTTTTTCGGAAAAAAAACAATATGCTTAGTAAATGTTACCGGTAGTCTATGCACACGAATAAACCAACACTAATAACATAATGGCTTAAATTGATTAGAAACATGTTGGTATGTACACGCGAAACAATTTTCTCGTGTGAATTTGTCGTTAGTACCGATTTGTTATGTTTCATATTTCACTAATTGTTACTTTGAATGTTGGTTTTGTTCATATATATATATATATATATATATATATATATATATATATATATATATATATATATATATATATATATATATATATATATATATATATATATATATATATATATATTTATATATATATATATATATATATATATATATATATATATATATATATATATATATATATAAATATTTATATATATATATATATATATATATATATATATATATACACATATACACATATATATACATATATACATATGTATATATATATATATATATATATATATATATATATATATATATATATATATATATATATATATATATATATATATATATATATATTATTATGATTATCTAAATAATATCAATGTCACAAATATGGTTATATGATTGACAAAAATCAAAGTGATTGGCTCGTGACAAAAGCTCAAGTGTATCAATGTGTGATGGAACATAAACAAAACACACAACCGTGGATAGCGAGACAGCAATGGAAGGGGTGACGAACGCTATTAACAACGCTACAACGGTATCACTCAACTCCTACGACATAACACGGAGCAGTCGCATGTGAAGTCAGCGGAAGTGTCGGTGTCATACGAAGCAGTATCGTAGCTTGGCGACACACGATTCAATCACTTAGAGTGACGGCGAACGTGGTGGCGTCACGCGTATCAGTCGAACGAGATGAGAGCGGGCGTGGTGGTGTCATACGTGGTGGTGTCATACGTGATGGCAGAGGTCGAGAAGAAGTCCCTATGCGAAATTTCAATTCTAGAATCGCCGCGTTAAATGACCGACCAACAATGTTCATACCTCAAATTACACCTATTTCTTATAAACGTAATATCACCCAACTATCTGCATTGAGACGGTAACAACGCTATTAACAACACTAAAACTGTACCACTCAACTGCTACAACTTAATGCGTTATATTAATAAAACGAATATTCCGAGCTGTATTGCACCTGTCAGAGGCGTGAATTCGTTTGTCGCACCTTTCTTACCTGTTGAACAACAATTGGTTAGTTCGTGTATTAAAGTTCTTATATCTTTACTGAATGTGCTTCACAATCATATTAATCACGTCAAACCTATTCTACGCATACTCAATTTGATAATCCTATCCGAAGGAATTATTCTGAAATTGATAGTAATACAAATTCACTCAAATATTTAAACTTTTGTCACGAGGTGGCACCCTTTCTTTGTGTAAATATATCTCCCTATCGTATGTTGATAATGGTTATTGGCATGCCATTCAAAATATATAATAATTAGATGAATGAGTTCGTAATTATCCTTTCAATTGCGATTTCGTTCTTTCTGCCTCTAACAACCATTCGTCGATTGCAGATATGCATTAATTCGCGAACAGCGACACGTATCGTCAAACGATCGCTGATAATGCAGACGGAGAGCGAAATAGCCAACACGCTGGTGTTATGTGTTTAGTAGAACGCGGACAATTATTTATGATATCTGCTGTGATGATTTGTCCACAATAAATATCTTATTGCAGCTACAACATACGTAATTCTGCTAGAGTCTATACGTCGCGAACGAACTTTCCTTTTTAATCATATTATTGTTTACGTCTATTCGGGCTACCCTGTCTCGACTTGTGCTCAATTAATTAATATGAATGGCACCCACAGGCCCGCACACAAAGGCATGCAGAAACTCTCTACATGTGCACGTTGTATTCCGACTCAACCGTCTTCTTTGAATGAAAGATCGCATCGTCACACAGTTCGAAATATATCAAATGGGATCGCGCACGGCGACGGCCTGATTGGCAGTAGATGAGTCAACTTCATTTACGTAGCGTGTCCCTTTTGAGATGTTGCCCCCAATGACAAATAAGTAAACACGCCCTGTTTGGAGATACGAAACATTTAGATTTGTTCATCTGAAGACTGATTCGTTTGATGTACATGGTCGAGTCCGAGGACGTTTACTTCCCGAACCTAAATTCGCACTTGTTGACGTGTTATGATATGAGGACATCAACAGGCAGTCAAGTGGCGATACAGTTCAAATATCAGCCACGTCTCCGGTAACTGGCCGCCACGTAAACAATTGGATTGGTATTCTGGGGAGCTATGGAGGATAAGCAAGTTTAAACTGGTGGGATTTTAAGTTACGGCGAAATGTTGTTATATTTCCTAAACATTTAACACTAACATGTTATGAGTTCCACAGAGTCGGTGCCGCAAATAAAAAAGCTGTAGTTCTGGCATTTGTCTTAATACCTGCAACGAAAATTTGAATTGTATGATATATATTGGCTAGACTAGTGTTTCTAAATGGCGCTCGTCACCAGATAACAGCTGCATCACATCACCTTTGACATTTTCTCGGTTATCGTCGACTTCCGGCTATTATAAACAGCTTTCTTGTAGGCTTGTGTACTGTACTAAGACCGTTAACTTTGCGTGGAAACGAGGATTGGCAGGCTGGCATCCGGGTGCCCATGGATTTATGTGTGGGAAAGGCGCAGATGTCGGGGGATGTTGAAGGGGTATGTTGATTTACAGTAACACGCGCGTTAACTAGACATAACGTATCATATTAGTAGGCCTATGTTCTAGCCACGTTGTTGGCGATACACGGGAGAAAGAGCAGCCACTGCAGAAGTTTATGTCTCTTCCCACTGCACATTCCAATGTTGTATCATATATTTATTATAATAATACATAACAATTGCGTTATGTACTACATTACCACGTCATCTTTACGGAGGCAACCAAACTTCTAAACAAACCTAGCGAATCTCCTTGATCGATGCAACCACACAATGTCATTACTTTCAATACAAGCATACTCTTATTCTTATACATATATTGTTAACATGTTATCACCAATGTTTTGAGATTGATATATGTATTCGTATATGGATTTGTGTAATATATTATATGATATTACTTACTAAATAAGCGTCATCTCTTATTTGCGCACATAATTGCATGGTGAGAAATACAGTTAAAAGTACAGATAAGGGTATAGTGAGAATTATAGTTAAATGTACAGTTAAGGATATAATGATTATTACAGTTAAGGGTGCAGTTAAACGTATTGTGATAATTAAAGGTAAGGGAACAATTAGGTGTATTACGACAAAGAGAGGAACTGGTGTGTTAGGGTTCAGACTGGTGATCATCAGGGGCTTATCAAACAGGGGTCAGATGTCACAAAGCTATGTCAATGACGGGTTGTTTTGGCGAGGGTTAAAGAGGCACGATGAACTGACGTCAGTTAGCGCTGGTAGGAGGGTTAAAGGCGGACTGTGGACTCGTAGGCTGTTAGACCGAGCTTTATTTATATAAAGCCAGAGCTTTATTTATGTAAACGACGCCAAAAAGGTTTGACCCCAAGTATTGAAGGACTCAACACGCGACATCTAAAAAATGCGTTGCTGCCGGGTCAGGGTGGGGGTTGTCCACGCAATCGCCCATCGAAGGGGACAACAACAGTATATTTATTTATGAGAATGACGCCCATGCTGAAAACAGTGCCAAATGTTCCATTTGGGTTCCCTGGGTATTATATCAAAGGGTCTTATCTTTCGTTGGGGTTCCCTGACTACGGAATGACCAATGCCAACAATTATTCTCCCAGCCAGCAACACCCAAAGGGTGAGAAATGGGGCGCTTATTTAATGGAATAATGCTTATTTAATGGAATAATGCTTATTTAATGGAATAATGCTTATTTAATGGAATGATGCGAATGATTAAAAAACAAACGTGTTATATGTTTCCGTGGGATCCCTGAAAATGGAATAGGGGCAATTATTTTGGGAATGACGAAATGTAATAAATCGACCGGTGATGTAATAAATCGACCAGTAATGTAATAAAAATGATGATGATAATCATTATGATGGTGGTGATGATGATGTTAATAATGATGATGTAGAAGGTGATGATGAGGGTGATAAACGATTATGATGATGATGACAATTAAGGGGTCATCTTAGTGAAGATAATAATGATGATGATGATTATGACGATGATGATGATTATAAATGTTATGATGATGATGATGATAACGATGGTGATGATGTGGGTGATAAATTGTTATGATGATCATGAGGAAGACGATGAAGACAACTAAGTGGTCTTAGCGATGATGATAATGATGATGATTATGACGATGATGATGATGATGATGATAAAGATTATTATGATGATGATAATGATGATGATAACGATGGTGATGATGGGGGTGATAAATGGTTATGATGATGAGGAGGAAGGAGATGAAGACAATTAAGCGGTATTAGTAATGATGATGATGATGATGACGAAGATGATGACAATGAAGGTGATCGTTATTACGATTATGAGGACGAAGACAATGACATTTTCGGCCTCGTCATCCTGATCCTCCTCCTCATCGTCACCATCATCCTCATGTTCACCCTTAAAACGGCTAGCCATGCTGACACCCATTCGACGTTCACAAACGTATGATTAACATAGGAATCTCAGAACAAGTGAGCCGCATGTTTTCTGGGAGGACATAAGGAATGCCTTTCATATAACTTCCAATGTAGCGCTAAGATAAACCCTTAACTATCTTCATCTTTCTCCTCCTAATCATCATCTTCATTACCATTTATCATCTTCATCATCATCGTCATCATAATCATCTACATCGTTTTTATTACTTTTTTACATTACCAGTCGAGTTATTACATTACCAGGCGATTATTACATTACCGGTCGATTTATTACATTACCGGTCGATTGGTACAACAAGTAATGTGATAATCGACCGGTAATGTAATAAATCGACCGGTACTGTAATAATCGACCAGTAATGTAATAAAAGTGATGATGATGATGATGATGTTAATAATGATGATGTAGAAGGTGATGATGAAGGTGATAAAGGATTATGATGACGATGACAATTAAGGGGCGATCTTAATGATGATGATAATTATGATGATGATGATTATGACGATGATGATGATGATGATGATAAATATTATTATGAAGTTGATTACAATGATGACGATGATAATGATGAGGGTGATGAATTGTTATGATGATGAGAGGAAGAAGATTAAGACAATTAAGCAGTCTTAGTGGTGATGATGATGATGAAGATGACGAAGATGATGACAATGAGGGTGATCATTATTACGATTATCGAAAAATTTAGGGTTAATTTCATAACATAAAGGGGTCTTCCCAAACCAGGTAAATGATCATTAAAAAAGCAGGGATCATTAAAAAAAAACGTATCTAGCTGATCGTTATGAAATAAAGCAGTCACTTCATATAATTAAGGAAACTTGTTTTGTGATTACACTTAATTTTTGAGATGATCCCTTAATTTGTTGAGACGATCAGCTGGTTAACTTCTTCTTTTTTTACTTTTTTTCGAGTTGACCACTTCACTTGACGAGATGACCCCATAATGTTTTGAGATGATCAGGTAATTTATTATTAACTGACCCTTAATGATACCTTTTTAAATTATCCTTTAACTTGTTTTTGATAACATTCCTTAATTTTAGTCATATTTAAAAATACTTTGGGTACCCTTTAATCGCTTAGATGAACATTTTAGTTGACTGAAATTACCTTTAACTTAATTTTTTTTAGATAACCCCTTAATTGTTTCAGCTGGTCCCTTATTTTATTATTTGTGCGGTTAAACTTAAGTTTCTAATGTAATATCACATTGCATTTTGATATTTCCCCTAACTTGTTTTACATGACCAATTAATTTTATCAAATGATGATCAGTTATTCAACATTTTTTATGATCCCTTAAATAATTGTTTGAGATGATCCCTTAGTTGAATGTAGATTACCTCTTTCATGTGTTATCATCATCAACATTATCGTCATCATCATCATCATATACATTATCATCATCACATAATATTCATCATCATCATTATCATCGTCACTAAGATGACCCCTTAATTGTCATAATCATCGTAATCGTTTAACACCCTCATCATCACCTTCTACATCATCATTATTAACATCATCGTCATCACCATCATAATAATTATCATAATCATTTTTATTACATTACTGGTTGATTTATTACATTACCGGTCGATTTATTACATTACTGGTCGATTATAACATTACCTGTCGATTATTACATTACTGGTTGTAACAATCGGGCCCGAGGGCGGTAAACGTATTGGTCCAACATCTGCATTCACCGTTCTGCCGATGTAGGTTGTGTCCATCGGGCCGACGGCGGCAAACTTATCGTACCAACATCGGCATCCGCATGCGGGTCGATATATTGGAAGATATTGAAATTGTATTAGTATTATATTTATTTTTTATTATCTATCAAAACATTAATTATTACGGATATATGTAAACACTCCTGCTTATCAGGTCATTATTATTTGATTGGCATCCAAGTCTAAGTAATTCCTTGATCGTAACGCTAGCTGAAAACCAGTCACATAATTTAATTATATATATATATATATATATATATATATATATATATATATATATATATATATATAATTATATATATATATATATCTATATATATATATATATATATATATATATATATATATATATATATAATATAATAATATATATATATAATTAAATTATGTGACTGGTTTTCAGCTAGATGATATGTAATATAATACGAATAGTAGTAACATATGCTCCATACATTGTCTTGTACAGTAAACTATTATATATATTTTATTATATTATAATATAATATATATAATAGTTTACTGTATGGAGCATATGTTACTACTATTCGTATTATATTACATACCATCTGGGTGTATGCATTACAATTGTCGCTGTCTTCACTACAACGTCGCTGGCTTTAGGCTCATAAGGCAAACACGATTATGTCATGTCATACTCTTTTATTGAAAATAACCATATCGGTCTGCTGTTCAACATGTTTTAATCCAAGTTATGTGTGGCATGCTTCATTGTATAGCTATCTTCGTCAGCACATTATATTCCAATCACATACTATTCCCAAATTATATTGTTCGTCTTTGTTTTAGGACAGTTGTGATATATTTTTATTTATTATTTCAGAAGATGCATTTAATAAAAAAAAATATGTAAGCACTATACGGAGCTGTAGTTTGTCATTTGCACTACTTCTTTCTTAGATTTCCTGCGGCACTGAAGTAATGAGGCTATAGCAGCATATATTTAACATCACTATCCTACAATATAAATATATGAAATGTTTTTCTTAGATATTTTTCCTACTGTACGCTTTGAACAATCTCAAAACAATCTCAACAACACTATTTTTAAACTATCCTGGGTGTGTGTATGCGTATTGCATATTTTGTATATTATATTCTACTTCCAAAGTGCTACCCCTACAGCTGCCATGGCCTGGTATCGCATTTTGTTTTTGTATATTTCATATACAGACATCCTTGACCTTGGGCTGCATGAATAATATAAATATGGCAGGGTATATCAGCTTCATCCAGTTGATATAATATTTATTTTAATTATATTATGATATAAAGATATAATTATATAATATTTGTTATATTCCAATACCAGCAACTGAAAAACTGGCGAAATGCTTTAATAACTTAAAATATTAATGGTGAAAACACTATTTTTAGAATTTTTTATGATCACGTTTTTTTATAAACAGAAAAAACATTAACATGGCCACCAAGGTCGTTCTGTAATGTGGCTAACCACTCTAGACGCCTGCCTACCTTCAAACGCAGTTTTATTTTGGTCGGTGAGCATTTCTTCGTTTCACAATATCGCAATCGTTGAACGGGCCTCTCGCCATAGAAACAACAAAACTAGTCCTCATTGTGTTAATTTTGCAACACACACATTAGAGTCCTCTAAATAGGCCACCCATGTGATAAAAAAAAACTGGTCTGATTACAGAGGCTGGTGAGATGTACACATGTGTAGATCTAACAAAAACACGGGGCTTAAGGGGTGGCTGTTTCCAACGGGTGCTGTTTGTAACTGGTTCTACTGTATCTATGGAATAAACATGTTAGTTAAGTAAGTAAGATATAACTACACACACCATTCTTGAAACATAAATATTAGTTTATCACATGTTGTATTTGTAATTTTGCATGCTCTTCATTGATTGCATTAAATAGACACATCCTTATCAGACAATGAAATATGTTTTGCTAGATTTGGACCACCATTTGTAAAAAATAATAAAATCAAATGGCTCGTGTGTTCGACTTTTACAGGAGGATAAAAGCAAGCAACAAATACAACCAATGACTAAATTACTTTAAACAAATGCACACAATTGATGACGAAATCTTCGAAATTCCGGAAACTAAAACATTTAACAAGATTTAACAAGATTTAACAAGATTTGCCATCCAAGCCAAAGGCCCATATGGCAAGTGGACAAGGAAGCCATTGGCTTATCGAGAGTCCAACACTGTTCATCTACTTATAGCCCGCCCTCCTGAGATATGTGTCAACCTTGTTTTTAAACATATTCACGCTGCTAGCAGTTACACAATATGTAGACAAATAAACATAACAACTGACGGCATAGTAAGGAATCTGTATACAGGAGCAATTGTCTGCTGGTAAAAACATTGTGCCTTGCGGGTAACGGTGTGTTGCAGTGATAATTATTATACTGCATGCAATGTGATACCCAGTCGAGCTGATGTTGCTAATTGTGCTGACTCATGGCGGTGGAAGTAATCGAGTCAACTGAGAAACACAGACTCGCGTCGTAAACATCAATGGGCATGACCGTATACATTTACGGTATCTACAGCAACGGACGGAAAGGAAATACACTAAAGGGAACTAGTTGTGACTTCGTTGACAGGCAGTGGAACACAAGAAACATATACAACAGGAACTGTGACATAAACAAACGTGTATGTTGTATAAAAGCTTACAATTGTTTCAAAATGCATGTCATTGTTCACCCATATTATTACACTAATTTGGAATTACAACAGTGTAAAGATGGCAAAATTTAACAAGACATTGACATTCAGTTTAGCGATTGTCTTTTTGACAATAGTGCGTTCTAGTGACATATCTACGTCCTACAATACATCCAGCAAAGCGACATCATTAGATAGGTCATCTACGTTATCTTGTTGGATCGTACACAGAGTCACGTTTGTCCCTCTGGCTGGGACGTTGTGCGCGTTAGGTCTCATAGGAAATTCACTCTCATTTGCTGTCCTACACATGTACTCAAGTGGGAATGTCGGTGCGTACCTTCTTAAGGCTCTTTCTGTTACGGACAATATATTTCTAGCAACTATGTTAGGCGTACTAATTTACGAACGCATTGATGCAGTTGTTCCACAAATGATTTCAGATATAGTATTCGCACTAATAAGCGCAACCATGTCATGGACTGTCTGGATGATAGTGATTGTCGCAGGTAATCGCTACATCGCAGTGTGTCGCCCCATGGTGGCGTCCAGGCTTTGCACAATAAACAAAGTTCGGCTTGAAATCCTGATAATGGTAGGCGCAGTGTGTGTCTTCAAAACCCCTCGTTTTGTTGATTTCTGCTTGAAGGAGACAATAATTGTTGGAAACGTCACGTACGAAGAGGTCAACTGTGAAGGAAATATGCTTTATTTCTGCCTTTGCATTTCATTGTATATTTGTGTTCTTCTTGCCGCTGGCCATCATTATCTTCTTCAATGTCCACCTAATGCGTAGTCTCCAACTGGCTCAGCACAGCCGGATGGTAATGACATCACGATCAAGCAATGATGGAAACGATATCACGATCGTCATGATCGTTATCATCATTGTGTTCTTTGTATGCCAGGCACCAATTAATATGACCATCTCATTGATGGACGTCGCCAAATATACAGCGCAGATTTGTTTTTTTTTGTAAGCAAGCTGCTTGTCACAGTGAACTCATCAGTGCACTTCGTCATCTACTGCGTCTTGAGACGACAGTTCCGGAACCAGCTGTGTCTGTTGCTTGGTCGTGTTTGTGGTCGTCCCTGGCAACAACACCCAGACATAGATACTAACGATGCTTGAATTAGCAAACATATATCAATAGAAAGGCGAACGCCATGGCAAGAAATGTTTGTGTGTGTTATCGTATAGGTAGTTACGTGAACCATGAAGCGTTTATTATAAGTTAGCGGTACAAACGGTAAAATCTCTCCTGAAAACATATTATATACGGCCTCTATGTACTAAACTTTATCACATTATGCATGTTCCTGCTATCGGCTAGCGATACAGATATCGTCAATAAGGCATATAAGTATACTAACATATAATTTGTTCAATGTTAGACGCTATACATTTTAGGGTAAGTATGAAGGAAAGACATATTGAAATTGTCGGCAGTTACTAAATGTTATTTTCCATTTTAAACAGTGATCATATTTGTCATTTTGAATAGATATGACACTGCACCTCTACCGTATGAATAGTTGTATAGGCGTGTTTAAGGGTTTACGATGAATTGTATGATTTTGTTTACTATGTATGTCTCAATATTGTCGAAGTCATTTTATTAATGTTAACATCAGTGAATATTGTTAAAGCCTATAGTTTATTTACATGGGCAAGGCCAATAGTAATAACACATTGGTTTAAAATGGTTAAAAATAGGTTGGTGATATGTATACGCGGAACAAACTTCTCTTGTGAGTTTGTCGTTAGTACTATTTTTTTGTGTTTCAGGATTTAAATAATTGTTTTGAATGACTTTTAATTGTTATTTTGATATTTTTTAATGTTTTTGAAGATAAATAAAGCTGAGCCAGCTCCGCCATAAATTAAATAAATATAAACAAATAATATATATATATATATATATATATATATATATATATATATATATATATATATATATATATTATTTGTTTATATTTATTTAATTTATGGCGGAGCTGGTTCAGCTTTATTTATCTTTAAAAACATAAAAAAATATATATTATATATATATATATATATATATATATATATATATATATATATATATATATATATATATATATGTATATATATAATATATATATATATATATATATATATATATATATATATATATATATATATATATATATATGTATATATATATATATATATATATGTATATATAATATATATATATTTATATATTATATATATATATATATATATATATATATATATATATATATATCTATATATATATATATATATATATATATATATATATATATATGTATATATAATATATATATATTTATATATATTATATATATATATATATATATATATATATATATATATATATATATACATATCTATATATATATATATATATATATATATATATATATATATATATATATATATATATATATATATATATAATAGGTTTAATATATTCGCATTTGAATGCATTCCTTAAACATTTGCATTTGAAAAAAAGTATTCTGTAGTTGAACTGGTCATTGCCTGAGCTGTTATTCGTACAACATGAAAAGACCAACTGGTCTATAGGTTGATGGCTTCATATATTACCTGTTCATTGAAACAAATCAAACAATGCAGACAAATGACTCCCTTGTGTTGTGTTATCACTGTTGGGGTGGGTGGGTTGTGGTTGCAGCGCATTGGGGGAGTAAACATTAGCAAGCCAGCCCTGAATATATTTACAACCAGAGAGGGTGATTAGCGGAAGCTCTAGTTATCCACCAGGTTATCTTCCCAGTGACCCCAAAAATGGCAGTCTATTGTCTTGGGTTCCCCTTCCACCCTGGCCTACCTGAAGACTTAGCCATTCATGCCCTGCCTTGGTTCCCAGTAAACTGTCAATTGTACATTCCTCACTCCCATTTCCACCACTTCTGGAGTCCTGGAACTGTATGATTCAGTGTTGATGTAGTGGCACTTAGTTGTTACAATAATGTACTACTGTTTTACATAAATTAATAATGTGTTTGTACACATTACGTATTCTTTCTCCAAATAAAACAAATCATTAATATAAAGCCAACACATTTGAAACTAATTCAAATGCATTTGCAAATGTGTAACCAAACATTTGCATTTTCATGAGGTATAAAATAGCTTACGTATTTTAAATTGATCATGCGAAAACAATTACCTATCATTTAAAAACGCAGAATACTAACTCGACTAAATGTGTACACTACATAGCTTAGACACATCCTCTTTACAATATGATACACTCTGACATAGTATTTAGATAAAATAGGCTACATACTGACCACGATACATCAGTAATCACTTGAGCAAAATCACGTCTAGGTGCTTAAGATGACCGCATTGTTATCTATGCATATTTATCTTGACCAACACTCACAAAGCAACCACAAAGGTCATGTATACACAAAGGTCATGCAAGCATGCACCATCAAAATAATGATCACAAGACATTTATTTTTTTAAAGCGCAGCATTTCATTTGAAAGTGTGTCGCTTTGATGGAATGACCCAAATATTTCGGTGTGCCAACAAGCTTCCTGATTGGCTCTCAATTACCCGATGCAATGTTATTGCCAGCGTGCATAGCAATGGAGTTCCATGGACGGAAAGGAAATACACTAAAGGAACATAATTGTGACTACGTTGTCAGGCATGTTGAACAGTCGAATAAAATAAACATCACACATGCAGTTTGTATATGTGAGCACATTGCTTATCGGAATTAACTTATCAGTCAATTTCGTCATCCACTGCCTCTTCAGACAGCAGTTCCGGAACAAACTTTGTATGTTGTTTGGCCATGTTTGTAGTCTTCCCTGGTAACAACACCCAAACAGACAACCTAACGATGCTTGATTTAGTAAAGATGTGTTAATAGAAGGGACAACCCGTGCGAACACTGCACCAGTTACTTGCTCAACAGAAGTAACGTTGTGAATTATTGAGACTTGCTACAGTTGTGAATATCTATCAGTTGGATACTTTCTCAGCGCATCACCACTGACTTTAAGTGTCTATGTTTAATAGCATTGCTTATGTGTGTCGCGTGTGTGTAATTATGTATGATTTTCATAGCAAGTAAAGTGTATGTTGTTTGGTCGTCGTTCCGGTGGTTCAAGCCAGCAAGTAACAACTAATACAAACAGATTGAGAACGTAGCTATAGCACGATCTTCACATTGGCTAAAAAAATATATATATATGCCAGCCGATAATGTGACATTTTACTGCCAAATACCCATATCTATGTATATATATATATATATATATATATATATATATATATATATATATATATATATATATATATATATATATATATATATATATATATATATATATATATATATATATATATATATATATATATATATATATATATATATGTGTGTGTGTGTGTGTGTGTGTGTGTGTGTGTGTGTGTGTGTGTGTGTGTGTGTGTGTGTGTGTGTGTGTGTGTGTGTGTGTGTGTGTGTGTGTGTGTGTGTGTGTGTGTGTGTGTGTGTGTGTGTGTGTGTGTGTGTGTGTGTGTGTGTGTATGTGTGTGTGTTTATTTATTTATGCAAAACAACAACGCAAGTCAGGTATAGGTTGAAGTAGGCCAACTGAATGACACGTAGTTTTATTAATATTCATCAGTTTAGTAATTGTGTAAACATCAATAATCAAGCGACAATCAACAACAGCAAGCATGCCGGCCCCAGACTGCTAACTTCACATAATAGGTATAATTCGACAACGTATTGAGTGTAACAACCATTGATAACAATATTATGACTACTAAATAAATCCCTACAAGCTAATCTGTTCATTTCACCATGTGGGTGGGGTCACTGTGCCACCAGGTCACCCAATATTACAATGTGACCGACCGCCACCAAAACGTTCATATAGAACCGTCAACTCAACTCCGTCACTGTCAGAGCTGCCGTTATGTCCCAATACCGTCGCTCTCAGGGTGATTGGGTACGATAGGAGTAACGAAAGAGCACTAAACCATTTATCCGCGCCAAGATAGTAGCTTTCGACTCCGCCCCTGTCAAAGCCTAGACTAATCCTTAACTCGGGAGTACTCAACGGATATATAACTGTTGACTCCGCCACTGTCAAAGTCTCCGTCATATTCCCGTTGTGCACGTAACCTGTTTTATGTCCCAGGAGACAGAGCTAAATACTCCGCTACTGTCAGAAACCCTGCTATATACCCCCGGAGCTATAATTAAACTAACCTAAATGAAGTGTACGTTGAGATATCCGAATGTATTTCCTGAAATCATCAGATGCCCATTTACCCGCAGCTCTATTTTGTGCATCCGATTCTCCACTTAATGCGGCTGATATTGTTGCCCCGATTCTAAAGCTGTGACATTTGAACACCGTTGCACTTAACCCGAAGAATTCGAGTAAATGCTTAAGCGGCCTATCAAACTCTCGTCGTATCACTGGAGAGCCATCAGCATAAGCAAATAACGGACCCATTGTCGTACCCCTGACAAGAAGAAATTCCCTGAGAAACTTAGCTGGGTGAATTTAAGTGCCCTCTACACATTGACCGTCTACATGAAATGACTGGGGGCCATGTTTACCACTGTGCTTAACACGTCTAAAAGAAATAGTGATCAGATCTCCATTCAGTGCCCCGTCTCTGAAATGCAGGCAACTTTGCCCCACCCTGCTGGATCGGGGGACCATCTGCCCCACTCTTAAGTAAGCCCTGAAGGCGAGAACCATCATAGCCCGTAGCATAATGCATGTAAAATGTAAAGTAACCACATGCGGCAGAACGCTAATAAGCTGGGCAAGAATTGGCATTATCACTGGCAATCTGACATCAGACACCGTTCTAAAATTCTAGGCCGACTTAAAAGTTTGGCAATAATAAAAAATATTGGCCGGGTCCTGGAAACCATTAAGTATATGAACATATGAGATGGCCGAGACCGTAGAAATCATAGCATAAAAGACAGCGCATACCCCTTATTATACATATACGCAATAAAATCCATTGTCATGACAGGTTTGACCATGCTCGCTCATACTGGGCTTCCGTTGACGATGTCAATGACGCCTGCATCAGCACATGTACAGTGTTTCTAAGGCGGCTGGTGGGACGTGGTACTGCACTGTCACTGGCTCGAGATTGACCCATGGAGCCAGTTTCAGAAATTCGTCTACCTGACAACGGGATAATTTGTCAGCCAAGGTATTGTCACGACCTGGTACATGACGAGCTGTAAACTGAATATTGTAATGCAAGCACGACACTATTAGCTTTCTCATTAACACCATCACACTCGGTTCCCTGGACGTCTGCTTAATAATTATTGTGACCAGGGTATCGTTATCCGTGTGAAGAAACACACACTACTGCCCAAGAAACCCCCGTCTCCACAGCCGCCACGATCGGATATCACTCAAGTACTGTGATGCTAAGGGCATTCCAAGAACTGGGCCATCTATCAAAAAAACACTCTGGCCCGTCTATCGCCTCATAGCCTATGCACCCCGAGGCACAAATAAATAAATGCAGGTATTCACCAGTCAGAAATACATCACCCACAAAGAAAGCTTTCCCGTTAAAACCTGTCAGAAATTCCTGCCATGTTAATAAGTTCAGCTTCATCTGTCTGGTCAATCTAATGTGATACTATGGTCTACTGATACCCAAAGTTAGGTCGATTAACCTTCGTAAAAAAGCTCTTCCTGGGCCAATTACAGAACAGCTAAAGTTTAACACCCCTATCCGTGATTACAGTTCTCTAAGCGTTACTTTTTGCCTACTCAAAAACAACTGTAGCAGCCATCGGCATCGTGCTAACTTATATTCTGGTAAGCGTGCCTCCATGCTCACTGTATCTAGATGTATTATCTTCAGGCAAGCATGCCTCCATGCTCACTGCATATAGGGTTATTATCTTCAGGCAAGCATGCCTCCATGCTCACTGCATCTAGAGTTATTATCTTCAGGCAAGCATGCCTCCATGCTCACCGCATCTAGGGTTATTATCTTCAGGCAAGCATGCCTCCATGCTCACTGCATCTAGAGTTATTCCTAAAACTGCAGTGTCGTAGATGGCACCACTGTTTTCAAGGTTGCCAATGGGACACCCAGATCCCCACACAGCTTAATAAATACCTGCATGCCAATGATACATTTTGCTTGGGAAGTAGCTAGAAACAGGAAATCGTCAATTACATGAATTCTTTGTAACCCCGAGTTTGTTCATTGCCACCCATTATAATGCTGCACTGAAAGTTTCAAAGATAGCGCAAGCATTGGGACAACCCAAAGGTAACACAGCATCCATATAATAGAGTCCTTTCCACCTACAGGATAACATTGGTGAGTCTTTCGGAGCAATAGGCATAATCCTGAATGCTGCCTTTATGTCTACCTTACCCATAAAATAAAACTATTGAGTCGGATACTTTAATGAAAGAAATAGCATCCTCTACTGTTGCATAGTGCGCTGTGGGAAACTCCCTCGGAAGGTGCTGCCCCCTGACGGCTTATTGATGCAGTCGTAGCCGATGCAGCCGCTGGCTCCCCTGGCGGCTTGTTGACGTAACAGCAGCGCCCCGACTGCTCGAGGCTACTGGAACTCAAGAGCCCACTGCAACATTAGGCAAAACATATTGCAATAAGGTTCTTATTTCGCGCGTATCGTGTTGCAGCAGTTCCGTGGATTCGAGGCGACTTTCGACGTGAGCCTCTCATCGTTGCCTAGGCGAACCGCGGGCTGGACTGGGTCTGCCTCGGCCGCCGGTGTGACAATGTCGGTCTGTGGGCGAGAGGGGCGGCCCAGGGCTGCTGCCGCTCTGGCCCTCTGCCGCTGCGATCGCCTGATCGGGGGCATTCGAAACATTACTGACAATTGCACCAGTTACCCATACAATCATATAAAGTCCCCATGGCGAACAAAATAAGCCCATGCCTCCGCACTTTTGCATATTGGTTTAATCTAACTACTGCATGTCTCTGCCATTTTTACATGTTGGTTTAAGCTAACTATTCCATGCCTCGGCAATTTCGCATGTCGGTTTAAGCTTGGTGACTTACTACATGTAAGATAAAGCTCCACTTCTCAGAGCTGCCAATATATCCCTACATCGTGTACCCGGTATGCTTACATAAAATAGTGGCTAATAAAAAATCCCCTGTCAGAGCTTAGTTTAATCCTAAACTCGGGAGTATCTAAGAAAGATAACTCATATATAGAATTGCTAACCCAACCTGTATCACATAACACAATCTAGTTATCGTCCATGACGGCCACGTTCAAACGCACACCCGGCTACTATTTAGTGATGTTGATGCACCAATTTCCCAGCACTAAACACCGCCCCTTTGACGCTGCGGAACAGCTTGTGATTCCCCAAATCGCTAAAGTGAACCCCATTGGGACGGAATATCTGTCGTTGGAGATTCCAAAACCCAATATGCCTCCAGAACGATAAATGGAGATCGTCACACTCAAAAAAACTTCCGCTACCTTCGCCGTACCTTCCTCGTAGGAGATATGCCGCCATCTCTGCCGACACACAATCTGGCAAGCTACTACCCGATTAACGCCCATAGTGACCAACGCCTGGGCATACTGGTACAAACGTATGCCTACCTTCAAAGTTTGCGGGGTTCCGGCGTTGTCCAAATCGTTACCCCCGACCGATAACACAACTACGTTCGGGATCGCGTTGGCCAACTTCCTCCTAAGACCGCTATTACCCTCAAGGGAAGCCGCAGTACCTCCACGGTACCCGTGGAAAGTTATCGCGCAATCCATGCATTCTAACAAAGAAACAGAATAATGTACCTCCGTTGCACCGACAAACTTCTCCAGCCAGAAAATGTGTGAATCCCCAAGGATCCACGCGAAGTCTCGACGAGTCGCCATCTGCGCTGAAGCTTATCTTATCAATTCCAAATGTGTGTAAAAAAGACGATCAAAACCTGAGACAATAAGATGGCGGCTCCCACGGGTTTCGCTAAATTTACTCTTCCAAAGAACTGTACCTAAAAAACTTTTAACAATTCAGATTAAACCCGAAATTAATCAATATACGCACACTAATCTAGTATCAACTAACACTCCCCAATAATTCGCAAATAAACAAATTCAACAATTCAAACAAAGCCAAGAACGGATATATATATATAAATATATATATATATATATATATATATATATATATATATATATATATATATATATATATATATATATATATATATATATATATATATATATATATATATATATATATATATATATATATATGTATTTCCGTTCGTGGCTGTAGTAACCACCCATGTATACAGTCGTGACTGTTGATTTGTTGACGCGAATCTGTGTTTCTCTGTTGATCCAATGTACCAATTACCTCCACGGCCATGGAGTATAAAATTGCATGAAGTGTAATACCACTGCCACACAACACCCACCACCAGGGGGCCAGTACAGTTAGTAACAAACCGTCATACCGAGTATCACATTGCATGAAGTGTAACACCACTGCCACACACCACCCACTGCCAGGAGGTCAGTACAGTTAGTATTAGCAGCCAAATTGGTGTTACATTGCATACAGTGTAACACCACTGCCCCACACCATCCACCGCCAGGAGGCCAGTACAGTTAGTAGTAGCAGCCAAATGGGTGTTACATTGCATACAGTGTAACACCACTGCCCCACACCATCCACCGACATGAGGCCAGTACAGTTAGTAATAGCAGCCAAATGGGTGTTACATTGCATACAGTGTAACACCACTGCCCCACACCACCCACCGCCAGGAGGCCAGTACAGTTAGTAATAGCAGCCAAATGGGTGTTACATTGCATACAGTGTAACACCACTGCCCAACACTATCCACCGCAAGGCATAGCGTCATTTACCAGCAGATACATCGATTCCTACCCGCGCCGTCAGTCGTTATGTTTAAATGGCTTCGCATCCACTATTTCGAAGTCATTCGTGATTCTTACTCGTCGTGCATTCTGTGCTTTTGTACAATGTCAATTATACATTGGTAGTATCTGTAGCTTGTCATTATCTTCTTGTAATAGACAACGACGCAAACAATTCGATGACACAATCAACAAGAGAGACCATATTTCAATGTGAATTTTAGAGGCTTTGTTATATATTGCCAGAAAGGGAATAGAAAGTCACCTTCCGGCACGGGAACGCCATTATTACGTTCGCATGCAATAAGGTTGCAGGCGGAGAATGTATGGTTGTCATTGTGCAGATATACAATCAGCCAGTAGGAACACAAGTATGTAGCAAAATGGGTAAAACCACATTTTAATTATCAAACATACTGCCGTTATAACGTTTCTTGGGATTCTTGGGAAATATATCCTACGATTGGATTTTCTACAACATTTCATAGCACATTTATGTTCCATTAACACACATGTTGTGTGTAAATTGGATGAAATCACATCACTTGAACAACAAAAATACAAAAAAAGCAGTTACCCCTCAATTTCGCCCAGCCATTTGAATGATTTAGAAATGTTGGTACGTTGTCATGGAATTAAAGATCTATTAAAGTATTAAAGAAAACATTAACTCTACCAACGTATCCGGCGTGAACGAGCCCCGAAAAATGTAACTCATTAAACAACTTATTTACTTACTTATTTATAATTATTTATATTTATTTTCTACATCTTAGACAAAGATGGACACATAGTACGATTGGAGTGTTGAACAACTCTGTGGCATTTGTTGGCCACATACCACATTTACCATCGGTCCCCATTACCATTACCATTACCATTACCCATGTAAATAGTATCTAGGATAGTAACGAATATGCGTCATTAGTAAATTTATCAGTGCATTGTATAAACGCCAATGAGTAGATCAAAGGCTACTGGTGCAAGGAGGCGAACACAGAAAGAGGCGACTTGATATCGCCGCCGGGGATGATACACTGCCGGATTCCCCCCTAACTTAGTAAAATGTAGTAATAATATAGAGGTGGTGAGATCACGGCTACGCCACCTGCAGAGGGCCATCTGGCTCACAATCAATGTAGCCACAATTCGGCTACTGTTTCCATCTTTGTCCACCAGGAAGAAAAGCATTATAGTAACTAACTATAAATAACTGCCTTTGTGGTGTTTTAAATACATCGCTAATTGGTAGATCAGAGGCCGCTGGTGCAAAGAGAAGGAACGATACAGAAAGAGGCGAGTGGGTGTTGAAGCCAGGGAAGATATATTGGCAGACTGCCCCAAAGGTAGCGTAATAACATGTATATATAGTAGGTTTACGTTCAGGCCACAGTGCAACATTACATTGATGGTCATGCTATAGTTTTGTCTGATTATGAGAAAACTGGAGCATCAAAAATTCTGAAAACTGCTCACGTTAACTGTCATCACCTAATTGACATGCTGACCAAGTATGAGCAAAATCACAGACATCCAGCTGTTTTGAAATGCCCCCACGTGCGATGGCCGTCAATGTTTACATAAATGTCCATGTATTCACGAGCCAACGTGGCCCATAGCAGAACACGAATCCCTCCGCCTGTTAAGCCCTAAATAAAATACACTATTTAACAGCTAATGGTTTCTGCAAACATACCTGTGAATATGCCTGCTCAGTTGCACTCATGTCACATCATATGAATTTCTTAATTTTACATATCACGTTTTAATACGCCCTACATTCGTTGTGTCAAAACTACTGGACAATCAGCCTCATCAGCCGTGCTAGCAAAGTCATGCTGAAGGTCATCCTTAACAAGCTTATGCCACAAGCGAAGAACATCATCGCTGAAGTGCAGGCCGGCTTTCGAGAAGGACACATTATTACATAAAAAAAATTCAACCCTAGAATCCTTTGTGAAAAGTACATGCAGCACCAACACAATCTCAATCATGTCGTTATTGACTTCAAGAAAGCATCTGACAGAGTGTGGCATCCAGCCTTATGGGCAACCATGGGGAAATACAACATTTATGTCAACCTTGTTTGAGTCATTTATCAACTTTATGACTAGGCCACCAGTTAAGTCTTCATGAATGGTGATATGGTGAATGGCTTTGCACCACTATTGGAGTCCGCCAAGGCTGTCTTCCTTCACCCACTCTATTTAACATATTGTTGGAGAGGATCATGATTGACGCCCTTGAAGATCACATAGGGACATGCAACATCGGAGGCAGTAAAGTAATACATTTACGCTTTGTAGATGATATCGATGGCTTAGCAAGGGAAGAACAGGAGCTAGTCAACCTAGTGAGCCGCCTCGAAAAATCTGCGTCAAACGGAAAGGAAACTAGTGCTGAGAAAACCATGCTGATGACCAACAACATCAATGGCATCAACAATAAAATCAACGTGAGGGAACAAAGAAACATTGTCCAACTTCAAGTACCTGGGTTCAGTTTTCACAAACGAGGGATCCAATCCTGAGATCACCCAGGCAACGCTGACAATGGCAACGATGACAAAAGTGAAAACAATATGAAAAGATAAAAACATCTCCCTTCGATCCAAAATCAGATTGATGCGATCACTTATATATGCATGCGAGACATTGACTCTTACAGTACAATTACAAAGAAGAGTATAGCCATGGCAATTAAGTGCTACCGATAGATCCTTTGCATCTCATACAACGACCATGTAACCAACGAAGAGGTCCACAACATAATCCAACGAGCCATCGGACCCTATGAAGATCTCCTGACCACGGTAAAGAGAGAGAAGGTGAAATGGTATGGGCACGTCTCGCGAACATTCGGCCTGACAAAGACCATCCTTCAAGGCAGTTGGGGGAGCACAAAGAAGAGGAAGACAGAGGAAGAGGTGGGAGGAAAACGTACATCCGGCCTGACAAAAGGGTGGCAGACGAGAGGCAGCGGTGGAGACAACTAATTGTGAAGTAATCGGTGGTACCCGAACGACACTCCGGTTAAGGGATTGATAATGATGATGATGATGGCAATCGTGTGAAACAACAAACATGAAGTTCAATTATGTTCTGACCTCAACTGGAGTGTGGCTCACATTCAATCGGGCTAATATATCCACCTTTGTTTGGAGAGAGAGAGAGGCAGATATATATATATATATATATATATATATATATATATATATATATATATATATATATATATATAGAGAGAGAGAGAGAGAGATAGATATATAGAGATAGAGAGAAAGAGAGACAAACATACAGACGTACAGACAGAGAAAGATAGAGAGAGATGCATTTAATTTGACAAAAAACATATGTACAATAATATATGAAGGAAAGCATTATAATAAATAACTGTAAATAACTGCCTTTGATTTAGTTAATACATCGCCAATTGGTAGATCAGAGGCATCTGGTGCAAGGAGGCGAAGGAATGTAGAAGGAGGCGAGTGGGTGTCGGCGCCTGGGAGGAGATACTGCCAGACTGCCCCAAAGTTACCGTTATAATATATAGATGGTGACGTTTTCAGTCACGCCATTTGATATCAGATCACATTTCATCACATAATAATGCAGTAAACGTAATTCAAACATGGTACTAAAGACAAATTCACACGAGAAGATGGTTCCGCATGTACATATCAACAACATGTTTCTAAACAATTTAAACCAAACTCCCATACACTCCCTACAATGGGATAGGGGATACCCCATACACTCCCTACAATGGGAGATGGGATACCCCAATACACACCCACAGTAGGAGAGGGGATACCCCCATACACTCCCTACAATGGGAGAGGGGACACCCCAATACACTCCCCACAATAGGAGAGGGGATACCCCCATACATTCCCTACAATGGGAGAGGGGACAACCCCATACACTCCCTGCAATGGGAGAGGGTATACCCCCATACACCCCCTACAATGAGAGAGGGGATACCCCCTTACACTCCCTACAATGGGAGAGGGGACACCCCCATACATTCCCTACAATGGGAGAGGGTACAACCCCATACACTCCTTGCAATGGGAGAGGGTATACCCCCATAGACCCCCTACAATGAGAGAGGGGATACCCCCTTACACACCTTCGCCAACATTTGCCGCAGCCACCTTCCTCAGTCGACGTCAGGTCTTTGCCTTTGCATCATTAGTCCGCCTTATGGTTGGAAGTTGGCATCCCTGGGGCATTCCTCCTGCATGTTTATTAATTGATATGCAAAAAAAATGTAGGAGGAGAAGCATAACATATTGATATATCCTAGCTCGATTATAGTTAAATTACGTGATTCTAATTAAACTGTTATCCTAAAATTTAGCACACATTTTTGTATGCTTCGTTCGCCATTCTACTACAATGTTGGTGCTATTTCCAGTTATTATTGGTACACATCCAACAAAAAAGATCTTCCTAATCCATATGTCTATATTACTATGCTAACTCTTGGGGCAGTCTGGTAATATCTCTTCCAAGGGGCCCACAACCTCGCGACTCTTTATACGTTCCTTTACCTCCTTGCACCAGCGGCCTCTGATCTACCAATTGGCGATTATTAAAAGCAACACAAATGCAGTTATTTAGAGTTATTTACTAAAATTATTTTCTTCCTGGCAGATAAAGAAGGAAACAGTAGTCGAATCATGGCCGCACTGAGTGTGAGCCCCTCTCTAGATGGCGTAACCGTCATTCCACCATTGATGTCTTGCTAACTGTGGGGGCAGTTTGGCAGTACCTCCTACCAGTCGCCGACACACTCTCGCCTTTATCGATGTTCTTTCACCTCCTTGCATCAGTCACCTCTGATTTACCCATTGACGATGTATCCATGAAAGATATGATCTTTACTGATTTACTATTATGCTTTTCTAACCGTCGGACAAAGATGGGAAAATAGCAGAATTGAGTGTGAACCACTCTCCAGATGGCGATACTGTTACCCCACCATCTCTATATTAATTCGCTAACTGTAGGGGCGGTCTAGCAGCATCTCCACTCACGCGCCTCTTTCCGCGTTGCGTTGCTTCCTAGCACTATTGACCTCTGATCTACCAATTGGCAATGAATTCTAAAATAACAAAGACACTTATTTATACTTATTTACTATATGTTTTTTTTCCTGGCGGACGAAGAAGGAAACAATATCTGAATTGTGGCCGCATAGAGTGTGAGCCACTCTTTCCCCAGGTGGCGTAGAATCTATGTCTCTATAGCTTCGAAAACCAATGCTATGATTACCTCAATATATGATTTGATATATGTGTATTTGCAGAAATTTATCTTGATATTGTAAGAAGAATTATTCTTTAAAGAAGCAATAAAAATTATGTTATGGAAAATTTATACGCTAACTTTGGAGGAAGTCTGGCAGGATCTAAACAACCCACAAAGGCATTTATTTAGAGTTGTTTACTGTGATGCTTTTCTTCCTGTCGGACAAAGATGGAAACAATAGCCGATTTGGCTTAGTTTAGTTTACTGTTGATTGTTTCGCGCGAATATAGGACGTATCTATTTAATCGTAATATGTCAAATTGAGAAATTCATATGACGTGTCAAAAGTGCATTGAGCAAGTATCTTTACAGGTTTGTTGGAAAAACTATTTGCTTTGAAATATTGCATTTTAAAGAATTTGACAGGCGGAGGGATTTATAGGAAATGTATCTGCTATGGGCATCGTGGGCGAGTGAATACATGGATATATATGTAAACATTGAAGTGCATAGCACGTGGGGGCGTTTAAAGACAGCTGGATGTACGTGATTTTGTCCAAACTTGGTCAGTATGTCAAAGAGATGAGGGCAGTTACTGCGAACAGTTTTCAGAATTGTTGATGGTCCAGTGTTCTTATCATTAGAAAACATGTCAGCAAGGCCTCCGATGTAATATTACGCTGTGATCTGACATTAGATGGCGTGACTGAGAACCCCACCATCTATATATTATAACGCTAACTTTGGGGGCAGTCCGGCAGTATATCCTACCGGGCGCCGACACCCATTCGCCTCCTTCTACTTTCCTTCGAATCCTAGCACCAGAGGCCTCTGATTTACCAATTGTCGATGTATTAACTAAATCAAAGGCGGTTATTTACATTTATTTATTATAATGCTTTCCTTCATATATTAGTGTAGATATGTTTTTGTCAAATTAAATACATCTCTCTCTGTCTCTGTATGTCTGTCTGTCTGTCTGTATGTATGTCTGTCTGTCTGTCTGTCTCTCTCTCTCTCTCTTTCTCTCTTTCTCTCTCCCTCTCTCTCTCTCTCTCTCTCTCTCTTTAACTATCTCTCTCTCACTCTCTCTCTCTCACTCTCTCTCTCTCCCTCTCTCTCTCTCACTCACTCACTCACTCACTCACTCACTCACTCCCTCACTCACTCTCTCTCTCTCTCTCTCTCTCTCTCTCTCTCTCTCTCTCTGCCTCTCTCTCTCTCTCTCTCTCTCTTTCTCTCTCTCCAAACAAAGATGGATACATTAACCCGATTGACTGTGAGCCACACTCCAGTTGAGGTCAGAACATAATTGTACTTCATGTTTGTTGTTTCACACGAATGCCATCATCATCTTAATCATCATCATTATCAATCCCTTAACCCGGACTGTCGTTCGGGTACCACAGATGACTTCGCTGCCTCTCGTCTGCCATATTGTGTCGCCACGCCTGCCCAACTTTGTCCGCACGGCTATCCAATAGCCTCATCATGTCGATCGAAATATGTCGCCACGCCTGTCATATTGCGTCGCCATGCCTGCCCAACTTTGTCGTCACGGCTGTCCAACAGCCTCACTCCGTTGGTCAAGCTATGTCGCCAGGTATGTCGTATTGTGTCGAAACGTTTGTACAACTGTGTCACCACGCCTTTCTTAATGCATCACTATATCTGTCCAACTGTGTCAACACATCTGTCCAACATCGGCCAACTGTGCCACCAAGTCTATCAAACTGTTTCACCACGTCTGGCCAAATGTGTCATCATGTATGTCGAACTGTGTCATCACGTCTATTCATCTCTGTCATCACGTCTGTCCACCTGTATCGCATTATGTGGCCAAATGTGTAACCTTGTCTGTCCAACTTTGTAACGACGTCGGTCCAAATGAGTCGCAACGTATGTCGTGTTTTGTCGTTATGTCTGCCCAACTGTGCCGACACGTCTGCCCATCAGTGTCACCACTTCTGTTCAATTGCGTCACCATATAGGTCCAACAGTGTAACCACGTCTGGCCAACTGTGTCACGATGTTTGTTTATTTATGCCAGCACATCTATAAAACTGTGTTACGAGGTCAGTCCCACTGTGGTACCACGTCTGATTCAATGTGTCACCAAGTTAGTCCAGCTGTGTTTCCACGTATGGCCAAACGTGCCACCTGGTCTGGCTAAATATACAAACACGTTTCACCAAATGTATCACGTCTGGCCAACTATGTCACCACGTCTATCCAAATTTGTCTCCAAGTCTGTTCAACTGTATCAATTTGTCTGCCCAACTGCATCATGACGTCTTCCCAGCAGCGTCACCACATCGGCCCAAATATGTTATCTAGTCTGTAAAATGTGTCGCCACGTATGTCCATCTGTGTCACCACGTCTGTCCATCTGTGTTACCACTTATGTAACCATATCAGTGCAACTGTGTCACTATGTATGTCTATATGTGTCGCCACGTATGTACAACTGTGTCAATATGTCTGTCCAAATATTTAACTCCGCATGTTCAACTGTGTTACTATGTTTGAACATATGTGTCACCAATTATGCTTAACTGTGCCGTCCGCCCAACAGTGCTACGATTGTGTCACCACATCTTTCGCAATGTGTCACCTTATACACCCAGCTGTGTGACGATGTCTAGTAAAAAGGTGCGATCTTATATCACGCGGTATCCAGTTCTTGAGACTGCTCAACGTGCTTTATACTTCACCCCCTGGCAGACATGCTTATTCTAACGCCATCTAGACTTATGTGGGAAGCATTCATACACGCTGCAATTACTGCGCGAATATTATTCTTTCCTATATCCACCTATGTCTGTAGCCAGGTACTCATGTATACAGCTGAGTGAACTATGACAACTTGGGATGAACGAAATTGCCAAAGCTCCGAAACGGACGCAAACGGATTCGAACCGGTGTTCTCTTGATTGAGAGTGTACGACGTTCTAACAGTTACGGCGCCCCACACGTCTGGCCACATGTGCCACCAGGTCTGGCCAACTGTGTAACCACATTTCGCCTACTGTGTTGTCACGTCTGAACGATTATGTCACCACGTCTATCCAACTGTGTCACCACGTCTCTCCAACCGAGTCACCGCGTTTGCACAAATGTGTTGTCCAACGTTGCGACCACATCGGACGTGCTGAGTCACAAGGTATGTCCTATTGTGTCGCCACTTCTACCCAAATGTGTCACCACATATACCCAACTGTGTATGCTCTTCTGTCCAACTTTATGGACAGATAATATATTAAAGAATATAAAGAAAACGAATTAAATATACAAAAATAGCATTGTGAACCCTGCAGCTCTTGATAATAATGAACAAAATAATATAATACAGTGGTATTAAACTATTTCGAAATTTTATAATAATAATAATAATGATAATTATAATACTAATAATGATGATAATCATGATAACGCATGTATGCAATTGAGCACATAAGCAATTACTATAAAGCATGGTTTACATGTATCGCAATAACTGGGATAGATTAGTAACAGTGACTTAAAATATTGATTTGTAACACAGTAGTTTTAAAATGCACCATAAATAATCAACGAAGTATTGCATAGTTATAAAGAAATGTTTACTATTTACGCATGAGCAAATGTTTAACTATCTTTTTTAATATATTAGTAGAAAAACAATATTGAAGATCATTTTGTATGATAAAAGTATTCCAAATAGTGGGTCCAACATATGCCAGTGTATGTTGCAGACATTGATTTTGCAGTATGCTATTTTGTTTTTGTTACTTCCTTTCTTGTATAGTAATGATGGATCCAGGTGGGTCCTAGGGGTCTCAATAACCCCAAGGCCATGGAGGGATGTGTTAATCCCCCCTGTATCCGTGACAAATTTTACGGTATAGGACAACATATACAGGCCTACATAGGAACTATTGTCAATGTAAATGCTGACATATTAGCAGCCGCCTAATATTAATCCTTATGTAAGTAGAACGACATATGTCGTCCCGTCCCCCCACACTCGGCTCATAAGTAGAACGACATATGACTACGACTGACTGATACCCCCTGAGAGCAAGCCTAGATCCGCCGCAAACTATGTGAGGATATACGTAGGGTAAAGATGTCGTTAAATATACCAGGTAGCATTTATTTGTGTGTATACATAAATACACAACATATGTATTTTTTTATCAGGAAAAAGTAGGAAAGCTATAAACAAACAGTTTGTGATAAGGCGGTAACGTTATGAATGTAAGATCAGTGACATTACTAATTGGAAGAACAACGTTACTGTTGTAGACTCTTTACAACGTTTTGTTATTGTTATATGTAAATATTAATAAGACACTTAACAAATATTCATCATTTGGTATGTTCATATAAAGGTTATGCATGATGAACACATCCCATATGATTAATTATGCATAATGTCTAGCTTCTGCTGTATGTGAATTTTTGAAAAAGTATATTTATGGAGCACTTACTTACTTAGGTTTACTTACTTAGGTTCTTCCTGACGGTAGGTGGTGGCCTCGGTGGTTAGATCTTCAATTTTCCCTTGGAATTTTCTACGACTTCACTTCCCCATAGATTAATACAGTGAATTATATATGGGTAGATAAACGCATACTATAGGTTCACAAGTGTTGCCTTCTCCAATACTTTATTATACATGTGTTTTATAATGATCTCTGCAATTTAATAAATTATGTATTAATATTCCTATAAATGATATATATTTATTCCATCAACATAAATGTTGCTATTTTTTCCTTACACTGTGGTTATTGTTAAATATGATTAAATGTTTTTTTCTTAAATTCAACGAGAGTGGTTTGATTATTAGCCAGATTGATAATTTTTTTTGTTTCATAATTTAGTCTTCGTCCATCTTATGCAGATTTTGTCTTGAATAAAGATATTTATATAATCTGCAAACATAATAGGAAAAGTGATAACGGATACCTATTTTAAGTTATTTCTATAGATTTAAGAAACAGTACGGACCCTAATATCGACCCTTGTGAAACACAACATGTTACATTCTTAAGATAAGAATAAATTCCTTTAAATTTTACTCTCTGTTGTTGTCTAATTCCACAGTATGCTAATTTTCGTATTATAATATAGGATTTTCTTAATGGAAATGATAAATTATACAGCATATTACGTTTATTAATGTATTTAGTTAATCTATTATGTAGTATAATTTCGAATTCTTTTGACAATACTGGCAAACTAGAAACAGGTCTATATATTTTTGTATTAATGAAGCATCACCATTCTTGAAAATGGGAACTATATTAGCAATTTTGAGCTGATCTGGAACATACTCTTTGTCAAACGATAAGTTTGCAACATGGCACAACCGTTGAAGCAAACAAGAAAAAAAGTTGTTTAATAATTTTCGGTTTTTATCATCCCATCCCGGACTAAAGTTGTTTAATGATTTTAAGATTAATGCCATTCCATGCCGGACTAAATGTGTTTAATGATGTTCAGTTGTATGCCATACCATCCCAGACTAAAGTTGTTTGCATCACTAAGGCAGTGTTCTATGGAGAACTGGACGCCGGCAAACGAACACGGGGAGGGCAGCGAAAGAGATACAAGGACGTGCTCAAGGCAACACTAAAATCATGTGGCGTGCCTCACAACACCTGGGAGTCCACAGCGATGGACCGTGCCCTCTGGCGTCGCACATGCCACGTCGGCCTACACGAATTCGAAAAAAAGCGGTGCGACGCCCTGAGAGAGAAGAGACTAAGACTAAGACTAAGGCTACCCAGCCTTCATCAAACACTGTCACCTTTGTGTGTCGTGTCTGTGGACGACAATGTGCATCGCGGATCGGTCTGTTCAGCCACAACCGTACACGCGATACTGACTGAGGTCGAGATCCGTCGTACCGACGGCTCACTCCATACCATACATACAAAGTTGCTTAATTATGTTCAGTTGTATGCCATACCATCCCGGACTAAAGTTGTTTAATGATGTTCAGTTGTATGCCATACCATCCCGGACTAAAGTTGTTTAATGATGTTCAGTTGTATGCCATACCATCCCGGACAAAAGTTGTTTAATGATGTTCAGTTGTATGCCATACCATCCCGGACTAATGTTGTTTAATGATGTTCAGTTGTATGCCATCCCATCCCGGACTAAAGTTGTTTAATGATGTTCAGTTGTATGCCATACCATCCCGGACTAAAGTTGTTTAATGATGTTCAGTTGTATGCCATACCATCCCGGACTAAAGTTGTTTAATGATGTTCAGTTGTATGCCATACCATCCCGGACTAAAGTTGTTTAATGATGTTCAGTTGTATGCCATACCATCCCGGACTAATGTTGTTTAATGATGTTCAGTTGTATGCCATCCCATCCCGGACTAAAGTTGTTTAATGATGTTCAGTTGTATGCCATACCATCCCGGACTAAAGTTGTTTAATGATGTTCAGTTGTATGCCATACCATCCCGGACTAAAGTTGTTTAATGATGTTCAGTTGTATGCCATACCATCCCGAACTAAAGTTGTTTAATGATGTTCAGTTGTATGCCATACCATCCCGGACTAATGTTGTTTAATGATGTTCAGTTGTATGCCATCCCATCCCGGACTAAACTTTTTTAATGATGTTCAGTTTTATGCCATCCCATCCCGGACTAAAGTTGTTTAATGATGTTCAGTTGTATGCCATCCCATCCCGGACTAAATTTGTTTAATGATGTTCAGTTTATGCCATCCCATCCTGAACTATAGTTGTTTAATGATGTTCAGTTGTATGCCATACCATCCTGGACTAAAGTTGTTTAATGATGTTCAGTTGTATGCCATCCCATCCCGGACTAAATTTGTTTAATGATGTTCAGTTTATGCCATCCCATCCTGGACTAAAGTTGTTTAATGATGTTCAGTTGTATGCCATACCATCCTGGACTAAAGTTGTTTAATGAGGTTCAGTTGTATGCCATACCATCCTGGACTAGAATTTGAGGTTAAGAGAGTCTACTGGGTATAAGGGGCGGATGGGTGGACAAGGTGGAGTTGGTAAAGGGGTAGAGTGTTGGAGGTGGTGGACGGGTGGAGTGGGTAGAGGGGTGGATGGGTGGAAGGGGTAGAAGGGTTGAGAGGGTGGAGTGGACAGAGGGGTGGCATGGGAAGAGTTCGCCGAGGGGTGGAGAGGGTGGAGTGGGTAGAGGGGTGGAGGGGATGGAGGGAGTGGAGTGGGTGGAGGGGTGGATGGGTGGATGAGTGGAGTGGGTAGAGGGGGTGCTTTCATCGACAACCTGACACTGAATCCAAACAGTCGACATATTGATTAGGGGTGTAACAATATATCGAACTTTCGAGAGGAGAGAGGGGGTGAAGGGGTGGATGGGTGGAGTGGTAAAGGGGATGTCAATAATATCGGTAGTAAATTGAAATATCTATATTTATCGTCAATAGTACACTGAACTATCAATTGTAACGATATTTCGTAAAATAATTATTCAGTAGTTGTGTCACATTATAAAATAACTACACCAATTCAAATATAATATATAATGTTATTTATGTGTTGACCTTACATCAGCAATCGTTGATGAGAGCAGCGTAATTCAGAATTGATAATTTAAAACCTCCAATGCTGCGCGATTCCGCCACCCATCAACTGCGGTTTGGGATTGCTTTTATGGTTGTTCGCTATTCCGTGATACTATCGCAATACTATCGCGATAGTCACCAAACTAGTAGTATTGCAACACTTATGAAGCTGCAAACCTGCCCCCGACAATGACCCGTATTGTTAATGTGGTACACCAAATTAATGTTAACATGATATACCTAGCAACTGTCAGTAAACAATAACAAGGACATATACTGTTGTATGTTTCACGCCATCGAATTATTGTCAATAACTTGGAATTGGACTTGATTTTCGAAAATTAGTTGGAATTGGAATTGATATTTGTTTGGAATTGATTTTTGTGGAATTGGATTTTTTTTTTTTTTAATTGGAATTGATTTTATTGGAATTATAGACTTGATACTGTTAATATTTACCCTTATACTTGCTTTTAAAATATTGTTTTCTGCTATTGCCATGTCACCCTGAATCTGGTAACAGCCAGTAAGCTGTCAACATTGCAGCATAGACACTGTCTACTCTGTTATTGAAACATTATGAACAAGAACAATATAATCAAGCATTTGCATCAAAATAAATACTATGTTACTGTAGCAGACATTAAAAGCAACATCTGACCAATCAGGCCTCATTTTCTTTCTCGGGGGACAAAGTTTATTTACAGAGATTGCCAATTAAGGGCACCTGCCTGCTCATTTTTGGCCATTTTTTTTCCGAGAGGTAATGCGCCGTCGCTCATATTGATTTACTCTGTGAAGGCGGTGGCTTGGAGCTCGTACTCAAACCACTCTGCCGCTGAGCCCCCCTCGCAGAGCGATGGCGCCGCCCTGCGTAGATAATGGAAAAGTTAAAAAGGACATTACAAAACTACCGTGGCATTGCGCCCATCATACAAATGTGACATACACTGTAAATGGTATGTTATTATGTTTGGGCTATGTTTGTTCGAGTGCTTTACACATCCCCCTTAACCTGACCATCGTGCATGCCAACAAATAGTCCATAGTTAGAACTATGATGGACACAGTCCAGTAGTTCGCCTTCTTCTTCAACTACTCGTTCTTTTGGCTGAGCTTGAGTTATACGAGAATGCGTACGCTGCTATGAACAACATAACTGATTTCCAATCGTTATGTGAGGTGGCCAAGTCGTGGGAAAGCACTGTATACAGTACAGTCTACATTCACTGCTGGAGTCACTCACTGCCCTGGGATATTTGGAAGAAGATGGGACGACAAAGTCAGGCGCTACTTGTCCATCAAAAGGTTGACTTCATCTCTCATCACATTCATACAGACCAAACAGTGTAACCTCTGCCCAGAAATGTGGAATGCATTATTCGACAGTGCTTTAGAGGTAGTGGAACGATTTGAGAATGAGACAAGCTGCGCAATGCTGTTAGACATAAGCACCGTCCGTGAGAACGTGTTCACTTACATAACTGATCAGCCAGTATAGTATGATGGCAGTGTGTATCTGCCGTTCGTGGATGACCTGCTGAAGGAAATGGACACGCATCTATTAGTAGCTCAGCGTGTGAATGAGACACCGGAGATAATTACTTTCCATGCAGCTTTTCCAGGTGTTCCAATATGATATGCTAGGTGAACTGCGTTAGCTACAAAATGGAAGGCAATATGGGATATGGTGAATGACGCTCAGAGACCCAAAACACTCGATGACACGATACAGGAAATACATTCTGTGCTGTGCCCTAATATGTACACAGAAGTCGTGATAACGCTGGTGATGTATGTCTTGACTGCCACAACACAGCGATCATTTAGTGCAATGCGACACCACAGTGACAACTGAGCGCTTGTCGGGATTAGCCCATGTGAAAAGAAAAGACGTTGGGTGCACCAGTTCAGTCGTTTAGCGCTAACACTGCGTCTCAATGAAAGTTACGTTTGTAACTGATCCCTTTCTGTAGTCATGTTACATTTCTTAGGCATTTATTACCGAAACATTGTCATTGCCTACACATGTCGTATTGGCTTATTATTAAATGGTTATTATTATTATTGCAACGGGTTTGCGTTTATTTATTATCATAGTTATCAGGATTGATTCTTAGTGCATATGGATACCTTAGCCAAAGTGTTCCACAATTATTTTTAATATTATTATAGTACATGCACATGTGCTCCGATAACCCTCCTAATACTAATATGTTCCCTGAAGCAGAGTAGACAAATGTGTTATTCTTATGAAATCAGTTGTTTTCGTGTTTGTATGTAATTCCTTGACACATTTGTATCGCCTTACCCGCGTCTCTGAAGTGATGACTCATTATCACAATTGTTTTAATGTTAAGCATCGTAAACAATTCACAGTGACACGACATGGCTCAAGGAAATAAGATCCAATTTCTTTTGAAAAATAACAGCAAGTCAATTTGACTATCAAAATAACGCGTTTTTACAGTAAACCTACATTATATATATATATATAAATATATATATATATATATATATATATATATATATATATATATATATATATATATATATATATATATATATACATATGTATATATATATATATATATATATATATATATATATATATATATATATATATATATATATATTTATATATACATATATATATATATATATATATATATATATATATATATATATATATATATATATATATATATATATATATATATATATATATATATATATATATATATATATATATATATATATAAATATATATGTGTATATATATACATATATATATATATATAAATTATAGACAAAAACAACTACTCGCTGTGTTAGAGATTGGTTTGGTGCAACATTTAAAAAGAATGTGACACGTTCACTGCATGACTCCCCTTTTACAGATAAAGACATCATGTCAGTTTTATTAGCGCAACAGTTTTAAGTGAGTTCGAAGTAATTCTTCTACGCGTAATAACATTATTTTGATAAGATTTAGGTTTATTATTGTCACTAGATATGTCAGGCGTCGTTCTCGGGAATAGCTTCAAGGGGTGGGGTAATGATCAGCTTACTGGTTCCTGGTTTAATGTTGGCCTAGATCCGGTTGCATGAAAAAATACTTTACGGCTCGAGGCTATGAAGAAATTGTGCCTGTGGTAAGTTACCGATTAAACCCGCCAGGAACAGCCGGCGGCCATTCTCATCCAAATTGGGGAGAATGATTTAGACAGCACGTATTTCGACCGCAAAACAATGATCTTGGATTGTGATATTTTTTCTTTCGCCCAATAGCTGGTCGCCGGATTCTCAGAGTACTGACTCGGATCAGTACACGCCATATCCCCGTCGTATTGTACAACCAAGGCGTTGATCGTGTGACCCAGTTGTGTGTATAGCTTCTCATACGTGCAAAATGACATGTTCTGCCCGTATGAAATGTGCCGAACGTTGCTTTTCAATGCAGCCATCCAGCTATTTTTAACCCGCTCGGGTTCAAGTCTAGAGCAGACAACCACATGCCGCCACCATTTTGGCATAGTAATATTTGTGTTTCGCCCTGTTGTTGACCGTCGCATCGTTTGTCATCAGTTTGAAAATGCACTTTGTTTATTTAAATTTTGTATTGTTAGTCTGATCATAAGTACACATCGACAGCGTGAAAGTGTTTGCAATCTTTCAGATGTCGGATTTATGTAATTTCTTATTAAAACAAAAACATTCCAGTCACACTTCACAAAACACAACTGGTAGCCGCACGGTTTTAATGTGTTAATGCACGTTGAAAAAATGGGCATAATAGTGAAAAGTAACCACCATAATTGGATAATTGTTTTATTGGAACAAAACTAAAACTAACAAACATGGCTTTATTTGTTTATCTGGGTTAATGGTAATGGCATTGACGGAATGGGAAGTTTACGGGTTTTTTTCAATTTTCCCTAAAGCTCGCTTCATGATTTGAATATTCAATAATTGTACCACAACAATTTTAACAGCCTATTTCTTTTACAAATGCAACTGGTGTTGTGAGATATTAATTTGGCTGGAAGCTACGCGGAGCATAAAACAAATGGTGACCATCCTTCACTAGGGAATAGCGACACTTTTCTAAGGTCAATTAAATTAAACTTGTGACGTGCATCTAGTCGGTTGCGATGTTGTAACATTGACTTGTGTCTTTCTGGACGGATGATATAGTTCAGCTCGAATATTCTCTTGGTGACTGTATCAGTAAATTCATTAATAATATTGAACACTTCAAGCATATCAGCCCTTTTCCTCCTACCTTGTTGAGATAGGAAGCCACATTTTCGCAGTCTTAGATGATATGGAAGCTTAGAAATTCCAGTAATCATCTTATGGCCTTCATCTACACACTTTAATTTTTTTCTATACATAGAAACAGGAAAACAGCGAATCAATGTTTAGTTGTTCTTCCCATAGCATACACAGTTAATTGCTGATTTAATTTAAGTGAAGAATTTGGGAGGTCAATTTAATTTAATTGGGATATTTCTGAGTTAATTGTAATATAATTAATTAAATGTTCAAGATCATGTCTATGTTAGCATTAAACCTTAACAGTGTTGTTTTTATGACATGTGACTCGTGTCGTTTTGCTGCAATTTTCTTTAGCTGCGTGACTTTTTGTCTACACATGAAATACCCGATCAACTTGGTAATATCAAATTTCAACTTAATTAGGAAATATAAAATTAACTAGGTTAAATGGCAGCATTAATCAGGTAAAATGTGATATGATTTGAGAATCAAACACTTTTCGAAAGGTAATGGAGCGTTTAGAGTGGCGTCCTCCTACCGGTTTCCCTACTGTCCTAAATCTAGCCCCTCCCAGCGAAACCGATAAGAGGTCGCCACCGTAGCAGAACGGAGGGATCGATTATCAAAGGTGAATTTATTCCACCTCTAAGTAAATAGTAGGCGTGTATGAGTACGCTTGAACACACAGTATATTATATTTAATATGTAAAAATAGCACATGTTTATTAATGGGCTGCTCTGGACAATTAACTAGGGAACCTGTTTTACGCACAGGTTATGAGTCATCGCCCCACTATCGGCGGCGCAGTCATATCAGCTGCACGGATGTATTGAGTTACAGCAACCCGCTCGTTAACTATATGCAGCATATCATATTATCAGGCCTATATACTAGCCGAGTTGCCCGGCGTTGCACGGTAGAAAAGTCAACCAAAATTATGTCTCTTCGCACTGCCCAGTGAAATGTTGGTAGGGCAGCGCCAATGGCTATGAAAACGTCATGCCCTGCAGGTTTCACGAAGTGTTCGTACCGTACGAAGGAACTTATGTGGACGTTTGATATATATATACGTATGTATTTATATATATATGTATATATGTATATATATATATATATATATATATATATATATACATATATATATATATATATATATATATATATATATATATATATATATATATATATATATATACATATATATATATATATATATATATATATATATATATATATATATATATATATATATATATATATATATATATATATATATATATATATATATATATATATATATATATATATATATAAATACATACTACAGCTTTTTTAGTTGCTGCACCGACTCTGTGGAACTGACTCCATATTAGTTTTAAATGTGTAAAAATATAACAACATGTTGCCGTAGCCTAAAATCCCACCAGTTTAAATTTGTTTATACTCCATAGCTCCCAAGCCTACCAACCGAACTGCTTACGTAGCGGTTATTTCCCGGAGACGTGGCTAATATTTGAACTGTATCACTACGACCAACGTCAACCCGCCGATTCACACACTTAGGCGTGTCGCTAAAAACAGAGGTACCGTTCCACTCGTTGATACAACCTAGCTGTCTTTATCATCCAGAGAAGACATCACGCGGTCAACGCTCCTCTAGATAAGTGGAAACAAATAATAATGTAACCCAACATTTATGATAGCTGACATAGAAACACGTTACTGTTGATTAATTTCGATAGATACAGTTATGCACTAGGGTTACCCCTGCAGCGAGACATTACAACAGGCGATAGTGCAGTTGTTATGATTAACCCGATTGTATACAAGATGCACTCCACAGAAGCAAGATGTTATTGCAACAGCCTACCTGGCACTTACAGTGTTTATTGTCACCTGACTAACCATTAGAGGCCAATACATCATGACCTCTTTAGTGTTTATCCTTCAGTTCATAACCTGAAGCTATTGGTGAGCCGGGCAGCCAAACATTCTTTCCTTGCATTTGGGAGTGACTACCACTGAGGCAGACTTGACAATCAACCCCAAAGTTATCTCAATCCTTCCACACAAACAAGGAAAAAAGGTTGCAAGAATTCCCCGTAAAACAAGTTCCCTGGGAATTGTCCAGACCAGCCAATTGGGATAAACATGTGCTATTTATACATATTAAATACACTGTGTGTTCAGGCGTACTCATACACGCCCACTATTTACTTAGAGGTGGAATAAATTCACCTTTGATAATAGATATCTCCATTCTGTTGCGTTGGCGACCTCTTATAGGTTTCGCTGGGAGGGGCTTAGGTTAGGAGAGTAGCGACCCTGATACGAGGACGCCACTCTAAACGCTCCATTACCTTTCGAAAAGTGTTTGACTCTCAAATCATATCACATTTGATGTAATTAATGCTGCCATTTAACCTAGTTAATTTTACATTTCCCTAATTAAGTTGAAATTATTTGTTCTAAATAAGTTGACCGGGTATTTTTTAGGAAGACAAAAGGTCACGCAGCTAAAGAAAATTACAGCACAACGACACGACTCACATGTCATAAAATCAACGCATTTAAGGTTTAATGCTAACATAGACATGAACTTGAACATTTAATTAATTAAATTACAATTAACTCAGAAATGTCCCAATTAAATTAAATTGACCTCCCAAATTCTTCAATTAAATTAAATCAGCAATTAATTGTGTATGCCATGGGAAGAACAACTAAACGCGTTACTACATTGCGAACATGTTACAGACTTAGCAAACAGCGTTACATATGTGTCAAAACTCTTTAGCTAAAACTTGAGATTTTTTGCATTTAGTTATTTTTTTGTGACTTGTTCGATTTAGTCTTTTTTCGAGAATGTTTTTGGACTTCATTGATTCGCTGTTTTCCTGTTTCTATGTATAGAAAAAAAATTAAAGTGTGTAGAAGAGGGCCATAAGATGATTACTGGAATTTCAAAGCTTCCATATCATCTAAGACTGCGAAAATGTGGCTTCCTGTTTCTACAAGGTAGGAGGAAAAGGGCTGATATGCTTGAAGTGTTCAAGATTTTTAATGGATTTACTGACATAGGCACCAAGAGAATATACGAGCTGAACTATATCACCCATCCAGAAAGACACAAGTCAATGTTACGACACCACAACCGATTAGATTCACGTCACAAGTTTAATTTAATTGACATGTGTGAGGTTAATTTCATTTAATTTGAGTTAATTGTAATTTAATTAACCAAGTGTTCAAACTAGTTAACTGTCACATTTCTGGTACATAACTACCTGGATAACACGACATATACAAATACATTATGTATGTAAGAACAAATATATTTCCAACAAAATTATAAAACACATTTATGTTATAAGTCAGCAATGTTGTTCATAATTGATTGCATAATATAATGGTCCTCATATGTAATAACAACATAATTCCATCAATGTATATGTACGCTGTAGTATGCTAAATAGTTAAAACTGCATGGTACATGCATATCTAAGAATGGTGCAAGTGGTGACCGATAACTGACTAAAGGCCATCGTATGTCATATGTTGTGGTGACAGCGCTGTGTATGCCACGGGAAGAATAGCTAAACGCTTGTAACTCTATATCGAACTATCGACACGTCGTAAGAGTCGATGTGTCGAGTCAGTACTGTCGATAGTAAATTGAAATATCAATAGTTATCGTCAATAGTACACTGAACTATCGGTAGTAACGATATTTCGTAACATAATTCATCAGCACTTGTGTCACATTATAATATGACTACAACAATTCAAACATAATATATAGTGTTATTTATTTGTTGACCTTACATCAGCAATCGTTGATTAGAGCAGCGTAGTTTAAACAAATGATAATTTTTCATCAACTACCTCCAAAGTTACGCGATACCTCCACCCGTTAACTACGGTTTGGGACTGCTTTCATGGCTATTCGCTATTCCGTGATACTATCGCGATAGTCATGAAACTAATAGTATTGCAGTAGTTATGCAGCTGTAAATATGTCCCCAACAGTGACCCGTATTGTTAATGTTATACATCAAATTAATGGTAAGACAATATACCTAGCAACTGTCAGTGGTGGTAGATTCGTGCAACGTACTGAACAATGAAACGAAAACTATTGTTTTCTATTTCCCGTCATCGAATTATTATCAATAACTTTCACCATCGCCCTCACTAAAACGATGGTACTCATCGTACTAATATGTTTCAAGTCACTTACTGCCACCCGGTTGTCCTAAAAATAGTTCATCCCGGAACCTCGCCCTTTGTAAAGGCTGATACACCCTGTCCCTGTCGTGCGCACGTTCTCACGTGCTTCCACTTGAACATGACAAACACATAGTTTAAAATATCAATCCCGTACCAAAAAAATGTAATGCCAAAATGGCTGGCATCCATCGAGGAGTGCAAGCACGAACAAGACAACTAATAGGGCATACAGTCACTGCAAAGGGCACATTGTTAACTTGATTATTGTGCATGCTAGCATATAATCCATATTTAGTATTGTGACGGTCACATTCCAGTAGTTTGAATTATCTTTAAATATATATATATATATATATATATATATATATATATATATATATATATATATATATATATATATAAACATATCAACTACTCGCTGTGTTAGAGATTGGTTCGGTGCAACATTTAAAAAGACAATGACACGTTCACTGCTTGACTCAGTTCCCCTTGTAACCAGTAAGTCTATTTTATATCATTAATATCGCAACCAATATTAATATACTGATATAGTTAAATAATAATACAGTATAAATAACAATTCCCGAGGGTTAGTTAGCCTCTCACCAGGAAGTTAAGGGCAGAAGTTTACTTATCGCTGCTTCTACCTACGCGTAATAATCAACTGCGATGTTTATTGACTATAACAGAGTTGTTATCAACATTTCAGTTCTCCAGTGCGTTGTAACTTGATTAGCAAGTACTGACAAGTGAGAAGTAATTTATATGGCACTTCCTTCAATCACGTTCGTCAGTAAAGACATTGCAAACAACCGGAATGAGTATACGGTGTGGTTAAAGAATGTGCTGACGTCTTCATCTGCGTATTATCAAACTCAATCACAATGTTTACAACATTATATAAATGGGGTGCCGATTAATCATGTTTCGCCCAATTCCTTCTGTCAATTTGTCATGTCCAGTTGCTGTAATCCAATGTTTCCCCAGTGAATCGCATCGAGATGTTCCTGCCCAGCTGGGCATTAATATTGTGGGGCGTGGGTGAAGTTAATGGCTGCGATCCGTGGCCTTGGACGGTTCCCATGCCCCGATACTATCTGCTCATATATTATACCAAACATTGGGGGCATTCGGAGTGGGAGCTCGTATACTCGAGAACCCAAGCACTCAACATATTGAAGAGGCCAGGTTCCCAGGTCCCCAGGTCCCCGTGTCTCTGGACTCCCATGCCCCATTCTCCCAGGTTCCCAGGCAGCCATACTCCCAAGTCCCCATGCTCTCACGTCCCACTCTCCCAGGTCCATAGTCCCCGAGGTACCCAGGTCCCCAGGCTCCCAAGTTCCCAGGTCCCCAGGCCCCCAATCTCCCAGGTCTTCAGACCCTAAGCTCCCAGGTCTTCAGTCCCCAAGCTCCCAGGTCCCCAGCGCCCAAGCTCCCATGTCACCATACCCCAACCTCCCAATTCCCCAAGACCCCAAGCTCCCAGATCTTCAGCCCCCAAGGTCCCAGTTTTATAACACGATGTAATATAATATGATTCCACGCATTCTTTGTTTTTGTTCCTTTGAGTATCCTTCATCAACGGTTTCAGGGTATGCAATCAGACAGGTCGGGCAAGTAGAAGGTCATGTGAAGCCCTGCCGTCCACCTCTTGTTTACAACAATTTCTCCCCTTCCACTTTCAGCCCATTCGATTTACACACCCGCTTTCTCCCAAGCCACTGTCCCTCAAGACACTTTCTCGTAACATCTTTCTTCCATACAATTACTGCCACCCGGTTGTTCCAAATATAAATCACTCCACGCGCCGCACATTGTAGCGGTGAAGTCACATTGTTCTGTTTCTGCCGTCGGATAATGTAATATATATATATATATATATATATATATATATATATATATATATATATATATATATATATATATATATATATATATATATATATATATATATATATATATATATATATATATATATATGTATATATATTTATATATATATATATATATATATATATATATATATATATATATATATATATATATATATATATATATATATATATATATATATATATATATATATATATATATATATATATATATATATATTTATACACACACACACAAACACACACACATCATGCATACATACATACATACATACATACATACATACATACATACATACATACATACATACATACATACATACATACATACATACATACATACATACATACATACATACATACATACATGTTGCACACCTTCTTCAATACGACCTCCCTGCATCAGTTTTTTCACAGATATAAATGAATACCAGTTTATTTCGTAAGAGCTAAAAACTACAAGATATTGACGCCGTTTCCAAGAAAACGAATATTTATCTCCCTTTCACAAACGATTTCCGGACTTTGAAAATAAAACACTAATAAAGTAAGACGTCTTTCTAACATATATATATATATATATATATATATATATATATATATATATATATATATATATATATATATATATATATATATATATATATATATATATATATATATATATATATATAACGGTTTGGTGCTTCGATGACAGTAACCTCGGCCTTAGTTTCGTTTAGCCGAAGATTGTGGTGAGTCATTGTTCTATGCCATCGACTGCATCCGAAGCTTCTCCATCCTGCGTTCCGGTGAAGTCACCGTAGAACTGAGTGTCATCTGCATAATAATGGTATTGTAAGTTTCCTGAAGATGACCCCCAAAGGAAAATTGTAAACGGAGAGCGGAATTTGGCACAACACAGACCCTAGTTGGATCCCATATTCAATCAGTGTTCTCCGGGAGTTGTGGTCATCAAAGCATAGGCTCTGTGTGTGGCACAATTATGTTCTCCATTTACACTTTGCTTTTGGGGGCCATCTTTAGGAAACATAACCTGCAATAATAGTTATATGTATATTGCACTAAGTGTACGTTGAATTCACCGGAAGGCAGGTCGGATAAGTTTCGGATGCAGTATATCGCATAGAGCAATGCATCGAAGAAGCGAGGCAGTGATGACTCACCGCAATATCCTGCTAAACAACAATAAAACCAAGGCCATTGTAATCGCACCACCGAACCGGAAACACTGAATATTTGCGATATATTCTCGTCTCGCATTATGGATATGTGTGTTAGGAAGAAGTCTAAATAATTTAGTGTTTTCTTTCTTTTTAAAGTCCGGTAATCGTTTGTGAACTGGATATACATATTTGTTTTCTTGTTATAGGCTTTAGCTCACCCTAAATAAACAGGTAGTCATGTCTAACGGCGAACAAACTGATACAGGGCGGTCGTATTCAGGAAGGTGTCCAATACATAACGTGCGTACATACATACATATAAAACCAGGACGAGTTCGATTGACTTTTCAATAAAGCAAAATATCAAGTTTAAAAGTCAATATTTCGAGTCAAATCATAATTGTCCTTCAATTGCACTTTCGTAGTTTCTGTCACTAATTGGACTCGTCGATTATAGGCTTCACTCGGTAACATCACCACTTTTTGTCAGATGAATGCAACATAAGACGGAAACTAACAAACCATACGGCTGCTCTTGTGTGTTTTGCAAAACGCGGCCAATTATTAATTGTATCTGCCGTGAGTTTGTTCGGCAATATATACCTTATTATAATTGTGAGCATGTAACAGTAAACCCATATTTATTCTTATAGGCCTTGCCGATGACTGACAACATGAAGCCAGTTTTGGGATGAATCGCTACAGCATCCGCACAGACGATGTTGCTGCAAGAACCTGAACACCCCTAAATATACAAAATGGACTCGGCCAATGCAGATCAGGTCGTCGCCGAGAGCGCCTACATTCGGCGTATACTTCGTAGAGCAAGGCGATGTGTTCTCATATTCAAACACGCAAGTAGAATGCGAATGCAACTCGCGTATGCACATAAGTGTTGCCCGCGTTTGTGTGCGCCCGAGTGTAAGTCACTTCCAGCAACTAATCGAGCTCAGCTGCAGGTCCCGACAAAGTTGACGTCGCCAGTTGTAATCGCCATTCAGGTAAGCCATTATTTCGTATGAAATTAATTGTGTCGACTTTCCCACAGCTTCTAGTCAAGCCGCAATTGAGATGAAACATATAATGTCGTTAGTTACTCTGCCAACTTGTGAAAAGTCACCCATTATGGAAGTTTCATCAATCTGACCATACGGCATAAACTTCGGCATTCGTACCGAATAAGCGCTCCAAAACATGTGTTGTATCGGATGTTTCTCAGCTACCCGTCATGCAGCTAATATGATGAAATAGATCATTCTTCTTTCAAATGGTTCCCTCTTTTCATTACAAGCTAAAAGGTGGCGTCAGAGCCTTATTAAGTTGGCATTTTATTTCCTTCGGTGTTTTGGGGAATTCCCTCAGCACCAATTGTTTCATTATCCTAAATGTTTATGTTTTAGTATCCGTCAGTTGAAAGGCTACAACTACTGAACATAATTCCTCTGTTCTTGCCATTTAAAAAAATGTCACCATTATAAACTATCGTCATGTTGTTTCTGTCTTGTTGTTCAATATATAATTTCAATATAAGTGTGCTAGCGATTCCTCGTATCATTATTGTAATTGTGTTTTTCTAGCATTGCTTGTTATATTTATTTTACCACCAAAAGCAAAAATTATCCGGACGGGATAAATTGATTGTTCGTGACTGTCATAAGGGAAATGTAGTTTTGTTTTATATGACAAAAGGGTATATATGTGAGTAAAACAACTGTGGGTGATCGTTTTCATAATTAAGTATGAAACGAAACTGTGCAATCGCCTACATCTTCCTTTGGGTATTCGTCCAGTTATCATATTGCCAAGCAACCAAGTTCGATGTTATGTGACATAGGGCGCAACACACACATACGGAAGTGGACGGTTTGCGTAATTTTGAACAATCGTTGAATTTTTACCAACAATTTAACGTAGTAATTTTGACGGGTAATTAATAGTTATTATGTACAAATATTCGCAACGCTATGCCTGGTATTTACAATAAACCATCCACTGATCAAACAAACCAAGTCCTTAGTGCAATGTTGTGTGACAGAGGGCGCTACATGCACACATACGACAGGAGAAGGCTTGCGTAATTCTGAATAATCATAGAAAACACGTAAAGCGTTGAGAACAATTGTATTTAAAAACTACGAAGGGAAATTCAGTTGTTCGTAAAAGGTTAACAGTGAAGAGAATTTCAAAATAATAGTTTATTTACGCTGGAATATATCACTCTTTTTTATTGAAGCTTTGTTCGACGTCCTTCTGCAATGTTGTTACTCTCGACTCACATTATCAGTCATGTGGCCTGTTGGGTGTTCACGGGGTTCACGTAATCCCTCATTTTGTGAACCACTTTTCCAAAAATGTGAAACCCAATTTTCAAAATGGTGACCACCCCTTATTCAATAATGTTAACCCCTTCTCAAAAGAGTGAACCCACCTTTTTCAAAAATGTGTTACCCGGTCAATAATCTATTGATAAACATCCAAAACAACTTTCAAAATTTTTACCGTTTTCAGTGTCCAACTGGTGGTGGCCTGTGTTTCTGCACAACTTTAGCACCGAAGTGCATAATAATCCCTTCCCAGAACATGAAATCACATTCCCTTCCCGACCACATGTATTGAAGCACCAATAACACTGAATTGTTGATTATCTTATTGATATGCCTGTGTCTATGTATTTTGCAGGTAGTTAAATGCACGCTCCAAACACAACCAATGATTAAATGACAATTTACAATTTTCAAGGCGAGCGTTAATCACGAATGACTGCGAAACACTGGATACGAAGCCACAAAACAACTGTCGACATAGCAAGGGATCGCTAAAAGGAAGCACTTATTTACTGCTAAGTAGCACCGCACCTGACGGTGGATCATGAGTGTTACCTATAGAAACGGCTGGAGTGGAATGTAAGTAAAGAGAAAGAACAGTGACTACGATGATAGGGAGGAACAATTGTGAAATAGAAGAACACTTCGGAACAAGAACTGTGCCATTACCTATTAATATACAATAACAATAATTTGCGAAGACTAAAAATATACATATGACAACAAGGCACAACGCCACTATTATCACTGTAGCGATTATCTGTGAGACACTGGTGTGTACACAAGACATAACTGCGAAGTGACAGATATTTGACAATATGTCATCGACTACATTATGCGAACTTGCTTTCTTTATCATTGATGCCATTGTATGTGTTATTGGTGTCATAGGAAATACGCTCTCGTTAGTTGTACTAAACGAGTCCACTGGCGGTAATGTGGGCACGTACCTTCTCAAGGTTCTTGCACTGACGGATACTTTGTTTCTTGTAACAATTGCATGTATTGTTGTATACTTACAAACATATATTTACATGGCTGAACACATTTGGGTAGCCATTCTGCCATACATATGGCCATTACAATACATTACCCATATGTGGACTGTCTGGATGATAGTTATTGTCGCAGGCAATCGATTCATCGCAGTGTGTCGCCCCATGGAAGCGCCACGGCTCTGCACGAAGTACAACGTTCAGCTGGAAATCCTGATCATGGCAGGCGCAGTGTGTGTTTAAAATATCCCGCGCTTTTTTGAGTACAGTTATGTGGCGCGTAATGTGACGAGAGTTGACCACAATAACATGACCTTCTGGTATGAGCAGTGGGAGGATATGGGGATCCAATCTGTAAACCTGTACAACATCCTCTATGGAAATGTCTGTTATGGTTTGACTGTTTACCTATTGCCGCTGGCCATCGTTATCTACTTCAATGTCCATCTTATGCGTGGCTTGAAAGTAGCTCAAAGCCGGAGAAGCACAATGACGTCACATTCAATCAATGATGAAAACAACATCACACTCGTCATGATTGTCATAATCATTGCGTTCGTTGTATGCCAGACCCCGCCGACCATCAACCAGATATTGTACTACATTATTGATCATGAGCAAATGTCAACGTGTACACCATACAAAATATATTTCCATCTGAGCAACACGTTTGCAATGATAAATTCATCGTTCAACGTTTTCATATACTGCCTATTCAGAAAACAATTCCAACACCAACTACGCATGTTGTTTGGTCGAACATGTGGTCGTCCCAGCCAGCAAGAAACTACAACAACAAGACAAGGAACCTGACCATACAATATGCTACCTTCCTGGATAGGGTAGCATCAAGCCACGGTTACACACTTATTTTGGAGTTGACAAAGTGTGTTTATGTTATCGACATTGCGAAATGCTCGGTGTGACCACCGAGACCGTTGGACGCCAATGCTTTGTGTGCAATGCCAATAAATTAAGATGTATCCGGCTCGTCCGTGGTCGTAGTTGTAAACATTGCTACCTTGATTAACTTGACTACTTCAACCGCTAGGGGCCAGTACAGTTAGTAATAGCATACCGACTGCGTATCACTGTAACGTCATTGCCATACATATATATATATATATATATATATATATATATATATATATATATATATATATATATATATATATATATATATATATATATATATATATATATATATATATATATATATATATATATATATATATATATATATATATATATAGTGTTTCCTTCAGTGTTACATTTTTCAAACTTTTAATTTCTAAGCTAAGACTGTATTACTAACTGATTTGATTTAATAAACATTCTTTATTTATTTATTTATTTATTGACTGGTTGATTGACTGATTTGTTTATGCATGAACATGTGCTGTGCCAGGTACAGTTATATTCTCAACGGCAAGGTTAGCAAAGCTATGCAAATCCACAAACACTCACACACGCACGTACGCGCGCGCGCACATACACACACACACACACACACACACACACACATAAATACACACGCACGCACACAAATGTTACGGATTGTCGGTGATGAACAACTTTGCTTTCGCACACGTTAACACATGGGATGTGTTGTTTTCCGGTTTGGTGCTTCGATGACAGTAACCTCAGTCTTAGTGTCGTTTAGCCGGAGATTGTGGTGAGTCATTCTTCGATTCATTGCTCGATGCGATCGACTGCATCCGAAGCTTTTCCATCCTACGTTCCGGTGAAGTCACCGTAGGGATGAGTGTCATATGCATATAAATGGTATTGCAGGTTATGTTTCCTGAAGATGGCACCCAAAGGAAAATTGTAAAAGAGAACAGGATTGGGCACAACACAGACCCATGTGGGATTCCACATTAAGTTACTGTTCTCCGGGAGTTGTGGTCATCCAATCAAAACGTCTGAATTAAGTTCGATATGTATGACTCCAGCAATTTAAGAGCAGTGCCGTGTATGCATATGCTGCGCAGTTGGCTGATTAAACTCGAGTTGTCAACATTGTCAAAGGCAGCGCCTATATTGAGCAGCACTACATCAACAACCTTCTTTCTGTCTACGGAACGGAGAAGGTCTCCCTGGATTCGCACCATCGCCGTCTCAGTGCTGTTATATTGTATATATATACTTTGGAAAGTGTCCATATTATTGTTACTTTCTTGGTGCTGGTGAAATTGTATTGTCACGTGGCGCTACAATAACTTTGACACAAATGATAAGTTTTATATTGGCCGGTAGTGTTTCACTGAGTCTGGATCAAGGTTAGATTTGTTCAGTAGAGGTGTAATTGCCGCGTGTTGGGTGGCCCTAATCCAGACTCGAGTGACATGTTAATGATGATAGCTAATGTCGACACAATAATGTCAATGTTGGCTTAACGATAGGCTGACTCGTTTTAATCTGACTTGTTTAATTTTGGCCTAGATATGGCCGCATCAAAATACTTTGCGGCTCGAGGCGGCGCTTCTATAAACAACTAGTGCATGTGCCAAGTTATCGATCAAATCCTCCTGGTACTGCCGGATGTCGTTATAATCCAAATTGGGAAGAAGGATTTAGACACCTCAAAACTATCATCATCAAAGCCGAGTGGAAAGAAAGAAAGACGGGTGTGGTTGTAGGGCCGCTCCATATGAGCGCAGCCTTTGACATTGTTAACAATTCGACTTTAATCAGCCAACTGCGCAGCATAGGCATCCAGGACACTTCAATGGCTGGAGTCATACATGTTGAATAGAACTCAGACAGTATACAATGATAACCACAACTCCAGGAGATTGAATCTGGCATCCCAAAAGGTTCTGTGTTGGGCACAATTGTGGTCTCCATTTACACTTTGCCTTTTGGGGCCATCTTCAGGAAACTTAATCTGCAATAACATGTCTATGTAGATTGCACTAAGCTATACGTTGATTTCACAGGAACGCATGAAGGATAAGTTTTGGATGCAGTATATAGCATCAATCAATGCTTCGAAGAAGCGAGGCAGTGGATGGCTCACCACAATATCCTGCTAAACAACACAAAGACCGAGGCTATTGTCAACGCACTACCGAACCGGAAACACTGAATATTTTATATTAGTATCGAGTATCGCTGCGTGCATTGACGCGGCCACGCCATTGGTGCCGAGGCGGTCCGTGTATACTATATATATTGATACTATTCATTATACAGCAATGCCAATTTCGTAAACATGCAAGCATGCACCATCAAAATTAGAGTGATCAGAACACAGCTTTTGTAAATGCGCAGTAATTGAAAGTGGCGTCCTGATTGGCTTCACAACGACAACTCTCAATTACCCGTCCGCAATGTTATTGCCTGCGTGCATAGTAATGGAGTTCCGTTGCGCAAGCATGTATGTTCCTTGTCTGACAAAATACATTCTAGCCTCCAACAACCACATTGAAATATGAACTGCTTAGTTGATTGCATCATCGAATCGCTTGTATGTTTGTCTTTTACAGGTGAATAAAGATAAGCAACAGATACAAACATTGAATAAATGACATTGCGCAAATGCGTACAATTCATGAAGAAATCTGCGAAATACTTGAAGCGAAGCCATTTAAACAAAACAATTGAGTGCATAGTAAGGCATCGGAACACTAGAGCACTTGTCTGCTGGTAAATGACACTGTGCCTTGCGGTGGATGTTGTGTGGCAGTGATATTATACTGCATGCAAAGTGATACTCAGTCGGACTGCTATTTCTAACTCTACTGGTCCCTGGCGGTGGTCGTAATCGAGTCATCGGATAAAAAAAAACAGACTTGCGTCAAACCACCAGTAGACAAGACCGTATATATATATGATTTGTTATATATGTATGCTTAAAGGTTTGGGATGAATTATATGATTTGTTTGAATATGGGTGTGTGTCAATATTGCCATTTTCTGAATTAAATGTTGACATCAATTAATATGGTTGAAGTCTGTCGTTTTTTTACACGAATAAGACCAACACTAATAACATATTGTATTAATGTGGTTAGAAACATGTTGTTGATATGTACATGAGCGGCACCGATATCTCGTGTGGAGTTGTCGTAAATACCAATGTATTGTGTTTCCCACTATTGGGTGGTATGTATGTTTCAGTATTTCATTGTTTCCAATTATTTTTAATTGTTATTTTGATATAACTGAATGTTTTTTAGTTATAATTAAAGTTAAGACAGTTCCGCCCTGTTTATTAAATAACAACTCACCCCGTCCATTAGCATCTTCATTCATTGCTCGCCATTGCACGTCCATCTACTTCGTCACTCCGAACACGTATCAAATTACTTTGAGTGAAATGACCACTGATCGTATCTGTTGTGTAGCGTTAGCTGCGTAGAACTTGAGTAGGTTGTCATTGAAAGATATGGCCAGTCTTAATATTTGGCAAGAAATCCCTGTCTCCCAGTCATTATTGAATTAAAAAAAATATATTCACGAAAAAAATATGTTGACAATTCTATGATATATAAATATTGAACATGTTAATGTAAATACTTTAATTGTATGAAATATATGATTATAACAATTGGTGCATTTCATAACTACATCAGAACAACGTAAAACAGATTAAACATGTGAAAATATGAAACAGGGAAAAAGTTGGTTTTGTTTAATAAATTTCCCATCAGAACGAAAAACATAGAGAATCGACCAGAACCATTACATGTTTCGGAATAGCACACCTGTCTTTGTGTTGGGAATGATTTGCAATTGATTCAAGGATATGTTGGGGTATAATTTATAGTAGGAAGTTTATGTTTGTAAATTGTATACAGTATGAATATAAATATGCATGTTGAAAGTTAGTACAATAAAAAATAATGTTCAAAACGTTAACGCTAATACATCATTTAGGACAGTTATCAATTTAATAATGTACAATACATATATTCACACCCAATGGAATGTGTATGTCCAACACCAATGCCACAACATAAAACATAATTGATACATTTCAAAAAGTAAATAAAGGAGTATGCCCCTTTAATATTAATGGTGTATGGTTCTGATTATTGCTTCTATATTTGGGGATTTGCGACTTTACATGATTTACGTTCGAGTGATATTATTTAACATACACCGGAGAAAGTAGAATTGTTGACTCTGTTATCTCCGTTATGGTTCACCTTTCTGCAGAATAACCCGGTAATGTGCAAAGTGCAACAAAGAAGTGATAAGATTTAACAAGATTGCCATCCAAGGCATATACCCAGATGACATGTGGACAAGGAAGCCTTTGGCTTAACGAGAATCCAAGATTTTTCATTTATCTATGTATAACACGCCCTCCTGATATATGTGTCAACTTTGCTTTAAATATATTCTAGCTGTCAGCAGTTACACAGTCTGGAGATAATTTATTCCTTTGATATATTGTCAACTTTTTGAACGAGTACTTCCTGATATCCAATCTACACTAATCCTTTACCAATGATACCTGATGTCCTCTAGTTCTACTAACTTTATTGAGTGAGAAAATCATATTTCTATTAATATTTTTATAACCATTTAATATCTTAAATATTTCCAGCTGAACTCCTCTTAAGCTCCATGTCTCTACTGTTGTTAAACCATATTCTATTAGGCGCTTCTAAAGTGTCTCAGTTATGGAATAATTTAATTTGCTATCCTCTGTATTCGTTCAAGCATATCTACATCCTTCTTACAGTGTAGACTCCAATCATGTATATTAAACAGGTGAACATATGAAACAGTGGAAAATTGTTTTAATAAATTTCCCACAGAATGAAAACAAATTTAACGACAAACAAACATTACATATTTCGGAATACCACATACGTATTTGGATTGGAAATGATTTGCCGTTGATTCAAGGAGGTGTTGGAGTTTCATTTCTTGTAGGAAGATTATGTTTGCAAATTGTATATAGTATGAATATAAATATGCATGTTGAAAATTAGTACAATAAGAATAATTTTCAAAACGTTAACGCTAATACATCATTTAGGACGGTCATCAATTTAAAAACGTACACTTCAACCCCAATGGTATATGTCATATAAGTGAGCAGTACAAGTGAAATGGTGCAATCTCTCAGAAAACAACATGCTATATACGGCCTCCATCTACTAAGATATATGTGCAAGTACCATCTATCGAGAAGCGATAGAGACTTCGGCAATAAGGCCAAACAGCATTCTAGTATATCGTTAATTTAATGTTATACGCTCTGTATGTTTGGGGCAAGTATGAAGGAAAGACACATTAGAAGTTGTCGGCAGTAACTAAAAAGTTATTTTCCTTTTTACAGAGTGAGCACATTTGCCATTTTAATAGATATGACTATGCAGCTCTGCCATATGATTTTTTTATAGATGCTTGCTTAATGGCTTGCAATGAATTACATAATTGTTATAACTGTGCCTGTCTCAACGTTGCAGAAGCTACTTTTTGACTTATATGTTGACAAGTTAATGAGTTATATTACTTTTCATCTGATTTTTTTCCGGAAAAAAACCCAACATGCTTAGTAAATGTTACCGGTAGTCTACGCACACGAATAAGACCAACATTAATAACATAATGGCTTAAATTGATTAGAAACATGTTGGTACGTACACGCGAAACAATCTTCTCGTGTGAATTTGTCGTTAGTACAGAACGGTTGTTTCATATTTCACTAATTGTTACTTTGAATGTTGGTTTTGTTTATATATATATATATATATATATATATATATATATATATATATATATATATATATATATATATATATATATATATAGTATTATTATGATTACCTAAATAATATAAATGTTGCAAGTCTGATTCTAGGATTGACAGAAATCAAAGTGATTGGCTCGTGCAAAAGCTCAAGTGTATCAATGTGTGATGGAACGTAAACAAAACACACAACCGTGGATAACGAGGCAGCAATGGAAGGGGTGACTAACGCTATTAACAACGCTACAACGGTATCACTCAACTCCTACAACATAACAAGGAGCAGTCGCATGTGAAGTCAGCGGAACTGTCGGTGTCTTACGAAGCAGTATCGTAGCGTGGCGACACACGATTCAATCACATGGAGTGACGGCGAACGTGGTGACGTCACGCGTATCAGTCGTGATGGCAGAGATCGAGAAGAAGTCCCTATGCGAAACTTCAATTCTAGAATCGCCGCGTTAAATGACCGACCAACAATGTTCATACCTCAAATTACACCGATCTCTTATAAATGTAATATCACCCAACTCTCTGCATTGAGACGGTAACAACGCTGTTAACAACGTTACAACGGTATGACTCAACTTCTACAACTTAACGTGTTATATTAATAAAACGAATATTCCGAGCTGTCTAGCACCTGTCAGAGGCGTGAATTCGTTTGTCGCACCTTTCTTACCTGTTGAACAACAATTTGTTAGTTCGTGTATTAAAGTTCTTATACCTTTACTGAATGTGGTTCACAATCATATTAATCACGTCAAACCTATTCTACGCATACTCAATTTGATAATCCTATCCGACGGAATTTTTCTTAAATTTATAGAAGTACAAATTCACTCAAATATTTAAACTTTTTTCACGAGGTGGCACCCTTTCTTTGTGTAAATATCTCTCCCTATCGTATGTTGATAATGGTTATTGGCTAAATGCGTGCCATTCAAAATATATAATAATTATATGAATGAGTTCGTAATTGTCCTTTCAATTGCGATTTCGTTCTTTCTTCCTCTATCTCCCATTCGTCGATTGCAGGTATGCATTAATTCGCGAACAGCGACACGTATCGTCAAACGATCGCTGATAATGCAGACGGAGACGGAGACGGAGAGTGAAAGAGCCAACACGCTGGTGTTATGTGTTTAGTAGAACGCGGACAATTATTTATGATATCTGCTGTGATGTTTTTTCCACAATAAATATCTTATTGCACCTACAACATACGTAATTCTGCTCGAGTCTATACGTCGCGAACGAACTTTCCTTTTTTAATCATATTATTGTTTACGTCTATTCGGGCGACCCTGTCTCGACTTGCCGCTGTGCTCAATTAACTAATATGAATGACACCCACAGGCCCGCACACAAAGGCATGCAGAAGCTCTCTACATGTGCACGTTGTATTCCGACTCAACCGTCTTCTTTGAATGAAAGATCGCATCGTCACACAGTTCGAAATATATCAAATGGGATCGCGCACGGCGACGGCCTGATTGGCAGTAGATGAGTCAACTTCATTTATGTAGGGTGTCCCTTTTGAGATGTTGCCCCCAGTGACAAATAAGTAAACACGCCCTGTTTGGAGATACGAAACATTTAGATTTGTTCATCTGAAGACTGATTCGTTTGATGTACATGGTCGAGTCCGAGGACGTTTACTTCCCGAACCTAAATTCGCACTTGTTGACGTATTATAATATGAGGAAATCAACAGGCAGTCAAGTGGCGATACAGTTCAAATATCAGCCACGTCTCCGGTAACTGGCCGCCACGTAAATAATTGGATTGGTAGGCTGGGGAGCTATGGAGGATAAGCAAGTTTAAACTGGTGGGATTTTAAGTTACGGCGAAATGTTGTTATATTTCCTAAACATTTAACACTAACATGTTGTGAGTTCCACAGAGTCGGTGCCGCAAATAAAAAAGCTGTAGTTCTGGCATTTGTCTTAATACCTGTAACGAAAATTTGAATTGTATGATCTATGTTGGCTAGACTAGTGTTTCTAAATGGCGCTCGCCACCAGATAACAGCTGCATCATATCACCTTTAACATTTTCTCGGTTATCGTCGACTTCCGGCTATTATAAACAGCTTTCTTATAGGCGTGTGTACTGTACTAAGACCGTTAACTTTTCGTGGAAACGAGGATTGGCAGGCTGGCATCCGGGTGCCCATGGATTTATGTGTGGGAAAGGCGCAGATGTCGGGGGATGTTGAAGGGGTATGTTGATTTACAGTAACACGCGCGTTAACTAAACATAACATATCATATTATTAGGCCTATGTTCTAGCCGCGTTGCTGGCGATACACGGGAGAAAGAGCAGCCACTGCAGGAGTTTATGTATCTTCCCACTGCACATTCCAATGTTGTATCATATATTTATTATGACAATACATAACAATTGCGTTATGTACTACATTATCACGTCATCTTTACGGAGGCAACCAAATGTGACTTAATTTCACGAAGTGGAATACAGGCGGTGTGAATATGCCTTGTCCATAGATATTTTTTTTAACTACACTTTGATTCCCATGCTACAAAAATCACATGGCTGTTCGTACAATATACATTTTATATTGTGGAGGAAACAATGAGCATGATACAGTATTTATTCCAGCGAAATTATTTTGTGAATAGATTGATTGCAGTACCTTAACAAAGCGACGGTATTTGGGCGATTTCAAATACATCAGTCCATTTTGCAGGTGGCAATGAATAACGGTAGTTTTATAATGGTGCATTACAAAGCTATATGGGATGTGTCGTACCCAGAACATGATGTTTTTATGGAAATTAATTACTTTGAAAAATATATAAATTATATATTATATATATTTTATGTGGAACCATCGTTAATGACTTTACAAACTGACCAAATTCGTCTACGCCAGCGTGGTCTTTCTTCTGTTGTGCGTAGCATAGTCAGTAGTCTTTGCTTGCGCCATTTGTGTATAATATTGTCCAGGCAATTTTTTTTCTTTGTACTTTTAGCTGTATTTCTCAGCACCATACCCCTACCTGTAACTTCACTGTAATTCTCACCATACCCTTAATTGTGCCCTGCTATGATCTAGATGTGTTACTGACTGGTAGTGAGTGTATGTAACTCGATTCGTATGAAAAAATCGTGCAGTCGTACAGTGTATGTTTTTTCTTAGTAGCTGGTTGTTGGGTCGATGTTAGTGTATTGTAGCAGGTGATTAAGAAGGAACAAACACGTGGATATAATTAGTTTGAAGCAAGTATGGAATATCAGTTATTAAGAAATCGAAGCATCGTCCATCAGTGTCATTAACTAAAGCCATAATACGACAAGCAGCGCCAGTTCTTCCATTTCCCAGTACACTGATAGAATACACATACAATTAATTCTCAGGACACAGTTATAATACAGCATCCACATTTCTGATCCCCTCAATACATAGTTAGAATACATTGTCATTTAACCCTAGGTACACAGCTGGAATACATAGTTAGTGCATTCCAAGAACACAGGTAGGATACACACTCACTGCTCCCCACTATACATCTAGAAAACGTAGTCAGTGCAAAAATACAGCTATAATGCATAGTCACTGCACACTCAGTACGGTGTATTCTAGCTGATTAGTGGGGGTGCAGTGATTATGTATTCTAGCAGTGTAGTGGGGGTGTAATGACTATGTATTCTATCTATGAAATGCGGACACATTTATTATTTGTATACTTGCTGTGTACTGGGGTGTAGAGACTGTGTTCTTGCTGTTTATTTGGTGTACAGTTATTAAGTTTTATAGTGATGTTCTGTGAGTGCAATGTGTGTGTGCTCTACCTGCGTACTGGTACTATAATATGTATTATAGAAATGTCCCGAGAGTGCAGTGTAGGTGTATCCTAGTTGTGTACTGGAAGGGTAGTGACTATGTGTTGTAGATGTGTACCGGGATACATTTACAATTTATTCTGGTCTGTGTTGGGGAAGCAGTGACTATGTATTTCAGCTGTGCGCAGAGGGTGCAATAACTGTGTATTATGGTTGTGAACTGGAGGTGTAGTGACTATGTACTTATACCTCTACTGAGTTACTGTGATTTGAATTCTAGTTGTGAACGGGGGTGCAGTGATTTTTATCTCTCTACTGGGGTGCAGTGACTATGTATACTAACTATGTACTGGGGGTAAAGTGACTGTGTATTATAGATATGTACTGTTGCTGCATTTTTGCTGATTACTGGGGAGCAGTGATTACGTATTCTAGGTCTGACCTGGGGTGCAGTGACTATGCATCCTAGTTGTGTACCTTGGGAACAGTGACTATATATTGTAGATGTATAATATGTGTGTAATGACTATTACATTCTAGCTGTTAACTACGTGTGCAGTGACTGTTTATTGCACATGTGCACTTGGAGTGTAATGACTATTACATTCTAGCTGTGTACTACGGGTGCAGTGACTTTTTATTGCACATGTGCACTTGGAGTGTAGTGACAATTACATTCTAGCTGTTTACTACGGGTGCAGTGACTGTTTATGGCACATGTGGACTTGTGTTGTAGTGACTATTACATTCTAGCTGTTTACTACGGGTGCAGTGACTGTTTATTGCACATGTGCACTTGGAGTGCAGTAACTATGTATTCTAGCTGTGTACAGGTTTGTAGTGACTATGTATTCTACCTGTGTTTTGGGAGAGCAGTGACTGGGCATTCTACCTGTGTACTGGAAATGCAGTAACTGTGTATTTTAGCTGTGTTCTTGGGGGTGTACATACTATGTATTCTAAGGTGTGCAATGACTATGTATTCTAGCCGTATGGTTGAGGTGTATCGACTATATATGTGTACCTTGTATTGGAGGTATTGTGACTTTATATTCTATTTTTTGTACTTGGGGTACACTGACTTCTAGTTGTGTAAAGGGGTGTAGATGCTATGTATTCTATGTACTGGTAGTGCAGTGACTATGTATTCTAAGGTGTGCCATGAATATGTGTTCTTGCCGTATGCTGGAGGTTTATCGACCATGTACTCATACCCTGTTTTGGTTGTACACTAACTACGTATTCTAGCTGTGTACTGGGGGTGCAATGAATATGTTTTATAACTATGTTCAGTATAGTGTAGTGATTATGTATTCTAGCTGTGTAGTGGGGGGAGGGGCAACTACTCTGTATTCCAGCTGTGTACCAGGGGTGTAAATACTAAGTATTCTATGTTCTGGGAGTACAGTGACTATGTAGTCTTGCTATGTACTGGGATTGTAGTGAACATGTTTACTAGCTGTGTACTGGGGCTGCAATGAATATATATTAAAACTATGTTGTGAGGAAGTAGTATATATATATATATATATATATATATATATATATCATTCATATATATATATATATATATATATATATATATATATATATATATATATATATATATATATATATATATATATATATATATATATATATATATATATATATATATATATATATATATATATATATATATATATATATATATATATGCGTCGTCAGCTTGGCTACTGGTTTTTGCGTCATTTATATATATATATATATATATATATATATATGCATCGTCAGCTTGGCTAATGGTTTTTGCGGCATTTCACGAACGGCGCGAAACTTATATATATATATATATATATATATATATATATATATATATATATATATATATATATATATATATATATATATATATATATATATATATATGTATATATATATATATATATATATATATATATATGTATATATATATATATATATATATATATATATATATATATATATATATATATATATATATATATTATGCTTATATATATATACATATATATATATAATTATATATATATATATATATATATATATATATATATATATTATGCTTATATATATATATATATATATATATATATATATATATATATATATATATATATATATATATATATATATATATATATATAAGCAGAATAACAGCACCCAAATCAAATGTAGATTGAAATAAGCCCAACAAAGACACTTTAAATTTATTAATCAATATCACGAGTTGATCAGTTTTAATAATCCGTTTCCACACAAATTATTGTAACTGGTATGCATAATATCGCAACTACGGAAGTGGGCTACAAGAATATCCATTGCTAAAAAGTGTCAAGCTGCTAAATAAAAGTTGAAAATATTTTTAAATGACAACAATTAATATGCTATCACTAATATTCTCTTAGAAGGTTTCAGTAGGTACACAAAGACATATATAATTTCAATGTACTATGCAACCTTCCTAATTAGACACATTGATATGAATTATATGAATATACATGTGCACAATCAAACTGAAGCTGCAAATTAACTGTTCAATCGTATATTTATGAATACAATTTTTACAACTTTAGTATGATTTTTGGAGGTTCTCTTTTAAATAAACAATGTTTAGACATTAGTTTTCTGACTATTTTACACTGGAAGGACTCAACTTCAAAATACTTTTTATTCTGAAAGTTCACACTGTTTTCCAATATGTATATGGATTTAACGTTGTAATTTCTTTAAGCTCTCATGATAGCGACATTGTCATGGTGAAATTATTTGATTACTACATTCAATTACAAGTAAAAGATAATGATAAGTATTAAAACATAATAAACTAAACAAATCTCCATACACCAACTTCTAAACAAACATAGCGAATCTCCTTGATCAATGCAACCACTCAATGTCATTACTTTCAATACAAGCATACGCTTATTCTTATACATATATTGTTAACATGTTATCACCAATGTTTTGAGATTGATATATGTATTCGTATATGGATTTGTGTAATATATTATATGATATTACTTACTAAATAAGCGTCATCTCTTATTTGCGCACATAATTGCATGGTGAGAAATACAGTTAAAAGTCCAGTTAAGGGTATAGTGAGAATTATAGTTAAATGTACAGTTATGGATATAATGATTATTACAGTTAAGGGTACAGTTAAACGTATTGTGATAATTAAAGGTAAGGGAACAATTAGGTGTATTACGACAAAGAGAGGAACTGGTGTGTTAGGGTTCAGACTGGATATCATCAGGGGTTTATCAAACAGGGGTCAGATGTCACAAAGCTCTGTAAATGACGAGTTGTTTTGGCGAGGGTTAAAGAGGCACGATGAACTGACGTCAGTTAGCGCTGGTAGGAGGGTTAAAGGCGGACTGTGGACTCGTAGGCTGTTAGACCGAGCTTTATTTATGTAAAGCCAGAGCTTTATTTATGTAAACGACGCCAAAAAGGTTTGGCCCCGTGGATTGAAGGAATCACCACGTGACATCTCAACATTGCGTTGCTGCCGGGTCAGGGTGGGGGTAGTCCACGAAATCGCCCATTGAAGGGAGCCAAAAAAGTACATTTATTTATGGGAATGGCGCTCATGCTGAAAACAGTGCCAAATGTTCCATTTGGGTTTCCTGGGTAAGGAATGACAATGCAAATTTTTTTAGGTGGGGGATTCCCACTGCCAGAAACCCTCAAAGGGTGTTAAAAAGGGGTCATTTTCCTTACGGGAATGACACCGACGCTAAAAACAGTGTCTTATCTTTCGTAGGAGTTCCCTGACTAAGGAATGACCAATGCCAACAATTATTCTCCCTGCCAGCAACACCCAAAGGGTGAGAAATGGGGCGCTTATTTAATGGAATGATGCTTATTTAATGGAATTATGCGAATGATAAAAAAACTGTGCTAAATGTTTCCGTGGGATCCCTGAAAATGGAATAGGGGCAATTATTTTGGAAATGACGCCAAGGCTAAAAACAGTGTCAAATCTTCCATTGGGGTTCCGTGAGTACGGAATGACTAAAGCCAACAATTTTAGGTGGGGTCTTCCCCCTGCCAGCAACCCCCAAAGGGTGATAGAGGAATATGTTTAAAGTATTGGCCCCCAAGGGTACATCTTCCATTTTGGTTCCCTGAGTACATAATGACCAATGACAGGAAGTTTATGGAGGTTTAATTCCCACCAGCAACCTAAGTCCCCTGGTACCAATGGTTATTGCTTCCATTGTAATAATCGTAGGTATATAACTTGATCTATCAATGATGATCTCGACCCAGCCAGCACACCTACAGCGGGCCGGGAGCGGGCCGAGGGCGTAAACTTATCGGTCCAACATCGGCATCCGCCTGCGGGCCAATGTAGGTTGTGTCCATCGGCTCAACATCGGGTGTTACAACCAGTAATGTAATAATCGACCGGTAATGTAATAATCGGCCGGTAATGTAACAATCGACCTATAATGTAATAAATCGACCGGTAATGTAATAAATCGACCGGTAATATAATAAATCGACCAGAAATGTAATAAAAATGATGATGATAATCATTATGATGGTGATGGTGATTATGTTAATAATGATGATGTAGAAGGTGATGATGAGGGTGATAAACCATTATGATGATGATGACAATTAAGGGGTCATCTTAGTGACGATGATAATGATGATGATGATTATGACGATGATGATGATTATTATAAAGATTATGATGATGATGATAATGATGATGATGATGATGATAATGATGGTGATGATGAGGGTGATAAATTGTTATGATGATCATGAGGAAGAATATGAAGACAATTAAGCGGTCTTAGTGATGATGATGATGATGATTATGACGATGATGATGACGACGATGATAAAGATAATGGCATTGTCACTGGCAACCTGACACCAGACACCGTTCTCAAATTCTGGGCCCACTTAAAAGTTTGGCATAATACAAATCTTGGCCGAGACCGTGGAAATCATAGCATAGAAGACAGCGCATAACCCTTTTTTATACATATAACCAATAAAATCCATCATCATGGAAGTTTTGACCATGGTCGCTCATACTGGGCTTCCGTTGACGATATCAATGACGCCTGCATCAGCACATGTACAGTGTCTCTAAGGCGGCTGGGGAGACGTGGTAGGGCACTGTCACTGGTTCGAGATTGACCCATTGTAACTTGGCTGTTACCGGTCTCTCTTAACTGTCTCACGTCAGGACCTTCTACCTACTTCATTCAGCAGTCAGCCCTGACGTGATGTCGAATAAGACAACTCATACACGTTGGTGTATTATCCAGGTTCGACCTACAGCGTAGGCTTTTATTGTTACATAGGTTACAGCGCTACTGACACATACAGATACAATTGCAAGTTGCCGATCATCTCCCTTGGTACCGGGAGATGAGAGATTCCGTGATTCTCTCGGCTCTCTCTCCCCGCAGTAGGCAAGCTGGTCTCTACTTATAGTTAAGTTGGAAACATGGGTATGCTTCCCATCACGTACGCCAGTCACGCTCTTCACGTAGACCCTTCTGTATTGAAATGCCTAAATAAAATATATATTGTGCACCTCCATTGTCGGAGAAGCTAAGCTGGGAATTCGTAGTCCTCGTAATTCAAGTCTCATCTATAGGTATGACATCCGTACCGCTGGTCAATGCACCATTAATCACCTTTCCCCGGTTCGACGAACTGTCGTGTCGGCGAGTGTTCAATAGAGCATTGAGACTCAGCATGATTCAGCGATACATATTGATGTGTCTACATAAATTATATAAATGGTGTGCACTCCTGTTAGAATTCATATATTGCTCTGCTTTTCATATATACACGGTTTGCTCTTTACATTACTCCCTCCGACACAAGCTGAGACCTCGTATCAGCTTAAAAAAAGAAAAAGAAAAAGAGCACTACCGTGTAAGTCAATATATGCAAATAAGTAAACTGCAAACTAACATTGACCCAAAACCGTACAATTAGAATATCGACCAAATACCATACAATGAGAAAAAAATTCAATAAATGCAAAAACCACACATGTAGGTATAGAAGAAGAAACAAATTCAAAAACCACACATGTAGGTATACAAGAAGTAACAAATTCAAAAACCACACATGTAGGTATACAAGAAGCAACAAATTCAAAAACCACACATGTAGGTATACAAGAAGCAACACATTCAAAAACCACATATGTAGGTATACAAGAAGCAACAAATTCAAAAACCACACATGTTAGCATATACGGAACTGTCACCAGCTAACCTTACCTAACCATACAGTGACATAACACACCAAAAAAAGAAGTAAAAGTAAATATCCAACATGAAACCCTAATAACATAAATGTAAATAGTACGTTTGTGTTTCCTGTCACATGGAAAAAAAACAACACGTACTGGCGCCCGAATAACCATGAGCAACATGCAAGCAGCAGAATACGGCTGCCAAAGGCCGTGTAAAAGAAACATGTTACAAGGCGTATCAATTTATAAAAACAATTCCGCTCCTGCAGGGGCATACTGTCCCACTCGGCGGCTAGCTTGTTAAAATAGGTCCCTAAGTCGGCTGGCGGTAAAATCTTCCGTCAGCAATCCGCTTTCCAACGCGGCACGCTGTCTGCGATATAGGTCCCGCTGATGAAACCAGAAAATATAAGCTTTCCACGGCCGACAAGCACTGATCCATTCGCAGACTAACGCGGACACGTTCAAATGTGATCGTGGAAATGGCTCTCCACGTCGTCATGTGTCCGTGCAATTTCGAAATGTAAGCCTCAATGTCCCGGATATGCTTGCCATTGAGGCGGACCTCCGCAAACGTGTGATTTACCACAGTCACGAGTTCATTGGTGTTATCAATCACCCGTTGATTATCAGAACGTACCTGTTGGATCCAACGCCTAGTCGTGTCCAACTGTGCCTCCGTCGCGATCCCAAACACTTTGTTGAGAATGGTGCCACCGAGGTCAGAGAACCCACGTCGAACCCGCTGACCACGCGGAATCGAGTGCGGAATCTGATCTTCAATAGCATGTAAGCGTTGTAGCCATGACCATCTGGTCACATTGGGAGCGCGGAGGTCGACAAGCACAGAATGGATGCGATCTGAGCTGTTGAACCAGGACGACAATCAACGTCCACGTGGCAACGTGACCGCGGGTTTCACAGCCTCCGGTCACGAGGATACCATCGGTTTTAACAACGTATAACACGTTAATAAATTTCCCCAGCCACTGACTGATATTTGCAGCCAGGAATCGGGCTGTAACAATTCCGTGGATTAACCCAAATCCACAAGACAAACACCACGCGACATACTCTGCTGTAATGTCAAGTTACCATTAAGCAGTTATCTTGTATGCCCCGAGAGTCTAGGCGTCCCTAGACGAATCCTTCCTGTTGGCGGACAGTTCATCTGCCGGCAACAGTAACGCCCTAGTAACGCGTAACCAGGAATACGTGGTCACGACCCTTGGTAACCATACCTAATCAGACATAATAGTACTGATCAAAATTGGGTGCCCCAACATATCCTAAAGAACATGTACAAATTACATGTGATCGGTGCAGTTCATGTGCACTACATTTAGCAAACATTTACTACTAGAACATTAACTAATCTGTTTAAATAACGTACATACTACCATCCTAAGGTATTATGTAGCAGCGAATATAGCATTCAGTCGAAAAACATTCAACCTATAGTGAATAAACAACGTCTCACTGCATGGTGTTTAACAAGGCGGCCTGCTTTTGTGTAACGACGGAGATGGTCGTGTAACCATGCCCTAGGCTGATGTATCGATATGCAGTTTCCATTACTGTACATACGATCACACCAGTCCGTCACAATAGGTGCGATGCCCCTACATCTAAACCATGGATAAATTAGTCTTCACTGTTGTAACGTGACAACATCCATCCCAAACACGTAACAAACAAAGATAATTATGTGCTTTTAGGGCCTAAATAGCCTTACACATAATTCATATCTCAAACAAAGAGGATCATACACATACATGTATCAATACTACAAAAAAAAAACATCATACAGGCTTCATACCAAGCTCTATTAATTAAGAGTTTTACAATTTCACTCACCATATCATGTCAGTTGATGATACTAATTATTACATGCATTACGAAAATTATCAACTTTCACTGTTCTGTGCAATGTTCACTGGAGTGCGTGGTTCATTCGGCAATTTGGTGGGCCTGTGTTGTCCACGCGTGGCCACACCTACCGTCCTCTGGGGTCGTTCCTGGATGTTAGAACTCCCAGCCATGCTGCTGGTTGCTCGGGCGGTCTCGCATCATCGCTTGTTGATGACAGGCGCGTGTATAGTGGCCGATTTCTCCGGACACGTAACAATGCCGGTCCCTGGGTTGTCTGGCCTGTAACACTGTCACTGTCGAGGATAAATCAGTGACAGCAGTGGCGAGAGATTTGACCGTCATCATCAGGACAGCCATCTCCAGGGCAACGGTCGGTCCCTCATGCGGGATGTTGTGACAAGGCTTACGGGGTCGGGAGCGGTCTGGTCGCGGCGCACGGTGGCCCAGGCTAGTCGACGAATGCCTCGAAGAATGCAGACGGACAGGGCGAGGCAGGTGTACCGGGACTGTCCTCCCCGTCCAGGCAGGTGCCATCACTGGATGCTGTATCGTCATCTTGTCGATCTTCTGGGACGTGCAGTACTAGTCAGTAGCATCAGCCGTAAAAAAAATGATAGCGGGCTCGTCATTGTAACTTACATCGTGCCGTGTAGATTTCATGTAGTGTCAGCAGCGGTCGCCGTTATAACAGACATTCTATTCTTCCGTAGTCGCGCTCGCCATTATAACTTTAGTGACAAAAAAAATGCTGGCGCTCTCGTCATTGTAACTTCAATGGTAAACAAAAATCCTGGCTACGCTCGCCATTGTAACTTGGCTGTTACCGGTCTCTCTTACCTGTCTCACGTCAGGACCTTCTACCTACTTCATTCAGCAGTCAGCCCTGACGTGATGTCGAATAAGACAACTCATACACGTTGGTGTATTATCCAGGTTCGACCTACAGCGTAGGCTTTTATTGTTACATAGGTTGCAGCGCTACTGACACATACAGATACAATTGCAAGTTGCCGATCATCTCCCTTGGTACCGGGAGATGAGAGATTCCGTGATTCTTTCGGCTCTCTCGGCTCTCTCTCCCCGCAGTAGGCAAGCTGGTCTCTACTTATAGTTAAGTTGGAAACATGGGTATGCTTCCCATCACGTACGCCAGTCACGCTCTTCACGTAGACCCTTCTGTATTGAAATGTCTAAAAAAAATATATATTGTGCACCTCCATTGTCGGAGAAGCTAAGCTGGGAATTCGTAGTACTCGTAATTCAAGTCTCATCTATAGGTATGACATCCGTACCGCTGGTCAATGCACCATTAATCACCTTTCCCCGGTTCGACGAACTGTCGTGTCGGCGAGTGTTCAATAGAGCATTGAGACTCAGCATGATTCAGCGATACATATTGATGTGTCTACATAAATTATATAAATGGTGTGCACTCCTGTTAGAATTCATATATTGCTCTGCTTTTCATATATACACGGTTTGCTCTTTACACCATGAAGCCAGTTTCAGAAATTCGTCTTGCCACGACCTGGTACATGACGAGTTGTAAACTGAATATTGTAACGCAAGCACTACACTATTAGTTTTCTCATTAACACCATCACACTCGGTTCCCTGAACGTCTGCTTATTAATTATTGTGACTAGGGTGTCGTTATCCGTGTGAAGAAACACACACTACTGCCCAAAAAACACCCCACGTCTCCACAGCCGCCACGATCGGATATAAGTCAAGTACGGTGATGCTAAGGGCTTTCCAAGAACTGGGGCCATCTATCAAATAAACACTCTGGCCCACATATCGCCCCATAGCCTATGCCCCCCGAGACATCAATTAATAAATACAGGTATTCCCCAGTCAGAAATATATCACCCACAAAGAAAGCTTTCCCTTTAAAACCTGTCAGAAATTCCTGGCATGTTAATAAGTTCAACTTCATCTGTCTGGTCAAACTAATATGATACTATGGTCTACTGATTCCCACAGTTAGGTCGATTAACCTTCTTAAAAAAGCTCTTCCTGGGCCAATTACAGAACAGCTAAAGTTTAACACCCCTATCAGTGATTACAGTTCTCTAAGCGTTACTTTTTGCCTACTCAAAAACAACTGTAGCAGCCATCGGCATCGTGCTAACTTATCTTCTGGTAAGCGTGCCTCCATGCTCACCGCATCTAGAGTTATTCCTAAAAAACTGCAGTGTCGTAGATGACCCCACTGTTTTCCCGGGTGTCAATGGAACACCCAGATCCCCACACAGCTTAACAAATGCCTGCATGTCAGTAAGACAGTTTGATTGGGAAGTAGCTAGAAACATGAAATCGTCAATTACATGAATTCTTTGTCACATCCAGTGTATTCATTGCCGCCCATTATAATGCTGTGCTGAAAGTTTCAAAGATAGCGCAAGCACTGGAACAACCCAAAGGTAACACTGGATCCATATAATACAGTCCTTCCCATCTAAAGCCTAACAGTGGTGAGTCTTTCGGAGCAATAGGCATAATCCTGAAAGCTGCCTCTGTGTCTGCCTTACCCATTAAAAAACTATAGAGTCGGATACTTTAATGAAAGAAATAGCATCCTCTACTGTTGCATAGTGCACTGTGGGAAACTCCCTCGGAATGCAATAATTAACCGAATTTCCATCTGGGTGGGACAAATTATGAATTACTAAAAATTCCCCTGGCACTTTCTTAGGCACGACCCCTAACGGCGAGATTCTGAAAGCAGGATTAACTGGTGGCTCACGGAAGGGGCCCAACATCCTGCCGAGTTCTATATATTTTTTTTAATTTAAGTATATCACCTGGGGAAAATAAAATGCTGATTTCATGTTTTTGACGCTATCTCTCTTCTGTGCTGGGATATCCAAACAACTAATTTCAAAACCTGAAGTAAACCCGTTAATTAGATATTGACTTTTTGACACATCGTACCCCTTTAACACATTATCCAGGGCTGTTGGCGACACAGGCGAGGGCATGGCATGTTTACGGTTTGGGCATCGAACGCTGGACATTGGCTTTGGCAGGGATTTTACATACAGCGTGCCTGGTTGAACGCAAAGCAGGGTCCTGAATGATTAATCGTACCACCTGCCGGGTTACTGTCATTCTTCCCGGCGCGGATCGTCAGACTGAAGTCCTGTTGACCTAGGCTAACTTCAGGCAGCAAAGCTTACAGGTTTTTTTGTGGAACATTTGCATGAAGCGTTAACGTCGGCAACACTAGGCGCGCCACCCTAGTCTGCGTGTCCCCTTGCAATACATGGAAGTCGTCCACAATACCTGCCATTGGATTGTCGACTGCATCTATCAGGCCCTCCATCGTCTGCTATGGGGGGGGGCGGAACTGCCGATGCCACGGGCGCTGACCCACTCGGTGCTGCCCCTGACGGCTTGTTGATGCAGTCGTAGCCGATGCAACCGCTGGCTATCCCTGGCAGCTTGCATACGCAACAGCAGCACCCCCGACTGCCCGAGGCTACTGGAAGTCAAGAGGCCAATGCAACATTAGGCAAAACATATTGCAATAAGGTTCTTATTTCGCGCGTCTTTTGTTGCAGCAGTTCCGTTGATTCGAGGCGACTTTCGACGTCAGCCTCTCATCGTTGCTTAGGCGAACCGCGGGCTGGACTGGGTCTGCCTCGGCCGCCGTTGTGACAACGTCGGTCTGTGGGGGAGAGGGGCGGCCCAGGGCGGCCCAGGGCCGGCGCCGCTCTGGCCCTACGCCGCTGCGATCGCCTGGTGGTCGGGGGCATTCTGCAACATTACTGACAATTGCAACACCAGTTTCCCATCCAATCATATAAAATCCCCATGGCGAACAAAACAAGCCCATGCCTCCGCACTTTTGCATGTTGATTTAATCTAGCTACTGCATGTCTCTGCCATTTTTACATGTTGGTTTCAGCTAACTAGCCATGCCTCCGCACTTTTGCATGTTGGTTTAATCTAACTACTGCGTGTCTCTGCCATTTTTACATGTTGGTTTAAGCTAACTATACCATGCCTCCGCAATTTTGCATGTCGGTTTAAGCTTGGTGACTTACTACATGTAAGATAAATCTCCACTTCTCAGAGCTGTCAATATTCCTACATCGTGTACCCGGTATGCTTACATAAAATAGTGGCTAATAAAAAAAAGCATTAATAAAACTTATCTAAGTTAAGGTAGTAGCTTTAGATTCAGCCCCTGTCAGATCTTAGTCTAATCCTAAACTCGGGAGTATCTAACAAAGATAACTCATATATAGAATTGTTAACCCAACCTGTATCACATAACAAAATCTAGTTATCATCCATGACGGCCACGTTCAAACGCACACCAGGCTACTATTTATTGATGTTGATGCACCCATTTCCCAGCACTAAACCCCGCCCCTTTGACGCTGCGGAACAACTTGTGATTCCCCAAATCGCTAAAGTGAACCCCATTGGGACTGAATATCTGTCGTTGGAGATTCCAAAACCCCATATGCCTCCAGATCAATAAATGGAGATCGTCACACTCAGAAAAAACTTCCGCTACCTTCGCCGTACCTTCCTCGTAGGAGATATGCCGCCATCTCTGCCGACACACAATCTGGCAAGCTCCTACCCGATTAACGCCCATAGTGACCAACGCCTGGGCATACTCGTACAAACGCATTTGTCAAAGTTTGCGGGGTTCCGGCGTTGTCCAAATCGTTACCTCCGTTGCACCGACAAACTTCTCCAGCCAGAAAACGTGTGAATCCCCAAGGATCCACGCGAAGTCTCGACTAGTCGCCATCTGCGCTGAAGCTTATCTTATGAATTCCAAACGTGTGTAAAAACACCGCCGCACACGATCAAAAGCTGATACAATAAGATGGCGGGGTGTTATATTGCATACAGTATAACACCACTGCCCCACACCATCCACCGCCAGGAGGCCAGTACGGCTAGTAATAGCAGCCAACTGAGTGTTACATTGCATAGAGTATACCACCACTGCCCCAAACCATCCAGCGCCAGGAGGCCAGTACAATTAGTAATAGCATCCAACTGGGTGTTACATTGCATACAGTATAACACCACTGCCCCACACCATCCACCGCCAGGAGGCCAGTACAGTTAGTAATAGCAGCCAAATGGGTGTTACATTGCATATAGTGTAACACCACTGCCCCACACCATCCACCGCCAGGAGGCCAGTACAGTTAGTAATAGCAGCCAAATGGGTGTTACATTGCATACAGTGTAACACCACTGTCCCACACCATCCACCGCAAGGCATAGTGTCATTTACCAGCAGATAAGTGCTCCCGTTCATCGATTCCTTCCTACGACGTCAGTCGTTCTGTTTAAATGGCTTCGTATCCACTATTTTGAAGTCATTCGTGATTCTTACTCGTCACGCATTTTGTGCTTTTGTACAATATCAATTAGACATTGGTAGTATCTGTAGCTTGACACTAGCTTCCTGTAATAGACAGAGACACAAACAATTCGATGAGACAATCAAAAAGAGAGACCATATTTCAATGTGAATTTTAGAGACTTTGTTATATGTTGCCAGAAAAGAATATAAAGTCACTTTCCGGCACGGGAACGCCATTATTACGGTCGCATGCAATAACGTTGTAGGCGGAGAATGTATGGTTGTCATTGTGCAGACATACAATCAGCCAGTAGGAACACAAGTATGTATTAGCTTATACCCTTCCATGTAGCAAAAGGGCTAAAACGACATTTTAATTATCAAAACATACAGCCGTTATAACGTTTCTTGGGATTCCTGGGAAATATATCCTACGATTGGATTTTCTTCAACATTTCATAGCACATTTATGTTCCATTAACACACATGTTGTGTGTAAATTGGATGAAATCACATAACTTGAAGAAAAAAACACCCAAAGCAGTTACCCCTAAATTTCGCCCAGCCAGGTGAATGATTTAGAAATGTTGGTACGTTGTCATGGAATTAAAGATCTATTGAAGTATTAAAGAAAACATTAACTCTACCAACGTATCCGGCGTGAACGTGCTCCGAAAAATGCCACTCATTAAACAACTTATTTATTTACTTATTTATAATTATTTATATTTATTTTCTACATCTCGGACAAAGATGGAAACAGAGTACGATTGGAGTGTTGAACCACTCTGTGGCATTTGTAGGCCACATACCACATTTACCATCCGTCCCCATTACCATTACCATTACCCATATAAATAGTATCTAGGATAGTAACGAATGTGCGTCATTAGTAAATTTATCAGTGCATTGTATAAACACTGCCGGATTCCCCCCTAACTTAGTAAAATGTATTAATAATATATATATGGTGAGATGACGGCTACGCCACCTGCAGATGGCCATCTGGGTCACAATCAATGTAGCCACAATTTGGCTACTGTTTCCATCTTTGTCCACCAGGAAGAAAAGCATTATAGTAACTAACTATAAATAACTGCCTTTGTAGTGTTTTAAATACATCGCCAATTGGTAGATCAGAGGCGGCTGGTGCAAAGAGGAGAAGGAACGTGGAAAGAGGCGAGTGGGTGTTGGAGCCAGGGAAGAGATATTGGCAGACTGCCCCAAAGGTAGCGTAATAACATGTATATATAGTAGGTTCACGGTCAGGCCACAGTGCAACATTACATTGATGGTCATGCTATAGTTTTCTCTGATTATGAGAAAACTGGAGCATCAAACATTCTGAAAACTGCTCACGTTAACTGTCATCACCTAATTGACATGTGACCAAGTATGAGCAAAATCACAGACATCCAGCTGTTTTGAAATGCCCCCACGTGCGATGGCCGTCAATGTTTACATAAATGTCAATGTATTCACGAGCCAACGTGGCCCATAGCAGAACACGAATCCCTCCGCCTGTTAAGCCCTAAATAAAATACACTATTTAAAAGCTAATGGTTTCTGCAAACATACCTGTGAATATGCCTGCTCAGTTGCACTCATGTCACATCATATGAATTTCTTAATTTTACACATCACGTTTTAATACGCCCTACATTCGTTGTGTCAAAACTACTGGACAATCAGCCTCATCAGTCGTGCTAGCAAAGTCATGCTGAAAGTCATCCTTAACAAGCTTATGTCACAAGCGGAGAACATCATCGCTGAAGTGCAGGCCGGCTTTCGAGAAGGACACATTATTACATAAAAAATTATTACATAAAAAAAATTCAACCCTATAATCCTTTGTGAAACGTACATGCAGCACCAATAAAATCTCTATCATGTCTTTATTGACTTCAAGAAAGCATCTGACAGGGTGTGGCATGCAACCTTTTGGGCAACCATGGGGAAATACAACATTTCTGTCAACCTTGTTTGAGTCATTTATCAACTTTCTGACAAGGCCACCAGTTCAGTCTTCATGAATGGTGATATGGTGAATGGCTTTGCACCACTATTGGAGTCCGCCAAGGCTGTCTTCCTTCACCCACTCTATCTAACATATTGTTGGAGAGGATCATGATTGACGCCCTTGAAGATCACATAGGGACAGTCAACATCGGAGGCGGTAAAGTAATACAGTTACGCGTTGTAGATGATATCGATGGCTTAGCTAGGGATGGACAGGAGCTAGTCAACCTAGTGAGCCGCCTCGACAAAACATCTGCGTCAAACGGAAAGGAAACTAGTGCTGAGAAAACCAAGCTGATGTCCAACAACATCAATGGCATCAACAATAAAATTTAATGAATGAATAACTTTATTTTGGCTACACATACATTTTGAGATATTTACAATATGATATGAGTCAGAGATTATACGAATAGCAGAGCAACCAAGGAGATCCTCTAGAAACCCCGCGGGGCTTATGACGAGGACCACCCAGAAATAAATCAACATAATTATTTTGTTTCCTTAGGCTTAAGCCAAAAACATATACTACGCAACATTATTGTAATTGAAATACAATATAATGTAAACAATTGCTTAAATATGTACATACAAATTGTAATTATAACCTAACTAATTATTGCACATGAATACGTTACAATGTGAACATGAACACATTAAGTAATGCAGGAAAAAATTGCTTAAATATGTACATACAAATTGTAGTTAGAATTTTATAAACAAATACTACACTAATAACCTAACAAATTATTGCACATGAATACATTACAATGTGAACATGAACACATTAAGTAATGCAGGAACCATGAATACATTAAATACTACACGAACATCAATACATTAAATACTACATGAACATCAATACATGGTTTTTTCTGCCATGTTAAAATAATGGTAGATGTAAAGTATATGTTATACAAATATAAAATTTAGTCTCAAAAATGTTGCTTAAATATCAACATACAATTTGTACTTTGAATTATATGAACAAATAATACACTAACTACACAACTGTCATGTATTCATTAAATGTGAGCATGAATACATTAATACATGATCCTGACTACATTAAATATTACATAAGCATGAAACACATGGTCTTCTCCACCATGTGAAAATAAATGTAGATATAGAGTACATTTTGTACAAATACAAAGTTTTTTTTTTTTTTTTGCAGTGTTTACTGTAAAGTCATTGGTATTTAGAGAGTAACAATTCTTTCAGTTTATTTTTAAATTGGTTAATGGACACAAGCTGTTTTAATTTACTAGGTAATGCATTCCAGAATACTGGTCCTGAATAGTTTATTGTACATTTCCTGCTGTTTGTTCTTATGTTTTGGATATAATAGCTATTTTGGTTTCTTAGATTATGTTTGTGGATATTTTGTATTCTCGTAAGCATTGATGACATAGAATCTGGGAGTTTGTTATTTGCTGCTTTATACATAACAATTCCTAGTTGATGTTTATATAGATCATCCAATTTTAATAGTTTTAACTTTGAGAATAGAGGATCAGTGTGTGCGATGTAATGAGAATTTGTGATTATCCTAATAGCTTTCTTCTGTAGTATTCTTAGTTTGTTTATGTTTGTACAATATGAATTTTCCCACAATAGAGTGCAATATTGTAAATGTGATAAGATCAATGAACAATAAATAGTTCTCATTATATACATAGGGAGAAAATGTTTTAATTTGTTAAGCATTCCCACATTCCGTGCTACTTGTTTTGATAGGTTGTCAATATGTGTTGTCCAACTTAAGTGCTCATCTATAAATATCCCTAGGAATTTGGTGAATTTAACATGCTTTATTTTGTTTCCATCTACTTGTATTAAGGCACTGTTGATATTGTATTTTTTTCCTTTTGGTGTGAATATAATAAAATTTGACTTTTTGGTGTTTAGGGAAAGTTTGTTGGTATGGAACCATGTTGAGATTTTTTGTATTTCTATGTTTACCTCTTCGATGAGAGTGTTGAAGCATGTATGAGTATGAAAGAGACTTGTGTCATCTGCAAACAGTATAGGATTTAGGATATCTGATACATTTTCAATATCATTTATATATAAAATAAAGAGTAATGGGCCTAATATAGATCCTTGTGGAACTCCACATGTAATTGTCATATATTTTGAGTCTGCTTTGTTATACGACACATACTGTCTTCTGTTATTAAGATAGCTTTTAAACCAGTTGCAGGCATTACCTCTTATACCGTAGCATTGAAGTTTATTTATTAAAATGTTATGATCTATTGTATCGAAAGCCTTGGATAGATCAAGAAAAACACCTATATTATACTTTTTATGGTCCATGTTACTTGATATTTTATCAACCAAATCAATCAGTGCCATATATGTAGAATAGTTTTTCCTAAATCCGTATTGTTTTTTTGATATTATGTTGTGTTCTGCTAAAAAATTGTAAAGCCTATTGTACATTAGGCATTCCAGTATTTTTGAGAGGCATGGAAGGATAGAAATAGGTCTATAATTTGAGAATAGTTCAGGGTTTTCACTTTTATACAAGGGGATAACCTTTGCTATTTTTAGTTTGCTGGGCACAATGCCAGTCATAAGTGAATTATTGAAAATGTGTGCAAGTTGATTTGCAATTTGTGGTATAATTTGTTTAATAATGTGTGGATCAACATTGTCGAATCCACTTGATTTCTTTGAATTTGCTTTTTTTACTATGTTAATTATTTCCTCAGAATATGTAGGTGTACAGAAAAAACTTGATGCATTTTTTTTAATAAATTGTGTTGGGTCATTACCTGTTTGTGTTAAGTTTACATTAAGGCGATGACCTATGTTGGTAAAATAATTATTGAAATGGTCCACTATTTCCCTTTTGTCTGTACAGTGGGTACCATCTAATGTAATAAATTTATCATTTATTATAGATTTAGTATCTTTGGACTTTATAACTTCATTTATGGTGCTCCATGTTTTTCTGCAATCATTTTTATATAGCTCAAATTTGTCTTTAAAATATTTTTTCTTTGACTGTCTGATTACATGAGTCAGTTTGTTTTTGTAATTTTTGTAGATAATCTCATTTTCGGTAGAAGGGTTGCACTTAAATATTTTGAACAGGTGATTTTTTTGCCTACAGGATATTAATATGCCTTTCGTGAGCCATTCGCTTTTGCAGGTTTTCATTTTAAATTTTTTCCACGGTAAGCATTCATTCATTTGTGTGTTTAGTATTTCCAGAAAGGTATCATATGAAGTGCAGGGGTTTTGATCCTTGTACACCTCCTCCCAGTTTGAATTTTGTAATTGTGTTTTTAATTTGCTTATGTTTGCTGAGCTAGCCATGCGTTTGTAAACAATTTTGTATTCATTTTCTCTTTTTACCCCTAATTCATAAAAGGTAAATATCGGGAAGTGATCTGATATGTCATTATAAAGGATACCAGATTTTATTGAATATTCATGAATGTTGGTTATAATATTGTCTATAAGTGTAGCTGTCTGTTTAGTGACCCTTGTTGGTTTGCTAATCGTTGGATAGAATGCATTGGCAAACATATTATGGATAAAATCTGTTGTTTGGAGGTTTGTGTCAGACCTAAGTAAGTCAATGTTAAAATCTGCCATTAATATGCATTTCTTTCTTTCATTTGAAATTCTTCCTAATAAATCATTAAATTGTATATTAAATGTATTTATGCATGTGTCAGGCGTTTTATAGATAACACCAATAACAATTTTGTTTTTTTCTGTTTCGACTTCTACAAATAATGATTCATATAGACAATTCTCAGAGTTTGTATTTATGTCATTTCTTTCCTTAAACTTTAACCTGTTAGCAATATACATACCAACACCACCTCCTCGTTTTTCCATTCTAGGTTTTGACAGAAATGTGTAATCTGTCATATTATAACTATCAATGCTTTCCACCGGCTTTATCCAAGTTTCAGTTATACCTATACAGTCGAAATTAACATTTAGTGATTTTAGACTATATTCAAGTTTGTCAAAATTTTTGGATAAACTTCTACAATTTATTGTCAATGTAGAGAACTTACTGTTTGTGTCACATTTACACTGTAGGTTGTAAAGTTCAGAGTCGGTGTGATAATTACACTTTCTTAAACAGTCTTGTACATTACCTAGATAGTTTGTCTTACATCCTCCCTCAGTGTCTTCTATAATACCGTCTATGTTAAAACATGGATTTTTTTCGATAGTCATGTCTAATTTCACACACAAGTACTGTTGTCTATGTAATCAAATCAACGTGAGGGAACAAAGATTAGAAACATTGTCCAACTTCAAGTACCTGGGTTCAGTTTTCACAAACTAGGGATCCAAACCTGAGATCACCCAGGCAACGCTAACAATGGCAACGATGACAAAAGTTAAAACAATATGAACATATAAAAACATATCCCTTCGATCCAAAATCAGATTGATGCGATCACTTATATATGCATGCGAGACATTGACACATACAGTACAATTACAAAGAAGAGTATAGCCGTGGCAATTAAGTGCTACCGAAATATACTTTGCAACTCATACAACGACCATGTAACCAACGAAGAGGTCCACAACATAATCCAATGAGCCATCGGACCCTATGAAGATCTCCTGACCACGGTAAAGAGAGAGAGAAGGTGAAATTATATGGGGATGTCTCGCGAACATCCGGCCTGACAAAGACCACCCTTCAAGGCAGTTGGGGGAGCAAAAAGAAGAGGAAGACAGAGGAAGAGGTGGGAGGAAAACGTCACAGATTCGACAGACTTGAACTTCTCAGAGACAAAAAGGGTGGCAGACGAGAGGCAGCGGTGGAGACAACTAATTGCGAAGTCATCGGTGGTACCCGAACGACACTCCGGTTAAGGGATTGATAATGATGATGATGGCATTCGTGTGAAACAACAAACATGAAGTTCAATTATGTTCTGATTTCAACTTTGTTTGGAGAGAGAGAGAGAGGCAGAGAGAGAGAGAGAGAGAGAGAGGCAGAGAGAGAGAGAGAGAGAGAGAGAGAGAGAGAGAGAAAAAGAGAGAGAGAGAGAGAAAGAGAGAGAGATAGAGAGGCAGAGAGAGAAAGAGAGAGATAGAGAGACAGACAGACAAACAGACAGACAGAGAGAGAGAGAGAGAGAGAGAGAGAGAGAGAGAGACAGGCAGAGAGAGAGAGAGAGATGCATTTAATTTGAAGAAAAAAACATATGTACAATAATATATGAAGAACGCATTATAATAAATAACTGTAAATAACTGCCGTTGATTTAGTTAATACATCGCCAATTGGTAGATCAGAGGCATTTGGTGCAAGGAGGCGAAGGAAAGTAGAAGGAGGTGAGTGGGTGTCGGCGCCTGGGAGGAGATACTGCCAGACTGCCCCAAAGTTACCGTTATAATATATAGATGGTGACGTTTTCAGTCACGCCATCTGATATCAGATCACATTTCATCACATAACAATGCAGTAAACGTAATTCAAACATGTAAATGTTTAATTTTTAAACAGTGCGGAACTTTAATCATAACCCCAAAAACAAAACAAAAACACACAGTGGTACTAAAGATAAATTCACACGAGAAGATGGTTCCGCATGTACGTATCAACAACATGTTTCTAAACAATTTAAACCAAACTCCCATACACTCCCTACAATGGGATAGGGGATACCCCATACACTCCCTACAATGGGAGATGGGATACCCCAATACACTATCCACAATAGGATAGGGGATACCCCCATACACTTCCTACAATGGGAGAGGGGATGCCCCCATACACTCCCTACAATGGGAGAGGGGACAACCCCATACACTCCCTGCAATGGGAGAGGGGATACCCCCATACACCCCCTACAATGAGAGAGGGGATACCCCATACACTCCCTACAATGGGAGAGGGGATACCCCAATACACTCCCTACAATGGGATAGGGGATACCCCATACATTCCCTACAGTGGGATAGGGGATACCCCCATACACTTCCTACAATGGGAGAGGGGATGCCCCCATACACTCCCTACAATGGGAGAGGGGACAACCCCATACACTCCCTGCAATGGGAGAGGGGATACCCCCATACACCCCCTACAATGAGAGAGGGGATACCCCCTTACACACCTTCGCCAACCTTTGCAACATTTGCTCAGTCGACGTCAGGGCTTTGCCTTTGCATCATTAATCCGCCTTATGGTTGGAAGTTGGCATCCCTGGAGCATTCCTCCTGCATGTTTATTAATCGATATGCAAAAAAAATGTAGGAGGAGAAGCATAACATATTGATATATCCTAGCTCGATTATAGTTAAATTACGTGATTCTAAGTCTGGCAGTACCTCCTACCAGTCGCCGACACACTCTCGCCTCTATCGACGTTCTTTCACCTCCTTGCACCAGTCACCTCTGATCTACCCATTGACGATGTATCCATGAAAGCTATGATCTTTACTGAATTACTATTATGCTTTTCTAACCGTCGGACAAATATGGGAAAATAGCAGAATTGAGTGTGAACCACTCTCCAGATGGCGATACTGTTACCCCACCATCTCTATATTAATTCGCTAACTGTAGGGGCGGTCTAGCAGCATCTCCACTCACGCCCCTCTTTCCGCGTTGCATTGCTTCCTAGCACTATTGGCCTCTGATCTAACAATTGGCGATGAATTATAAAACAACAAAGACACTTATTTATGCTTATTTACTATGTGTTTTCCTGGCGGACAAAGAAGGAAACAATATCTGAATTGTGGCCGCATAGAGTGTGAGCCACTCGTTCCCCAGGTGGCGTAGAATCTATGTCTCTAATGCTGCGATTACCAATGCTATGCTTACCTCAATATATGATATGATATATGTGTATTTGCAGAAATGTATCTTGATGTTGTAAGAATAATTATTCTTTAAAGAAGCAATAAAGATTATGTTATGGAAAATTTATACGCTAACTTTGGAGGAAGTCTGGCAGCATCTAAACAACCCACAAAGGCATTTATTTAGAGTTGTTTACTGTGATGCTTTTCTTCCTGTCGGACAAAGTTGGAAACAATAGCCGATTTGGCTTAGTTTTGTTTACTGTTGATTGTTTCGCACGAATGTAGGACGTATCTATTAAATCGTAATATGTCAAATTGAGAAATTCATATGACGTGTCAAAAGTGCATTGAGCAAGTATCTTTACAGATTTGTTGGAAAAGCTATTTGCTTTGAAATATTGTAATTTTAAAGAATTTGACAGGCGGAGGGATTTATAGGAAATGTATCTGCTATGGGCCACGTGGGCGAATTAATACATGGATATATATGTAAACATGGATGTGCATAGCACGTGGGGGCGTTTAAAGACAGCTTGATGTACGTGATTTTGTCCAAACTTTGTCAGTATGTCAAAGAGATGAGGGCAGTTACTGCGAACAGTTTTCAAAATTGTTGATGGTCCAGTTTTCTTATCATTAGAAAACATGTCAGCAAGGCCTCCGATGTAATATTACGTTGTGACCTGGCATCAGATGGCGTGACTGAGAACCCCACCATCTATATATTATAACGCTAACTTTGGGGGCAGACTGGCAGTATCTCCTACCAGGCGCCGACACCCATTCGCCTCCTTCTACTTTCCTTCGAATCCTTGCACCAGAGACCTCTGATCTACCAATTGTCGATGTATTAACTAAATCAAAGGAGGTTATTTACATTTATTTATTATAATGCGTTCCTTCATATATTAGTGTACATTTGTTTTTTGTCAAATTAAATGCATCTGTCTCTGTCTCTGTCTGTCTGTATGTATATCTGTGTGTGTGTGTCTCTCTCTCTCTCTCTCTCTCTCTCTCTCTCTCTCTCTCTCTCTCTCTCTCTCTCTCTCTCTTTAATTCTCTCTCTCTCTCTCACTCTCTCTCTCTCTCTTTCTCTCTCTCTCTCTCTCTCTTTAACTCTCTCTCTCTCACTCTCTCTCTCTCTCTCTATCTCTCTCTCTCTCTCACTCACTCACTCACTCTCTCTCTCTCTCACTCACTCATTCACTCTCTCTCTCTCTCTCTGCCTCTCTCTCTCTCTCGCTCTCTTTCTCTCTCTCCAAACAAAGATGGATACATTAGCCCGATTGACTGTGAGCCACACTCCAGTTGAGGTCAGAACATAATTGTACTTAATGTTTGTTGTTTCACACAAATGCCATCATCATCATTATCAATCCCTTAACCCGGACTGTCGTTCGGGTACCACCGATGACTTCGCTGCCTCTCGTCTGCCATATTGTGTTGCCACGACTGCCCAACTGTGCCGACACGTCTGCCCATCGGTGTCACCACTTCTGTTCAATTGCGTCACCATATAGGTCCAACAGTGTAACCTCGTCTGGCCAACTGTGTCACGGTGTTTGTTTATTTATGCCAGCACATACATCAAACTGTGTTACGAGGTCAGTCCAACTGTGGTACCACGTCTGATTCAATGTGTTACCAAGTTAGTCCAGCTGTGTTTCCACGTATGGCCAAACGTGCCACCTGGTTTGGCTAAATATACAAACACGTTTCACCAAATGTATCACGTCTGGCCAACTATGTCACCACGTCTATCCAAATGTGTCGCCAAGTCTGTTCAACTGTATCAATTTGTCTGCCCAACTGCATCATGACGTCTTCCCAGCAGCGTCACCACGTCGGCCCAAATATGTTATCTACTCTGTAAAATATGTCGCCACGTATGTCCAACTGTGTCACCACGTCTGTCTATCTGTGTCACCACTTATTTAACCATATCAGTGCAACTGTGTCACTATGTATGTCTATATGTGTCGCCACGTATGTACAACTGTGTCAATACGTCTGTCCATCTGTGTCACCACTTATGTAACCATACCAGTGCAACTGTGTCACTATGCATGTATATATGTGTCGCCACGTATGTACAACTGTGTCAATACGTCTGTCCAAATATTTCACTCCGCATGTTCAACTGTGTTACTATGTTTGAACATATGTTGCACCAATTCTGCTTAACTGTGCCGTCCGCCCAACAGTGCTACGATTTTGTCACCACTTATTTCGCAATGTGTGACCTTATATACCCAGCTGTGTGACGATGTCTAGTAAAAAGGTACGATCTTATATAAGGCGGTATCCAGTTCTTCAGACTGTTCAACGTGCTTTATACACCCCCTGGCAGACATGTTTATTCTAACGCCATCAAGAATTACGTGCGAAGCATTCATCCACGCTGCAATTACTGCGCGAATATTATTATTATTTCCTATATACACCCCTGTCTGTAGCCAGGTACTCATGTATACAGCTGAGTGAACTATGACAACTTGGGATGAACGAACTTGCCAAAGCTCCGAAACGGACGGAAACGGATTCGAACCAGTGTTCTCTTGATTGAGAGTATACGACGTTCTAACAGTTACGGTCCCCACACGTCTGGCCACCTGTGCCACCAGGTCTGGCCAACTGTGTAACCACATTTCGCCTACTGGGTTGTGTGTTGTCCAAATGTGTCACCACGTCTATCCAACTGTGTCACCACGTCTCTCGAACCGAGTCACCGCGTTTGCCCAAATGTGTTGCGATGTCGGTCCAACGTTACGACCACATCGGACATGCTGCGTCACGAGGTCTGTCCTGTTGTATCGCCTCGTCTACCCAAATGTGTCACCACATATACCCAACTGTGTATATGTGGTGACAAATATACACAGTAATCTGTCCAACTTGGTCACCATGTCTGTCCAAATGTCTCAATACGTCTGTCACAAATATTTCACCACGATTGTCCTATTGAGTTGCGACAACTGTGTCTCCACGCCGGTCCGGCAGCGTCACAACTTCGGTCCAACTACATCACCACGTCTGTCCCTCTGTGTCGCCACATATCTCCAACTGTGTCTACGACTCTCTAGGTGCACCATCATGTATGCCCAGTTGTGTCACTGTCCAACAGCGTCACCACGTCGGTCCAACTACATCACCACGTATGTCCCACTGTGTCGCCACATCTGTCCAACTGTGTATCCATGTCTGTTCAACAGCGTCACCACGTTGGTCCAACTACATCACCACGTCTGTCCCACTGTGTCGCCACATCTGTCCAACTGTGTCTCCATGTCTGTCCAACAGCGTCACCACGTTGGCCCAACTCTGCTTACGTTCATAGTTGTACAGTTAGAAGGAAGACAACGCTGATTAAAGTTGTATGTCACCTCCAACTGAGCATGAAATGCAATTTGATACACATTCGTATGTACATCAGGCATATAAAGTATTTGTGAGACAGTGGAAAAAACATAACATGATTGTTATTCCTTTTTAATTAGTTAACATATCATTTGTGTCAGTGATATAATAATATGGTTACTCACACTATAACATAATACTATTTACGTTTTGCCTTTCCATGAATTCATAAAAAATTTATGGACAGATAATATATTAAAGAATATAAAGAAAACGAATTAAATATACAAAAATAGCATTGTGAACCCTGCAGCTCTTGATAATAATGAACAAAATAATATAATACAGTGGTATTAGTTGGCCATAAGCGTTATTATTGATGTAAACTATTTCGAAATTTGATAATAATAAAAATAATAATAATGATAATTATAATACTAATAATGATGATAATCATGATAATGAATGTATGCAGTTGAGCACATAAGCAATTACTATAAAGCATGGTTTACATGTATCGCAATAACTGGGATAGATTAGTTTCAGTGAATTACAATATTGATGTGTAACACAGTAGTTTTAAAATGCACCATAAATAATCAACCAAGTATTGCATAGTTATAAAGAAATGTTTACTATTTACACATCAGCAAATGTTTAACTATCTTTTTAAATATATTAGTAGAAACACAATATTGAAGGTCATTTTGTATGATAAAAGTATTCCAAATTGTTGGTCCAACATATGCCAGTGTGTGTTGCAGACATTGATTTTGCAGAATGCTATTTTGTTTTTGTTACTTCCTTTCTTGTATAGTAATTATGGATCCAGGTGGGTCCTAGGGGTCTCAATAACTCCAAGGCCATGGAAGGACTTGTTAAACCCCCCTGTATCCGTGACAAATGTTACGGTATAGGACAACATATACAGGCCTACATAGGGACTACTGTCAATGTAAATACTGGCATATTAGCAGCCGCCTAATATTATCCCTTCTGCAAGTAGAACGACACATGTCGTCCCGTCACCCCACACTCGGCTCGTAAGTAGAACGACATACGACTACGACTGACTGAGACCCCCTGACAGCAAGCTTAGATCCGCCCCAAACTATGTGAGGATATACGTAGGGTAATTATGTCGTTAAATATACCAGATAGCATTTATTTGTGTGTATACATAAATACACAACATATGTATTTTTTTTTATCAGGAACAAGTAGGAAAGCTATAAACAAACAGCTTGTGATAAGGTGGTAACGTTATGCATGTAAGAGCAGTGACATGACTAATTGGAAGAACAACGTTACCGTTGTAGACTCTTCACAACGTTTTGTTATTGTTACATGTAAGATCAGTGACATGACTAATAGGAAGAACAACGTTACTGTTGTAGACTCTTCACAACGTTTTGTTATTGTTATCTGTAAGATCAGTGACATGACTAATTGGAAGAACAACGTTACTGTTGTAGACTCTTCACAACGTTTTGTTATTGTTACATGTAAGATCAGTGACATGACTAATTGGAAGAACAACGTTACTGTTGTAGACTATTCACAACGTTTTGTTATTGTTATCTGTAAGATCAGTGACATGACTAATTGGAAGAACAACGTTACTGTTGTAGACTCTTCACAACGTTTTGTTATTGTTATCTGTAAGATCAGTGACATGACTAATTGGAAGAACAACGTTACTGTTGTAGACTATTCACAACGTTTTGTTATTGTTATCTGTAAGATTAGTGACATGACTAATTGGAAGAACAACGTTACTGTTGTAGACTATTCACAACGTTTTGTTATTGTTATCTGAAAGATCAGTGACATGACTAATTGGAAGAACAACGTTACTGTTGTAGACTCTTCACAACGTTTTGTTATTGTTATCTGTAAGATCAGTGACATGACTAATTGGAAGAACAACGTTACTGTTGTAGACTCTTCACAACGTTTTGTTGTTGTTATCTGTAAGATCAGTGACATGACTAATTGGAAGAACAACGTTACTGTTGTAGACTCTTCACAACGTTTTGTTGTTGTTATATGTAAATATCAATAAGACACTTAACAAATATTCATTACTTTGTATGTTTATATAAAGGTTATGCATGATGAACACATCCCATATGATTACTTATGCATAATTTCTAGCTTCTGCTGTATGTGAATTTTGGAAAAAGTATATTTATGGAGCACTTACTTACTTAGGTTTACTTACTTAGGTTCTTCCTGACCGTAGGCGGTGGCCTCGGTGGTCAGATCTTCAATTTTCCCTTGAAATTGTCTACGACTTCACTTCCCCATACATTATTACAGTAAATTATATATGGGTAGATAAACGCATACTATAGGTGTGTTGCCGTCTCCAATACTTTATTAGACATGTGTTTTATAATGATCTCTGAAATTTAATAAATTATGTATTAATATTCCTATAAATGATATATTGCGTACAGTGTATATTTTATTCCATCTACATAAATGTTGCTATTTTTTTCCTTACACTGTGGTTATTGTTAAATGTGATTAAACGTTTTTTTATTAACTTCAACGAGAGTGGATTGATTATCAGCCAGATTGATAATTTTTTTTTCATAATTTAGTTTTCGTCCATCTTATGCAGATTTTGTCTTGAATAAAGACATTTATATAATCTGCAAACATAATAGGAAAAGTGATAACGGATACCTATTTTAAGTTGTTTCTATTGATATAAGAAACAGTAAGGGCCCTAATAGCGACCCTTGTGAAACACAACATGTTACATTCTTAAGATAAGAATAAATTCCTTTAAATTTTACTCTCTGTTTTTGTCTAATTCCACAGTATGCTAATTTTCGTATTATAATGTTGGATTTTCTTAATGGAAATGATAAATTATACAGCATATTACGTTTATTAATGCATTTAGTTAATCTATTATGAAATATAATTTCGAATTATTTTGACAAAATTGGCAAACTAGAAACAGGTATATATATGTTTTTATTAATGAAGCATCACCATTCTTGAAAATGGGAACTATATTGGCAATTGTTAGCTGATCTGGACTATACTCTTTGTCAAACGATAAGTTTGCAACATGGCACAACCGTTGAAGCAAACAGGAAAAAAAGTTGTTTAATAATTTTCGGTTGTTATCATCCCATCCCGGACTAAAGTTGTTTAATTATTTTAAGTTTAATGCCATTCCATCCCGGACTAAATTTGTTTAATGATGCTCAGTTGTATGCCATCCCATCCCGGACTAGAATTTGAGGTGGAGATGGTCTACTGGGTAGAAAGGGCGGATGGGTGGACATGGTGGAGTGGGTAAAGGGGTAGAGTGGTGGAGGTGGTGGACGGGTGGAGTGGGTAGAGGGGTGGAAGGGGTAGAAGGGTGGAGAGGGTGGAATGGATAGAGGGGTGGAGGGGATAGAGGGAGTGGAGTGGGTAGAGGGGGTGCTTTCAACTACAACCTGACACTGAATCCAAACAGTCGACATTTTAATTAGGGGTGTAACAATATATCGAACTATCGAGTGGAGAGAGGGGGTGAAGGTGTGGATGGGTGCAGTGGTAGAGGAGATGTCAATACTATCGATAGTAAATTGAAATATCTATATTTATCGTCAATAGTACACTGAACTATCAATTGTAACGATATTTCGTAAAATAATTCTTCAGCAGTTGTGTCACATTATAAAATAACTACATCAATTCAAATATAATATATAATGTTATTTATGTGTTGACCTTACATCAGCAATCGTTGATTAGAGCAGCGTAATTCAGAATTGATAATTTAAAACCTCCAATGCTGCGCGATTCCGCCATCCATCAACTGCGGTTTGGGAGTGCATTCATGGTTGTTCGCTATTCCGTGATAATATCGCAATAATATCGCAATATTCACCAAACTAGTAGTATTGCAATACTTATGAAGCTGCAAACCTGCCCCCGACAGTGATCCTTATTGTTAATGTGGTACACCACATTAATGTTAACAGGATATACCTAGCAACTGTCAGTAAACAATAACAAGGACATATACTGAGTATGTTTCCCGCCATCGAATTATTGTAAATAATTGGAATTGGAATTGATTATCGAAATTTTTTTGGAACTGGAATTGATATTTGTTTGGAATTGATTTTTTTGGAATTGGAATTGATTTTGTTGGAATTAAAGACTTGATACTATTAATATTTACCCTTATATTTACTTTTAAAATATTTTTTGTCTGCTATTACCATGTCACCCTGAATCTGGTAACAGCCAGGAAGCTGTCAACATTGCAGCATAGACACTGTCTACTCTGTTATTGAAACATTATGAACAAGGACAATATAATCAAGCATTTGCATCAAAAATAAATACTATGTTACTGTAGCAGACATTAAAAGCAACACTAGACCAACAGGGCCTCATTTTCTTTCTCAGGGGATAAAGTTTATTTACAGAGATTGCCAATTAAGGGCACCTACCTGCTCATTTTCGGCCGTTTTTTCCGAGAGGTAATGCGTCGTCGCTCATATTGATTTACTGTGTGAAGGCGGTGCCTTGGAGCACGTACTCAAACCACTCTGCCGCTGAGCCCCCCTCGCAGAGCGATGGCGCCGCCCAGCGTAGATAATGGAAAAGTTAAAAAGGATATTACAAAATTACCGTGGCGTTGCGCCCATCATATAAGTGTGACATATACTGTAAATGGTATTTTATTATGTTTGGGCTATGGTTGTTCGAGTGCTTCACCCCCCCCCCATTAACGTGACCATCGTGCATGCCAACAAATAGTCCATAGTTAGAACTATGATGGACACAGTCCAGTAGTTCGCCTTCTTCTTCAACTACTCGGTTCTTTTGAGTTATACGATACGCTGCTATGAACAACATAACTAATGTCCAATCGTTATGTGAGATGGTCAAGTCGTGTGAAAGCACTGTCTACAGTAAAGTCTACATTCACTCACTGCCCTGGGATATTTGGAAGAAGATGGGACGACAAAGTCAGGCGCTACTTGACCATCAAAATGTTGACTTCATCTTTCGTCATATTCATACAGACCAAACAGTGTAACCTCTGCCCAGAAGTGTGGAATGTGCTATTTGACAGTGCTATGGAGGTAGTGGAATGGTTTGAGAATGAAACAAGCTGCGTAATGCTGTTAGACAGAAGCACCGTCCGTGAGAACGTGTTCACTTATATAAGTGATCAGACAGTATTGGATGATGGCAGTGTGTATCTGCCGTTCGTGGATGACCTGCTGAAGGAAATGGACACGCATCTATTAGTAGCTTAAAAGCGCTACTTGGACCAAATGCCTTACACCACGACAGCGTGTGAATGAGACATCAGAGATAATTACTTTCCATGCAGCTTTTCCAGGTGTTCCAATATGATATGCTAGGTGATCTGCGTTAGCTACAAAATGGAAGGCAATATGGGATATGGTGAATGTCGCTCAGAGACCCAAAACACTCGATGACACGATACAGGAAATACATTCTTTGCTGTGCCCTAATATGTATACAAAAGTCGTGATAATGCTGGTGATGTATGTCTTGACTGCCACAACACAGCGATCATTTAGTGCAACGCGACACCACAGTGACAACTGAGTGCTTGTCGGGATTACCCCATACGCATGTCCACAAAGAAAAGACGTTGGTTGCAAAACGTATCATGCACCAGTTCAGTCGTTTAGCGCTAACACTGCGTCTCAATGAAAGTTATGTTTGTAACTGATCCCTTTCTGTAGTCATGTTACATTCGTAGGCATTTATTACCGAAACATTATCATTGCGTACACATGTCGTATTGAATTATTATTAAATGGTTATTATTGTTGCAACAAGTTTGCATTTGTCTATTATCATCGTTATCAGGATTGATTCTTAGTACATATGGTCATCTTAACAAAATTGTTCCAATGATTTTGAATAATAGTGTTGTACATGAACATGTGTTCAGATAACGTTTCACCAGCTGTTAATTGTGTTATTAAAAAAGGACCATAGAAGCATATAAACAATCTTATTAAATTCCTTTTATATTAAAATTAATTGTATCTTTTGATAAACATGTATGATGTACTGAAGGTTCATATCCACCTTTTTACCAGTAGGCGGTGGTTCATGTTTTTACCAGGGAGGAGTGTCTAGTAAGTGCGTCATGTTTATCTCCAGGCCGTGTTTTGTTAGGTTTACTTTGATCTCAAAATGCACCAAATTGCAATTGATTTGAGTTTCCTTTTGATAGGACATACATGACCTTCTCTTAGATATGTGTTTCCACATAAATTTATTCCTAGCTACGCCTCTGACCATTATTTTCGGAAACTTCCGCATAACTGAAATTGTTCGGAAATATGGCGTAGGGATCACTCGTGGAATGTCTAATGTTACCGTTAATATTGTTATTACTAGTGCTGCTGTGATTATTACTGCTACTGCTACTGCTACTGCTACTGCTACTGCTACTGCTACTGCTACTGCTACTGCTACTGCTACTGCTACTGCTACTGCTACTGCTACTGCTACTGCTACTGCTACTGCTACTGCTACTGCTACTGCTACTGCTACTGCTACTGCTACTGCTACTGCTACTGCTACTGCTACTGCTACTGCTACTGCCGCGACGGATCCTGATACTGATACTAATATTGATGTTTCAATATATATTAACACATTTGTACGAACTACGAGTTACAAATTCGTAACAAGTTTTTCGAGAATATTTTTGTATATATATATATATATATATATATATATATATATATATATATATATATATATATATATATATATACAAAAACACCTAGACTAGTTCACTTTACATTGACTCTGGATCAAGGTTAAATTGTTTCAGTAGAGGTGTAACCACCGTGTGTTTGGCACTGCTCCAGACTTGTTAATTATGGTAGCTAATGTTGGCGCAATAATGTCTATGTTGGCTTAACGATAAGCTGACTAGTTTAATTTTGGCATAGATCCGGCTGTATGAAAATGCTTTGCGGCTCGAGGCGGTGCTGCTATGAACAACTAGTGTATGTACCTGCCACTACCGGCGGGCCGTCATAATCCAAATTGGGAAGAACCAATACGATGTAACTAACTCCACGAAATTCAGATCAGACGTTGAACTTACACACATGGTATTAATTCCTTGAAGTACGTGAAATGTAATGTTTCAAATGTCATGCCGAAAGTGCATCGTGATATGAACACAATATCAAAGGTTCCAGTCTCGTATCATATTTGTGAACCTTGGAGATATATGATAGGAAGAAGTCTAAGTCATTTAGTGCTTTCAGTTCAAAGTCCGGTAACCGCTTATAAACTGGAATATATTTGTTTTCTTATTATACTTTATACCTCACTAAAAAAAACAAGTATTCATTTCTACCGATGAACAAACTGATACAGGGCGGTCGTATTGAAGAAGGGGTCCATATATATATATATATATATATATATATATATATATATATATATATATATATATATATATATATGGGCACATTCTTCTATATATATATATATATATATATATATATATATATATATATATATATATATATATATATATATATATATATATATATTTATATATATATATATATATATATATATATATATATATATATATATATATATATATATATATATATATATATATATATATATATATATATATATATATATATATACACACACACATACATATACCTTATTACAATGGTGAGCATGTAATAGAAAACCCATATTTATTATGATAGGCCTTGGCGATGACAGACAACATGAAGCCAGTTTTGGGATGAATCACTACAGCATCTGCACGGACGTTGTTGCCGCAAGAACCTGAACACCCCTAAATAAACAAAATGGACTCGGCCCTACAGAGCAGGTCGTCGCCGTGAGCGCCAGCATTCGGCGTATACTTCGTTGCCCGCTTTTGTGTGTGCCTGAGTATATGTCACTCGGCTGCAAGTCGAAGCAAAGTTGGCGTTGCCAGTTGTAATCGCCATTCTGGTAAGTCGTTATTTCGTGTGAAATCAATTGTGTCGACTTTCCCACAGTTTCTAGATAAAACGGATAATGTCGTTAATTACTCTGCACACTTGTGAAAAGTCACCCATTATGGAGTGTTCATCAATTTGACCATACGGCATAAACTATGTCATTCGTACCGAGTAAGCGCTCCACAAATGTCTTGTGTCGATTGTTTCTCAACTACCAGTCATGCAGCATTCTTTCAAACGATTTACTCCTTTCACTATAAGCTAAAATGTACAGTCAGAGCCTTATTAAATTGTCATTTTAATTCCTTCGGTATTTTGGGGAATTTCCTCAGCACAAGTTGTTTCATTATCCTACATGATTATGTTCTGGTATCCATCAGTTGAAAGGCTACAATTAATGAACATAATTCCTCTGATGTTGCCACTTCAAATATGTTGTCTGTGTCTTATTGTTCAACATTTCATTTTAATATCAGTTTAGAACAATCGTTGAAAACATGCAGACATTTACCAACAATTTAACGTAGTAATGTTGACGTGTAATTCATAGTTATTATGTACACATTTTCGCAACGCTATGCGTGATGTCTACGATAAACCGTCCACTGATCAAACAAAGAGGAGACGGATTGAATAATCAAAGAAAACACGCAAAGAGTTGAGAACAATTGTATTTAAAAACTACGAAGGGAAATTCAGTTGTTCGTTGAAAGGCTAACAGTGAGGAGCTTTCCAAGTTTCGTGGATAAACTACTGAAATTTTGACACTCGAGATGCAAAACCTATAGGAGGAGTACCATTACATGTCTGTATACTCTACCTCTATTATAGTTAAATTACGTGATTATGATTATGGTTTTACGCTGAAATACATCATTCTTTTTAATTTATGTTTTGTTCGCCATCCTTCTACAATGTTGTTACTCTCGCCTCATATTATCATGTTTTGTTCGCCATCCTTCTACAATGTTGTTACTCTCGCCTCATATTATCATGCATATAGGCAGGAGGGTGTTCACGGAGTTCATGTAAACTCTCATTTGGTGAACCCCTTTTCAAAAATGTGAAAACTACTTTTCTAAATTGTGAACACCCCTTATTCAATAATATTAATCCCCTTCTCAAAAGCGTGAACCCACCTTTTGTTTAAAAAAAATGTGTTACCCGGTCAATAATCTATTGAAAAACATGCAAAACAACTTTCAAAATTCGCATCGTTTTCAGTGTCCAATGTTTCTAAACAACGTTAATACCTAAGTGCATACTAATCCCTTCCAAGAAAAAGAAATTACATTCTCTTCCCGACTACATGTATTGAAGCACCAACAACACTGACTTGTTGATTATCTTATTGATACTTACTGTGTCTATGTCTTTTGCAGGTAGCAGCAAGCTCCAAACACAACCAGTGATTAAATGACAATTTACAATGTTCATGGTGAGCGAAACACTGGATAAGAAGCTATTTAAATACAACATCGGCATAGCAAGGGATCGCTATAAGGAAGCACTTATTTGCTGCTAAGTATACGACGGTTGGAGTGGAATGTAAGTACAGAAAACGAACAGTGACTACGACGATAGGGAGGAACAATTGTGACATTGAAGAACACTTTGCAACAAGAACTGTGCCATAACAAATGTGTTTGTGTTGTGTTAAAAGCCACATCGGTAATATATTACCTATGCATGTACAGCACGTGTATCATAACAACACTGTACACAGACAAAGGGTACACGTGACAGCATGTACAGCACGTGTATCATAACAACACTGTACAAAGACAAAGGGTACACGTGACAGCATGTACAGCACGTGTATCATAACAACACTGTACAAAGACAAAGGGTACACGTGACAACAAGGCACAACACCAACATCATCACTATCATCCGTGTGACAGCTGTTTGTTCTCACGACATAATCATTGCGATGTGATATATGTGTCAAGACATGTCACCGATTGCGCTGTGCGAAGTTGTTTTGTTTATCATTGGTTGCATCGTGTGTGTAACTGGTATCATAGGAAATACGCTCTCATTTGCTGTACTACACAAGTCCACCGGTGGTCATGTGGGCAAGTACCTCCTTGAGGCTCTTGCAGTAACGGACAATTTGTTTCTTGCAATATCTGCTTGTATTCATACAAACTTTATCATATCAAATTACTACTACCCGTCTGTACAATATTATACGGCGTTTCAAACGTACATATGGCCACTAGGACACATCACCCAGATGTGGACTGTCTGGATGATAGTTATTGTCGCAGGCAATCGATACATCGCAGTGTGTTGCCCCATGGACGCCTCCCGGCTCTGCACGAAATACAACGTTCAGTTGGAAATCCTGATCATGGCAGGCGCAGTGTGTGTTTACAATATCCCGCACTTTTTTGAGTTCCGTCTTGGGGTGCATAATGTGACTATAGTTGACCATAACAATATGACACAATGGCCAGAGGAACCAGCTAATGTGGGGATCGCATCTATATACTTGTACAACATCCTCTATAAAAATGTATGTTATGTTCTGTTTGTTTTCCTATTGCCGCTGGCCATTATTATCTACTTCAATGTCCATCTTATGCGTGTCTTGAAAGTAGCTCAAAGCGACAGAAGCACAATGGCGTCTCAGTCAAGCAGTGATGAAAACAACATCACGCTGGTCATGATTGTCATAATCATTGCATTTGTTGTATGCCAGATCCCGGCGACCATCAACCGGATATTGTATTACATTATTGATCATGAGAAACTGTTAACATGTACACCATACCACGTGTACTTCCAGATGAGCAACCTGCTTCTCTTGGTGAATTCATCGATCAACGTTTTCATATACTGTCTATTCAGAAAACAATTCCAACACAAACTACGTATGTTGTTTGGTCGAACATGTGGTCGTCCCAGCCAGCAAGAAACTACAACAGCCAGATAATGAATTTAATGGTACTGGACTAGGCAAAAATGGATCATAAAAATCGTCACCTTCCTGGATATTGCAACCAGAAGCGACTTTTACACACCTTTCGAGAAATGGTCAAAGTATGTATGTGATATGAACACTGCGAAGTGCTCGTTGCGACCTACTGTAGAACGCCAATGCTTTGTGTGCAAGGCCAGTAGTATAGTAACAAGTAACACAGCCCCTATTTGAGCTCAGTATTTGTTACTACACTACAACTAATTGAGTTGTTTCCGTGTAATGCCAATGTTAACGTGGGTTTATACTATTACCACATATTGTGCTATAGAAGCCAGTTGTTTGAAAGTTATGCAAAGTAATTGTACTGATGACATGCACAGTCATTGTTATTAAGCAAAATTACATATGATATATAATGATATAATTGCTTCTGACCATTTATGAAATGTTATGAACATTTGCTTAATTGCATTTATTATTGAAGTAAGAATTAACACAACCTACTAAATATTTCCTTCAGTATTACATCTTTCAAGCTTTTAATTTATAATCCTGTTTAAACTTGTATGTCTTTTTAAAATGTATTACTAACTGACTTGTTTGAATAAATAGTATTGACTGATTGGATGATTGATTGACTGATTTATTAACTGACTGGTTTGTGTATAAACATGTATTTAGGCAGATACAGGTATATACCGAACGACAAGATTAATAAAGCTATTCATGTGAAATTATTAACACGGCGGAATGATATATATATATATATATATATATATATATATATATATATATATATATACATATATAAATATATATATACATATATACATATATATATATATATATATATATATATATATATATATATATATATATATATATATATATATGTGTGTGTGTGTGTGTGTGTGGAAGGTATCTTATTAAAACTATACAACTCATATTGATCAATACATTTAATATACCTTTGTAGGGCCAATTTCAATCTACATTGGGCGTTGTTATTCTGCTTATATATGTGGTGGCTTTGGACGGGTTCCGTGTCTCGATAAATTACGCGCACGTTTTCTAAAAAAGAGTAGGGACATACAAAGGGGGTAGCTATTATACTCGAGTACCAACACACTCAACATATTGGAGAGGATAGGCTTCCAAATCCCCAGGGCCCATATTCCCATGTCCCCAGTCCCCCAAGTCCCCAGTCTTCCAGACTCCCAGGTCCCCATGTTCCCATGTCCCCAGTCCCCCAGGTCCCCAGGCCCCCAGTTTCCCAGGCATCCACACTCACAGGCCCCCTGGTCCCAAGTCCCCGAGGTTCCCAGTTCAGCAGGCCCCCGGGTCCCCAGACCCAGGTCCATGTCCCGAGGCTTCCATGTCAACAATCCTCCAGGGCCCCAGGCCTCCAGGCCCCCAGGTATATTACAAGATTTAATATAATATGATTCCAGGCATTCGTTGTTTTTATTCCTTTTAAGCTTCTATCATCAACGGCTTCAGGGTAAGAAACCAGTGTGGTCGGCCAAGTAGAATGTCATGTCAAGACCTGCCTTTCCCATCTTACTCATAACCAAGCTGGTGACTGGCTCGAGGCGGCGCTGCTATACATAACTAGTGCATGCGCCAAGTTACCCATCAAATCCGCCTGTTACTGCCGGCGGCCGTCATAATCCAAATTGGGAAGAACGATTTAGACTGCGCGTGTTTTGACCTCAAAACTCTCCAAGCACTATATCTTGCTAAGCGAAAAGTTCGGCAAGCCGAGCGTAAGTAGAGGCTCACAAAACTGCAGGTCCATCGCGAAATCTACACGACATAGCGCGAGTCATACAAGCAACAAATACAATCTGGGAAAGCCAAGTTCTACACAATGAAAATGTATGAATGCACACGAGACAACAAAGCACATTTCAGGGTTATGGATGTCTTGATGAAGAGAAAAGCTGCTCCAAAACTGCCCAATCTTTCCGTGAGTTCTTCACAAAGTGTTGACATTCGCAGGCAATTAGCGAGTAGACGCCTGCAAACGGTTTACATATTGGACGGGCTTTGCGAACAACTCTGCACAATCAGTGCGTTTTCCTGAATAACATTAGATGATGTGCATCGTTTAGTAAGGAAGTTTCCAACGCAACCTGGTGTACTTGATCCACTTCCTACTTCTCTTGTGAAAGCCAACATTGATATTATTGCTGCCGCATTAACGTCGCTCGAGACTGGAGCAGTGCCAGTTAACTTCACACACGAGGTGATTACACCCCTACTGAAGAAATCTAATCATGATTCAGACTCAATAAAAAACAACGACCAATATCAAACTGATCATTTGTGTCAAAGTTATTGGAGTGCCACGTGGCAATACACATTCACCAGCACCTATACAATATCAATATTCTGGACGCTTTCCAAAGTGCATGTAGACAATATCACAGCACCGAGATGGCGGTGGTGCACATTCAGAATGACCTTCTCCGTTCCATAGACAGAGAGAAAGGTGTGGTTGTATGACTACTCGATATAAGCACAGCCTTTGACAATGTTGGCAACTCGACTTTAATCAGCATAATAGGCATCCAGGTTATTGCTCTTCAATGGCTGGTGTCATACATGTACAAATACAAATATATCAGACAATATGCATTGGTGGCCACAACTCCCGGAGGACATTGACTGAATATGTCATCCACAAGGGTCTGAGTTGGGCCCAATTCTGTTTTCCATTTACACTTTGTCCTTGGGGGCCATCATCAGGAAACATAACCTGCAATACCACATATATGCAAATTACACTAACCTGTAGGCTGACTTCACCGGCACGCAGGATGGAAAAGCTTCGGATGCAGTCTATCGCATCGAGCAATGCATCGACAAAGCGAGGCAGTGTATCCACATTTTCCTGGTATTGTCATCGCAGCACCGAACCGGAAACACTAACAACACATCCCATGTGCTAACGTGTGCGGAAGCAAAGTTGCCCATCACCGACGATCAGTAACTTAATTTATTCTTCGCATGAAAGTATTATTAGTATTAATATTAATATCGAATATCGCTGCGTGCACTGACGGACCACGCCAACTGGAACCAGGTCAGTCCGTGATTATCTATCCGAAGTACGTGATATGTAATGTTTCCAATGTCACGCCGAAAGCGCATCGTGATATGTACAAAACATCAAAGGTTCCCGACTCGTGTTATATATGTTAACCATGAATATATATGTTAGGAAAACGGTTTAGTTTGTTAGTGTTTCTTTTCAAAGTCCACTAATCGTTTGTGAAGTGGATATACATATTAATTTTCTTGGAAACGGCGTCAGCATGTTGTAGTTTTTAGCTCACACGAAATAAAGAGATATTCATTTCTACAGGTGAACAAACTGATACAGGGAGGTCGTATTGAAGAAGGTGTCCAACATAAATTATATATATATATATATATATATATATATATATATATATATATATATATATATATATATATATATATTGTGTGTGTGTGTGTGTGTGTGTGTGTGTGTGTGTGTGTGTGTGTGTGTGTGTGTGTGTGTGTGTGTGTGTGTGTGTGTGTGTGTGTGTGTGTGTGTGTGTGTGTGTGTGTGTGTGTGTGTGTGTGTGTGTGTGTGTGTGTGTGTGTGTGTGTGTGTGTGTGTGTGTGTGTGTGTGTGTGTGTGTGTGCGATGAATTTATCGCAACAAACATATTGCTCATTTTGGAATATATTCTGTATGGTGTACACGTTAACATCTGCATATGACCAAATACGTAGTACAATATATGATTGATGGTCGCCGGGGTCTGGCATAAAACGAATGCAGTGATTATGACAATCATGACGAACGTGGTGTTGTTTACATCATTGGTTGACTGAGACGTCATTGTGTTTCTGTCTCGCTGAGCTATCTTTAGACCACGCATCAGATGGACATTGAAGTAGATAATGATGACCAGCGGCAAGATGAAAACAAACAGACCATAAGATACGTTTGCATAGAGAATGTTGTACAGGTATATAGATTCGATTCCCATATTCTCCCATTTCTCATTCCAATCCGTTATATTATTAGTGTCAACTATTGTCACATTATGCAACACGTAGCGGTACTCGAAGAAGCGCGGGATGTTGTAAACACACACTGCGCCTGCCATAGTCAGGATTTCCAGCTGAACGTTGTACTTCGTGCAGAGCCGGGGCGCGTCCATGGGGCGACACACTGCGATGTATCGATTGCCTGCGACAATAACTATCATCCAGACAGTCCACATATGGGTGATGTATCCTAGTGGCCATAGGTACGTTTGAAAAACTCCATAACATTGTGCAGACACGTTGTAGTTAGTTGATGTGATATAGTATGCTTCAATGCATACAAATATCGCAAGAAACGCATTGTCCGTAAGTGCAAGAACCTCAAGAATGTACGTGCCCACATGACCACCGGTGTGCTTGTGTAGTACAGCAAATGAAAGCGTATTTCCTATGAGACCAATTGCACATACGATACAATCAATGATAAAAAAAAAACATCGCATGACATGTCTTTTGGTGTTGTGCCGTGTTGTCACGTGTAGCCTTTGTCTTTGTACATTATTGTTATGATACACGTGTTGTACATTCATACGTAACGTAATTATATGTAACTTTTACAATATAACATATTACCGATGTGGCTTTTACCCAACATATACACATTTGTTATGGCACAGTTCTTGTTGCAAAGTGTTCTTCAGTGTCACAATTCTTCCTCCCTATCGTCGTAGTCACTGTTCTTTCTCTGTACTTACATTCCACTCCAGCCGTTTCTGTAGGTAGCACTTATCATCCACCGCCAGGTGCGGTGCTACTTATTAGCAAATACGTGTTTGCTTATAGAGATTCCTTGCTACGCCGACAGTTGTTTTGTTTAAATCGCTTCTCATCCTGTGATTCAGAGTCATTCCTGATTCACGCTCGCCATGAACGTTGTGCAGAAGGAATGTGATTTCATGTTCGGGGAAGGGATTATCATGCACTAACGTTGTGCAGAAACCCAGGCAACCACCAGTAGGACACTGAAAACGATAATAATTTTTAAAGTCGCTTTCAATATTTATCGACAGATTATTCACTGGGTAACACATTTATTGAGATTACGATCACATTTTTGAAAAAAGGAGTGGGTTCACACTTTTGAGAAGGGAGTTGATTGAAAAGACGGTGGTCACGATTTTTAAAAGGGGTTTCACATTTGTGTAAAGGGGGTTCACATAAAAAGGGGTTCACAAAAATGGGGTTCACGTGAATCCCGTGAACCCTTCGTGGATACAGGCCTGACAATTAGATACAAGGGTAAAAACATGGTAGAAGAATGGCGCAAAAAGCATACTCAAGAGGTATATATCTGAGCGTAAAAGCATAATCACAATCACGTAATTTAACTATAATCGAGCAAATCTACATGTCATGCCACTTTGTCACATAACATCGAACTTGGTTGCTTGGCAACATGATAATTGGACGAATGTCCAAAGTAAGATGTAGGCAATCGTACACTGTCTTATTTAACGAAGAAAGCGATCCCCAGAGCTTTTTTCCTCACACACATATTCTTTTTTTTATATAAAACAATATTATTTTTCCCTTATGGCCAAGTTCCAATTCTCTCCATAACAATCTCAGAATACCAGATTTCCTGATATATCATGAAAAACAAGCATTTAAAGCAGAAAATCGTACTGTAATCGTGCTTTAGACGCTAAGAACCTTTACACTATTATTTGCGTTTTCTCAGTTTTGTCATTTCTTGCTTTGTCGTCACCGTTCTAAAGATTATTCAGCAACTGTTGATCAAAATAAATTCAAATTTTCAGCATATTCTGTTTCCATAAATATCTACACATGGTAGCTGTTTAAAGTTAAAGAAAGAAGTCTTTCATATTTTACAACAAATAAAATGTTTGCAAATGTTTGGTGATTAAAGTTAACCTTTTGCATTGAGCTACACAATCTGAAGTGGTACGGTCTGTTGTATGATATACTTTGAATGTATGGTCTAAATTGAAGACATCTATGTCACATGGAAATACGTTTATCTTGAAAATTGCATACATACCATTTGTCATCATCAAAATTACATCACGTCATAAATATAACTTTTTTTGCAACATGAATAACTTTCTAATGGTGACATATTTGAAGTGGTAAAATCAGAGGAATTATGTTCATTAGTTTTAGTCATTCAACTGATGGATACCAAAATATAAACATTTAGGACAATGAAATACCTGGTGATGAGGGAACTTAAGATAGCTATAATTCCACAGTTAACCTTGTGATAAAAGAGGGAGTAGTTCCAAAGAAGAATGATCTATTTCATCTTATTAGTGACATGACTAGAAGCTGAGAAACAGTCGACACAAGGCATTTCTGGAGCACATACAAAATAATGACTTACCTGAATGGTGGTTACAACTGGCGATGCTAACTTTGTCTCCACCTGCAGCTGAGCTCAATTAGTTGCTGGGAATGGCGAGCACTCTGGCGCACACAAATGCTCTGGCGTACGAGAGTTGTATTGGGACTCTACTTTCGAATTTGAATATAAAACGCATCGCCTTTACAACGAAGTAACGAATGTTGGCGCTCACGGCGACGACCTGATCGGCAGGGGCCGATTCCATTTTGTGTAATTAGGGGAGTTCAGGTTCTTGCGGCAACATAGTCTGCGCGGATGCTGTAATGATTCATCCAAAAACTGGCTTCAAGTTGTCAGTCATTGGCCTATCAGAATAACTATGGGTTTACTGTTACATACTCACAACTGCTAGGGAAGGTGTAATAAGGTATATATTGCCAAAACACTCACGGCATATAACATTCATAATTGACCGCGTTCTGCAAAACACACACAAGGCCAGCGGGTTATTTTGTTAGTTTCAGTCTCATGTTACATTCCCTGCAATCATTTGACGAAATGTGCTGCTGACTTGTGAACTTGAGATGCCTTAGTGAAAATCAATCAAACACGTCCTGATTTGGGTGCACACACACACACACACACACACACACACACACACACACACACACACACACACACACACACACACACACACACACACACACACACACACACACACACACACACACACACACACACACACACACACACACACACACACACACACACACACACACACACACTAAATTATAATCTTCTTCTTTTGTTATCCTCTTGCATCGTGTCGCGTCGCACAGGGCGGAAACAATTCCACGTCCCCTCCCGGTCCATGCTCTAGGTTGATATACTAGCAATGTAGTGAGTACCCCACTCACGGCCTTTTTCCAGTTGGGCGTTGTTGGTAGTCTTTCTGATGGCATTATCAACATCAGGTTTAGAAATGTACTCCTTTTGTCTTATCTCACGTCTTTGTTGATGTTGTGTCCTCAGCAATTTACAACTATCACCTCCGCTTAGTGTTGTATATTAACAGTCAGTCAAAATGATAAAATATGTATTGAGCATGTGTAGACCATTGTGCCTACGTTTATAGGCTCTACCATTCATCGGTTGTTCAGTTAGTATTCACAAACAAAACGTCACTTGATTCCAATATGTTTATCCTAGCAAGGTTTATTATGAAAAAACATGTCATGGTCACACACAAAGTAACCACGGGGTCACTGTATCAGCCGGTCAAACACTTGAACATGGCGCCACTATTTCGTTAGCCAATTAGTTGCCTGCCGTCATTCAAACTGTTCTGCTGCGTTGGATTAAGTTGATCCATCCAACATGATATGATATAGCTGCATGCCGTTTCTATTATTGCTTTATTCGAAAAGGGACCTTCTCGCAAGATCATTATTCTAAAATTACCTACACTGTGGTTAGCTTAATTAAATTGGTGCGTTACCGGGAGTCGTTATGGTGTAGGATTTCTGATCAATGTTGATGCACGCGTGTTCTAGGTGTGCTACGCGTGCTGCCTGAAAATCTTTCGCGTTGTTTCAGATTCTGTGAAAATGTAGAATCTGGGATTTAAATGTACCTGAAAAGATATGTTATGGATGGAATTAGTCATTTTGTAGAAGTTGATACGTGTATGCGGGTTTGAACAAAACTTTGCTATATAAACGGCCCTTTTTTTAAAGACGATCTCTCTTAATGGAGGCGAATGATGACTAAGAAATTAACTGATTCATAGATGGTTCACGTTGCTAGTTTGATGCACCTTTGGTGTATATTCACTACGGCTACGAATTTATGAAATTCCTCATCGCCGTGACTCCAAATGCCTAAAATATCGTCAATATATCTGATATAAATGAGTGGCTGTTTTGGACATTATAGTAGTGTTTGTTTTTCCCATTCAGCCATCATCATATTCCCTTAATTTGGAGCACATATTTTACCCACTGTTGTCAAATATATTTGACGATAAAAAGATAATTAGTCTATCAGGTTTAGTTGTGCCATTGGGATGGGCACCGGCTAATATATCAGCTGTTCCAAAGAAAGAAGGATTTTCGTCTTTACAGGATATGCGGAGCTAGGAGGTGGGGCATGGATAAGTCTTCTGGTTTAGCCCAGCCCAGGGGTCTCGGTCGAGGCGCGTAGAGACGATTACAGAAGACGGGCTTCTATAATCATAGGACGAGTGTTGAGCGGGTACCTTGTAGGGTCGTGCAGCGGTGGTAACGTAGCGGTGGTCAAAATAACGTAGATAATGTGACGGTGGTAGCGTCAAGTGATCTGGACAGTTATCAACATGAGGTATGAGGTGAGGGGTGATTGATATACAGACATTTCACTCCACGATTGAAAACATTTCAATTTCAATATATCCTTACATTTTTCTAAATTGAGTCGGGGGAGTCTTATTTCCAGCACAACTATATCAAGCGTGCTTTACCCGTTTGCCTCTGTAAGCACCGTGCGGGCGTGCGTGCGTGCGTGCGTGCGTGCGTGCGTGCGTGTGTAACTCCTAAAATAATAGAAAAGAAAATTAAGAAGATGAAAGATAAAAAATCACCTGGAGTTGATGGAATACCACCAAAACTGCTTAAGGAAATTGTTGAGCAAATTAGTACACCACTTGTAAATGTGTTTAAGTTTTCACTAGAAGAAGGAATAGTTCCTGCAGAATGGAAAGAAGCAAATATTACACAGCTATTTAAGAAAGGATCGAGGGACAAACCAGAAAATTACAGACCAGTGAGTTTAACATAAGTTGTATGTAAATTACTCCTTTTAAAAAATAAATTAATAAATACATCTCAAAATGGGTTCCTAAAAGCAAGGTCATGTCTAACCAATCTCTTATGTTTTTTGGAAGAAATTACAAAGTGGGTAGATGACGGATCACCAGTGGATGTAGTCTATTTAGATTTTTAGAAAGCTATCGATAAAGTGCCACATCAAATATTGTTACTTAAACTAAAAGCCCATAGTATAGGTAATGATGTAATCAACTGGATAGAAAAGTGGCTTACACACAGACGACAGAGTGTAATAGTACATGGTGAGATTTCAAACTGGAAATCTGTTTTGAGTGGGGTACCACACTGATCAGTATTAGGCCCTATATTGTTTTTAATATATATATAAATTATTTGGAAGATAACATATCTAGCAAAGTACTTAAATATGCAGATGACACAAAAGTTTTCAGAACGGTTACTAATGTTACAGATAAACAAAGTTTACAGGATGATCTAGATGAATTAGTTAAATGGTCAGAAAAAAGGCAAATGTTATTTAATTTTGGGAAGTATAAATGCATACACATAGGACATGGAAACATGGACGAAGGATATAAAATGGGGGGGGTGCTGTACCAGTTAGAACCACACAAGAAAAGGACATAGGTGTAACATTTAGTGCTGACATGAAAGTTTCAGAGCAACGTGGTTGCTGCTTCGAAAATAAATCAAATTATAGGGCTAATTAGGAGAACTATCATGTATAAGGAGAAACAGCTAATTGTACCCATGTACAAAGCAATAGTTAGACCACATTTGGAATATTGTATACAAGCATGGAGGCCATATGGTAAGACGGACATAAACAAGCAAGAAATAATACAACGAAGAGCAACTAAAATGATTCCATAATTAAGATACCTTAGTTATGAAAGCCGCTTATTACAATGTGGTTTGACAACACCAGAGACCAGGAGACAAAGAGGTGACCAAATAGAAGTGTTTAAAATAGTGAACGTTTATGAGGATGTTGAAAGGAATATATTCTACACACTTAAAGAAGGCAGTAGAACCAGGGGACATAAATCAGCATTAGTTAAAGAACAGTGTAGGTTGGACATGAGAAAGTACTCTTTCTCACAGAGGGTGATAAATTAATGGAACAAACTACCAAATTAATGTGTTAATGCTAGTAGTGTGAATATGTTTAAAAATAGATTTGACAGGTATATGATAAGAGCGGGCTACACATAGATGATACAATTGTTGGACTCTCTATAAGCCAATGGCATCCTTGTCCACTTGCCATCTGGAACTTGTTGTTTGGGATGGCAATCTTGTTTAATCTTGTTAAATCTTGAAATGTGGTCTTTCCATGAGATCCCAAGGATTTGTTGTAGATGCCGTAAATGCACTTGGGAAAGTTTTCTGATGTGACGACGGTACAGAGTATACTTCTCAGCTGAGCACAGTAGTGTTGGTAGTACAATCGTCTTGTACACCTGGCACTTTGTGGAGATTGTAATGCCATGTTGTGACCATACTCGCTTCCAGAGTCCTCCAAAGGTCCCCGAGGCAGCCCGTCTACGGTTGTTAATGTCCATGTCGATGGTTTTGTCAGATGCAATCGTGTTGTCCAAGTATGTGAAGTAATTAACTGACTTTAGTGGGGTGCCATACATTTCAATGTGTGGACCGATTGAAGTTTGTCCAGGTTGGTAGAGTTTTGCGGTTTTCTGTGTACTGATTGTAAGTCCAAATAAGGTTGCAGCTTGTTCAAAGTGTTTACAAATCTCGTTGACGTCTTCTAATGTGTGCGGAACAATAGCAGCATCATATGGAAACAGCTGTTCACTAAATGTATGATCTAAATGTCAAAATATAGCAAACATTGGGGACATTCAAAGGATAGGACCTTATATACTCGAGAACCCACACTTTCAACATATTGGAGAGGACAAGTTCTAAGGTCCCAAGTTCCGCAGGTCCCCAGGTCCCCAGGCTTCCAGACACACATGTCCACAGGCCCACATTCCCCAGGTCCCCAGACCCTCAGGTTCCCAGGCATCCACATTACCAAGTCTCTAGGCTCCCACGTCCCAGTCCCAAAGATTCCCCGGTCTCCAGCCCACCAGGCTCCAAGGTTTATTACAAGATGTAATATAATATGATTCCAGGCATTCGTTGTTTTTATTCCTTTCTTTAAGTATCCATCATCAACGATTTCAGAGCAAGACATCAGTGAGGTCGGGCAAGTAGAGGGTCATGTGAAGCCCTGCAGTCCCCCTTTCTTCCACTTTCTTCTCATTCGTTTTTTACACACCCACTTTCTCCCAAGCCACTGTCGCTCAAGCCACTTTCTCCTAACTGTGTTCAACAAAATTATAAAGGTCTAACTTCATGTTTCATTGAACTTAGATTCTGAAAAAGTAATTTTACGTAACAATGCAAATAGTAAAAAAAAAATAGTGTGCAACGATATAAATATTTCCGGAATCTTACCGGCTGTTCTCAAACATATAAGCGAAGATCCTAAGTTATATCTTGGAAGGAAGGCTATACTGGGTGTGTGTGTGTGTGTTTGTCCGTCTGTGTGTGTGTGTGTATGTATATATATATATATATATATATATATATATATATATATATATATATATATATATATATATATATATATATATATATATATGTATATATAATATATATATATACATATATATATATATATATATATATATATATATATATATATATATATATATATATATATATATATATATATATAATATATATATATATATATATATATATATATATATATGTATATATGTATATATATATATATATATATATATATATATATATATATTATATATACATATATATATATATATATATATATATATATATATATATATATATATATATATATATATATACATACACACACACACACAGACGGACAAACACACACACACACACACCCAGTATAGCCTTCCTTCCAAGATATAACTTAGGATCTTCGCTTATATGTTTGAGAACAGCCGGTAAGATTCCGGAAATATTTATATCGTTGCACACTATTTTTTTTTTTACTATTTGCATTGTTACGTAAAATTAATATATATTCACAAGTCTAACTCTTAATGGTGTAATATAAAAGTAATAACGTAATTCAGTGAACATTTGCAAACAAAACATGACAGTGCGTTTCTAATACCCACTAATTGTCTAAATACACACCATTCAAAATATATTATAATATGATGAATCAGTTCGAAATTGGCCTTTCAATTGCGATTTCGTAGTTTTTGCCCCTAACTACCCTCGTCTTGTGACACGTTTCGTTAGACGATCGCTGATAATGCAACATGAGACGGAAAGTGAAAGAACTAGCCCGATGGTGCTGCCAACTATAGATGGTGCTGCCAACTAAAGGTGGTGCTGCCAACTATAGGTGGTGCTGCCAACTATAGATGGTGCTGCCAACTATAGGTGGTGCTACCAACTATAGGTGGTGGTGCCAATTATAGATGGTGCTGCCAACTATAGATGGTGCTGCCAACTATAGGTGGTGCTGCAAACTATAGATGGTGCTGCTAACTATACGTGGTGTTGCCAACTATAGATGATGCTGCCAACTACAGGTGGTGCTGCCAACTATAGATGGTGCTGCCAATTATAGATGGTGCTGCCGATAGCGGCGAACTATAGATGTTAAATGCCTTGAGTTTATGACTATAAATACCTTACTGCATAGGCAGCAGACATAATTCTGCTCGGGTGTGTAGCTGTTCGCGCCAGTACAAAGACTTTTCTTTTAGGCGTACCAGAATCATAGTTATGTTTACGTCAATTCCTCCGACTCTCTTAAAGGTTGTCGACCTTAAATGTTGGAAATGGACCTTAGAACGTATTATGACATGACAAGGAAAATACATTGATTTGTATCTCAGTATTCACCCCAGTATCAGGAAAGACACATACTTGCCGCCCGACCCAATATCTACCTATCAAAATACAGGAAATATATATTCACAAGTTTGGCCTAAAGAATAATCACCTGGGCAGTAGGCACATAATGGCTGAGTGAACTCAGGCGATGGAAAACATGTAACCAATAACCAGTACAAATGCGTAGCTAATCTAAGGTATGAAATGAAAATATTAAAATAAGAATAGTTGTAATTCCTACCTACCTATGCCAACATTTGTGAGGACGTAGCAGTAAACCCAGAAATTACGCTGATTCGCTTTAGCGATTACTAACACCTTTTCTGTGAAGCCCCCTTTTAAAAAATGTGACCCCCTTGTCGTGAACTCCCCTCGAAAGCACGAAGTTCCAATAATATGAAAATAGTAATAATATTTTCAATTTGTCATAACATTAATATTAATATTTGTATATTATTGGTGGGTGCATTCTTTCCAAAAGGAGGGGGTTCACGCTTTTAAGAGGTGGTTTCACGCTTTTGAGTAGGTGATTCACATTGTTAATAAGGGGGTTCACATTCATGAAAATAATATTATCTTCATATTATTGGGATCAAGCTTTTGTGAAGGATGTTCACATGTTTGGATAAAGGGGTTCACGTTTATGAAAGTAAAATTATCTTTATATTAATGGAGGGGGATCATATGTAGAAACATTATGGAACACTCCTACTTGTCTCGTCGTTATTATTTGTTGGACAGCCAAGTCGAAATAATACTTTGCCCGTAATATTAGCTGAAACTAAGTCACATAATTTAATTATAGATCGAATTTGACACTTGATAAAACATAGATTGTGTACACTAGATTTCCAGAACATTGCGAACCAATGAAGCCTGCTTATTGTCTCTTTAAATATACCAATATTGTTTCTTTAAATAAAACAATGAGTTTATTTTTAAACTAATATTCACGTAAATGCTAACAGGAATTCGGATTTCCAATAGATTCCACGTAGCCAATACATAACTAGTCTGTTCAAATGTGTTAATCGATGTTACCAGTGCCCTGGGCCACATAACAAATATCACCAATGACTGTCCTAATGTAAAATGGCTACCTGCTCCCTCACATACTGGTGTTATACCCCCTAATTTTGACAACATTTCCATTTTGGCATCCGATCTGTACCTTCCAAAGTACTGCATGCAATATTTCAGTACAACAAATTAAAACACTGCTGCACGAAGATTCTCCCGCTGATATAAATTGTGGGGCATGACGTTTTCATTGCTATTGGCATTACCCTGCCAGAACTTGACTTTGTAGTGCGAAGAGACAAAAGCTCTATTATTGGTTGCCTTTTCTTCCGTGCAACGCCGGACAACTATAACTGAACGCCCCCGTGCAGCCGATGTGACTGCGGTGCCGATAGTGGGGCGATGACTCATAACTTGTACGTGGAACACACAGAAATGCGCGGGCACTCGGATGTCTTGACAGCCTATTCTCGTTTCAGCGAACAGTTTACAGTCTCAACGTAGTATATACGGCCCAAAAGAACGATATCTATGATAGCCGGAAGTCGACGATAACTGAGATAATGTAAACTATTCTAGTTACATTTGCGTAAAATATGCTCTTTTCATCGAGAAAACACGCGCAATGTTGGCGTGTTTTACTCTCAGTTGGGTCACATCCCGTGATTGAAACGGCCTTGAAATTGCCTCAGCTACCTCAAAAGGCTAACCTACAACCTAGTGTATTACTTTGACGAAGAACATAACATTATCATAATGCACGTTGTAAGCTGGTAAGAAATAAAAAAACATATTATTATATATATTTAGTCTTACGTTGCTTAAAACGATTTAGGGCTCAAAGCGAATGTCAATTCCCGTTAATAAAAAAATATGGTACTCAAAATGTAAAAGCCTAAGGTATTGTCACTGACACACACACACACACACACACACACACACACACACACACACACACACACACACACACACACACACACACACACACACACACACACACACACACACACACACACACACACACACACACACACACACACACACACACACACACACACACACACACACACACACACACACACACACACACACACACACACACACACACACACACACACCTACGTCTTGTGACTGCTCGCTTCGCTAGTTACCCTGACTTGGCGCTAGCTATAATCAATTAGTTAAATTTCAAACTATAAATGTTATCTGCCATGAATTTTATGGCAGGGTTAAATACTTTATAATATTAGAAGCAGACGTAAGTATATAGAAGAATGTAATAAACCGCATATTCAAGGACATAATATATCTGCAAACGAACACGTAAGACAGATAGTAAAACGTCATGATTAATAACGTAAGCCTTTCTTTAATTCTTCACAGTGGAAATGTTGCGGATAATCGCCCGGGGCAGTAGGCATATAATGGCTGCGTTAATTCACGCAATGGAAAACATATGACCAATAACATACACACATTCTAAGCTAATCTAAAATATGTTCACCATGAAAATAATAAATTCAGAAAAGTTATAATTCCTACCTAATGTAGCTGTAAATCCAGACATTTCGCTTATACACCTTAACGATGACTGCCACGTAGAAGTCAGTTTTGGAGTGAGCGAACCAATCAAAATAGCATAGTCAGCTTCGAACTTATAGTAAAATTTTCGTTCCCAGTGTTAAGACAGTTCAACCCAAATGTTACGTACGGTCATTTCCCGGAGACGTGGCTGATATTTGAACTGTATCGCCACTTGACTGCCTGTTGATGTCCTCATATTATAATTCGACTAACTTTATCAAGTATGAGTTTACATTCGGGATCAGTCTTCGTATGAACAAATGTGAATGTTTCGTAATAGTATCGAGTATCGCTGCGTGCACTGACGGGCCACGCCAACTGACAAGGAGTCAGTCCGTGATTGACTATTAGAATATGTGAAATACAATGTTTTATATGTAACTCCAACGGAATATTGATACGTACACATCATCAAAGGTTTCAGTCTCGTGTTACATATATGAACCTTCCATATACATATCATATCACGAAGACAGCTAAGTTTGTTCATGTTTTATTTTTTAAATCTGATAATCTTTCGCCAAATACATATTTTTTTATGTGGATACGGCAATAGTTTGGTGGTAATCTATCAAGAAGGCCTTTGATAAGGTATGGCATGCGGCCCTATGGGCAACCATGAGGAAGTACAACATTGGCTCCAAGCTTGTCCGAACCATTGAACACCTATATGACAATGCCACCAGTGCAGTAACCTTCAACAGCAGCATAGGAGACTGGTTTCGAACAACAGTCGGAGTTCGACAAGGATGCCTACTATCACCAACGCTCTTCAACATTTTTCTGGAAAGGATCATGACTGATGCTTTAGAAAACCATCAAGGCACTGTCAGCATTGGAGGCAGGACAATCACCAACCTTCGTTTTGCTGACGACATCGACGGCTTAGCAGGAGATGAACAAGAACTAGTCAATTTAGTGGAGCGCCTTGAAAAAACATCTACATCATACGGCATGGAGATCAGTGCCGAAAAGACCAAACTGATGACGAACAACACACAAGGCATCAGCACAGAGGTCAAAGTTAATGGACAGAGACTTCAGACAGTAACAAGCTTCAGGTACTTGGGATCAATTATCACAGATGAGGGTTCCAAACCGGAGATACTTGCCAGGATTGCACAGACAACAGCAGCACTAACAAGGTTGAAACCCTTATGGAACGACAGAAACATCACGGTCAGTTCGAAGATAAGGCTGATGCGCTCCCTTGTCATGTCCATCTTTCTGTACGCTTGTGAAACATGGACCCTCTCAGCAGATCTACAGAAGAGGATACAAGCCATGGAAATGAGATGCTTTCGGAAGATCTTGCGCATATCATACAAAGACCATGTTACTAACGAAGCTGTCCGCAACAAGATCAAAGAAGCCATCGGACCATATGATGACCTTCTTACAACAGTTAAGAAGCGTAAACTGAAGTGGTACGGTCATGTATCACGATCATCTGGCCTTGCAAAGACTATCTTGCAAGGTACCGTAAGAGGGGGGAGACGAAGAGGTAGACAGAAGAAGAGGTGGGAAGACAACATCAAAGAGTGGACAGGAATGGAGTTCGCTGACTCCCAGAGGGCTGTCGAGAACAGGGAAACGTGGAGAGAGCTGGTTAGAAAGTCATCAATGGTGCCCCAACGATCCTTACGGGTTATGGGAAAGTGAAGTGAAGAAGAAGAATCTAGTGGGCGTGGGCACGCAGTGTACATGGTGTCCAGTTATAGTTATTGTTATCTCCAAACAAGGCGTGTTTTATTTATTATTCACTGAAGGCAACGTCTCAGAAGGGACACCCTACATGAATGAAATGGACTCAACCACTGCCAATCATGTCGTCACCGTGCGCGCTTCCATTTGGTATATATCGTAATGTGCTTCGATGCGTTATTTTGTTCAAACAGGAAAGTTGAGTCTGAAATACATATTGCGTTCGTACAGAGCTTGTGCGTGCCTTTGTGTGCGGTCCTATGTACGTGCCGTTGTGAGCGGCCCTATGTACGTGCTTTTGTGTGCGGCCCTGTACGTGCCTTTGTGTGCGGCCCTGTGTACGTCATTCGTAGTAACTTATCGAGCTCGGCGGCAGGTCGAGACAAAGTTGACGTCGCCAGTTGTAATCACCATTCAGGTAATTCATTATTTCGTGTGTGCTCCAGAAATGTCTTGTATCTAATTTATCTCAGCTTCTAGTTATGACGATAATGAGAGAACATGTAATGTCGTTAATTACATTTGTGAAAAGTTAGCCATTATGGAGAGTCCATCAATCTGACTAGGAAGCATTAAGTACGGCTTTCGGGCCGAAGAATATTGTTAAGATGGTAATCAAAAACTTAGTTAGTGTTATTTCTAGAGTTAATTAGTGTTGGAAATATTAGTGCCAGTTAGTGTTGGTGGTTGTACATGTTGATAGTTGTTTAGTCATTAAATATTAAGTAACCATGTTCTTGTATTTAAAACTTGAATTTATTTGTATACTGCTATTATTCATTATACAGCAATGCCAATTACGTAAACTTTATGCTCACGTTAAATTAACTGTTAGTATATTTGTATTTATTTGTGGTCTGTATCCCAACGTTATTTCACGTGTCAGTGCAGGTCTCCATAAATTAAACCGACTGTGGATCAACATTTTATTAACAATTATTATTACTGTAGTATTTTGTTAATGGTTTGATGTTAATGCATAAATCTATCAAATTAATACGTTTTGGAAATGTTAAATAATATCATATTTTCTAAATATCGTTTTAATAATTTCCATAGTACTGATTAACTCAATGCTGTTGAAAGATCGTGAATTTTTCAAACTAATGCTAAATAAATGTATAGGTTTTTCAATATAAATCATTAAATACAATTTGATACATACATTTTTACATAGTTATTGAGAAGCTTGAAGCTCACAATATTACTCTGCTGTGCTCCAACTTATGAGGAAGCAGACAAAGGTCGCTTTTACAACACGTTGAACAGACTAATTGCATATGTCCTATAGAACGATCTGCTTGCGTTATCCGTATATATATATATATATATATATATATATATATATATATATATATATATATATATATATATATATATATATATATGAATGCCACAATTGTAGAAAATTACGAGTGAGTTACCATTGTCCTAGCATAGGTGCACTTAACATCAATGGAGATAGATCTGTAGAGCTTAGTGGACTGATCATAGAAGGATCAGTATTTCCAAACAAAAATATCAAGAAGATTACATGAAATTATCCGGTCGGATTCACAAAGAATAAAACTGACCACTTCTGCTTTAGGAATAAATATCGGTCATCTCTAATTGATGTTCGTGCCTTCAGAGGAGCAGATGTGGCTACTTACCACAATCTTTGCAAAGTCACACTCAAACTTAAGTTCCCAAAATAGGTTATTGGAATGATAACCCAAGAAATTTGATGCTGTGAAACTAAAGATCCCCAAATAAATTAAAATCTAAAAAACCGGAATTGAAGAATAAGCTTGAGGCTATTGACAATATTTCCGAAGAGAGTATAGAAGCAAGTAATTAAATAAAACAAACTTACGCTTCGACTGCGAAATTAGTTCTGCAAAAAACGTCACAGAAGAACGGAACAGTATAGAAACATTAGAGACAATAGAGGGAAGGAAAATGTATAAATTGAACGTACTCTATGCAGTAGACGAAGACAAAAAAGATATCAGCTAAAGTGGAATATCAATACAAATACCCAGAGGACAAAACGAAGGCATTAAAATGTAAAAGGACGCATATTGAAAAACAAGTTGAAGAACTTCAAGAAGCTACACATTGAAATTATATGCGAACGGTTATCAAATTACAAAGAGATTGTCTGGAGATTTTAGAAGTTCTTCGGCCTAACCCCAAAAAAATGGCCAAATTTTAACAACATTAAAGGAGAAAAAAACGAAGTGTCGAACACTTCCAATGAATTATAAATTTACCATATCAAACACCATGCAGAACACCCAAACAGGCAGAATACCCAAACAGGTAGAACACCCAAACAGGTAGAACACCCAAACCGGCAGAATACCCAAAGAGATAGAACACCCAAACAGGCAGAACACCCAAACAGCAGAACACCCAAACAGGCAGAACACCCAAACAGGCAGAACACCCAAACAGGCAGAACACCCAAACAGCAGAACACCCAAACAGGCAGAACACCCAAACAGGCAGAACAATCAAACAGGCAGAACACCCAAACAGGCAGAACAATCAAACAGACAGAACACCCAAACAAACATTGGAGAACATCAGGAAAGAGGAAACGAGGACGACGAAAGGAAACATACCAACGAACCATCCCCAGAGAGGACGAAACCCAAACAACTCATGCTGTTAGCTATTCGTCCATGAGTTACTCATCCATAATGGGATGCAAAATGCACAATATTCCCCAAAGTGTTCGAACTACAATTGTAGAAGGATTGTATATACCTGAAGTATACTGAAGGCTGTAAATCAAACACATATATTTTATTAAAAATAGTCGCATCTGGCATACGATAGCGTGTGTTTTTTACATTGATAACTCGAAAATAGCTGCCTATCATTTAAAAATACTAATTCAATTAAATGTGGCACTACATAACTAAATCTCATCTTTAAAACATAATACACTCTCTCGTGGTATTTAGATAAAATAGGCTACGTACTGACCAGGAAACGTTCGTAATCGCTTTGAAAAAATCTTATCTAGGGTGGTTAAAATGGCCGGTTTTTTATATGAATATTTATCATGACCAACACTCACAACGTAACCGTAACAATCATGCATCATAAAAATTAGGATGATCAGAACACAAGTTTTTTTAAGCGCAGTAATTGAAAGTGGCGTCCTTATTGGCTACACAACGACAACTCTCAATTACCCGTCTGCAATGCTATTGCCTGCGTGCATAGCAATGCAGTTCCGTCACCCAAGCATGTATGTTCCCTTTCTGACAACATATAATCTAGCCTCCAGCAACCACATTGAAATATGAACTGCTTTGTTGATTGCATTATCGAATTGCTTGTGTGTTTATCATTTACAGGTGAATAAAGATAAGCAACAAACCATTGACATTGCACAAAGGCACACAATTCATGAAGAAATCTGCGAAATACTTGAAACGAAGCCATTTAAACAAAACAACTGAGTGCATTGTATGCTGGTAGATGACACTGTGCCTTGCGGTGGATAGTGTGTCGGGCTATTACTAACTGTATTGGTCTCTGGCGGTGGTCGTAATCGAGTCATCGGATCAACACAGAAAAACAGACTCGCGTCGACACACCAATAGGCACGACCGTGTACAGGGGCGGTTTGAACAGAGGGAAAGTTAAGACACAAAAGGGAACTAGTTGTGACTACGTTGACAGGCAGGTTGAATAATGGAATAAAAACATACGCAACAAGAACTGTGACATAAACAAATATGTAGGTTGTATAATTGTTTACAATTGTCATACAATACCTAGGATTGTTCACCCTATATAATTGACTAATTTGGAATTCCCACAGTCTAAAGATGGCAAAATTTAATAAGACAATGACACTTACTACGGCGATTGTCCTTTTAACAACAGTGCGTGCTAGTGACATATCTACGTCCTACAATGCATCCAGCAAAGCGACATCATTAGATATGTCATCTACGTTATCGTTTGGAGTCTTACACAGAGTCACGTTTGTCCCTCTGGCTGGCACGTTGTGCGCGTTTGGTGTCATAGGAAATTCACTCTCATTTGCTGTCCTACACATGTACTCAAGTGGGAATGTCGGTGCGTACCTTCTTAAGGCTCTTGCAGTTACAGACAATATATTTCTGGCCACTACATTAGGCTTTGTAATTTACAACTCCACTGAACTATTTCTTTTAACAATTATAATAAAAGTACTCTTCGTACTAGTAAGCGCAACCATGTCATGGACTGTCTGGATGATAGTGATTGTCGCAGGCAATCGCTACATCGCAGTGTGTCGCCCCCTGGTGGCGTCCATGTTATGCACACTAAACACAGTTCGGCTTGAAATCCTGATTATGGCAGGGACAGTGTGCGGCGTCAATATCCCATTTTTTTTTTATTTATCAGGGAATTATCTATTTTATATAAATATATGCATTTCATTGTATATTTGTATTCCTCTTGCCGCTGATTATACTTGTCTTCTTCAATGTCCAATTGGCTCAGTGCAGTAGAATGGTAATGACGTCACGATCATGCAATGATGGAAACAATATCACGATAGTCATGATCGTCATCATCATTGTGTTCTTTGTATGCCAGGCACCAATTATTATTGTCTTCTCAACATCAACCTTTGTTGAACTGTTCTATTACGGTTGTACAAAGGATTTGTTTTATTTTGTGAGCATGCTGCTTAGGATAATGAACTCATCAGTCAACTTCATCATCTACTGTGTCTTCAGACGGCAGTTCCGTAACCAACTGTGTCTGTTGTTTGGTCGTGTTTGTGGTTGTCCCTGGCAACAACACCCAGCTAGACAGCCCAACGATGATTGAATTAACAAATATATGTTAATAGAAGGGACTACCCGGACGACGGCAACACGCGCTGCCTACTCAACAACAGTAACGTATAGAATCAATGCTACTTGCTTCAGTTGCAAATATTATGTGTGAGCAACTATCACTTGGATATTTTGTAAGAGCAGCACCATAGTTAAAAGATTGTTGTTATTATATACACTGAGCAAGCACAAGGTCATCTAAACAAAACTACATACTTGAAGTGTTTTGCATTTCTCAATGTGATTTGTTATAGATCCGTGCTTAAAGGTTTGGGATGAATAAAATTAATTGTTTGACTATGTGTGTCTTAATGTTGTCGAAGCTATTTTCTTAATTAAATGGTGACATCAGTTAATATTGTTGACGCCTGTCGTTTCTTTACACTGGAAAGACTAACACTACTAACATATTGTCTTAAAGTGGTTAGAAACATGTTGCTGATATGTACATGCGGAACCAACTTTTCGAGTGGATTTGTCGTAAATGCCAATGTGTTGTTTCAGGATTTAATTGTTTCCAATGATTTGTTATTTTGATATATTTTGCTATTTTTAGTTCTAATTAAAGCTAAGACAATTCCACCCTGTGTTTTAAATAACAAACAAACAAATGCATGTTTGAACTACAATTTTTTTTGTATACTGCATTGTAGGAAATGTTTTAGATATATATGTATATATAGAGCCTCGAAGCGATGCGGTATAGACATAGCCGTGGCTATGTGGGTGATGCATTCATGTCGCCTAGCATGAACTGCTGTTTCGGCAACGTTTTCGACGTACTGTTCTGCTTTCCATCAAAACTGTTTATACGTTGTTGGGGGGAGGGGGTCAGGCTTGATTTCTCGTATATCACATATGATGTCAGCATCACCAAGTGAAACAAGCATATTTACATGCTTGTCAATTTCAGTCTGGTCCTCTATCATTGAGGCAGACATTTGCGAGTTGTCGATACATATTTCGAGACGAGTGTGGTAGCGTGGAGCACATTCTATCATGTTTGCAGCAATGTGAGCCAGGAGTATTGCCTCATCACTATCTCTAGCATATGATGGCTTCTTCCATATCCCCGGGGGCATATGTAAGGAGAGTTGCTCAGTGTGGCAGCCCGCAACATTTCAAGTGTTATGGGTAGGTGTATCGTTGCTGCTTGTCAGTTGAGATCAACAACTCGTCGTACACATCCAGCTGCTCAACTGTAATGGACAAAGTGCTGGACAGTGATGTCATCTTTAGAGGGGGCGATTACTTGAATGGAATATGAGTGACTTCAATAGTATCATCAATTGATCGCACCTGCCAAACCAAACATCAGCACATGTCTATTGATAAATATAGTATTGGTGAATGCTGACATGTTAACACTGCTTCTGTATAACAACCAGGAACAACATAACCTATTCACAATATTACTTATATATATCCAGCTGGAATGCCTAATCCTGAGATAATTTGCTAAAAACAGATGTACACATATTTTATTACCTTACATTATCGGCTATACATCTTGATTTGGACACATTTAAAACGTTTATATTCATGCATTGCTGAAATTGGTGTAAGTCAACTATCATTTCATTCATCCCTTGACCGGGCCGATCGAAGGGGTGCGCGTTTGGAGGCTTCCACAGAAATAGTTCTCCATCTGGGACGGATGTGAGCAGCATCGCATAATTCCTGTGGCGCTAAACCCGTCCACACTCGAACGTTGTCCATGTACATTTGTGTGGTCTTCCTCGTTTTCTGCCACCTTTGACCGTGCCTTGTAGTATTTCTTTGGCAAGGGTGTTGTGTCTGGTTGTATGACCAAACCATTGGAATTTTCGGCGTTTTACTGTGGCCAAAAGCAGTTATTGTGGCCCTGTGGCTTCAGTGATGGCTTACATTACTGATATATTTGCTATGAGGTCTATGTAAGAAATATCAGGATCCTTCTAAAAAATGTCATCTCAAATGCGGATATTCTTCTTTCGGACTCGGCTTTCAGTGTCCAGCTTTCACATCCGTAGGTCAGCACTGACACAACCAAGCTTTTATAGAATCGTATCTTTGTTGCTCCTTATCTTCTTGAGTTTTGCTATAGCTGATGTTGCCAGGTTTATCCGTGTGCACATTTCCTCTGTAGAATCGCCCTCAGAGGAGATGATCGACCCGAGGTACTTGAATGATTTTACTTCTTCGAGGCGTTCTCCATTCATTAATATAATACTTATTGGTGTCATTCTGCCTTTGGCCATAATCTTGCTCTTTTCTGCACTTATTTCCATTCCGTAAGCACGCGTTCGCATTCTCCTCTCCTGTGATGTTATAAGTTCTTGTAGCTCCTCCTCTGTTCCAGCGATTAAGTCAATGTCATCTGCGAATCGGAGGTTGCTGATCTCTCTTCCGTTTATCGATATCGTGGCATTGAAGTTGTGTAGAGCTTCTTGCATGATATTTTCAAGGTATAGGTTGAACAGCACTGGCGACAAAAGGTATCCCTGGCGTACTCCGACCGATGTTCGAAACGATTGTTCAACTTCTCCTTCGTGTAACACTGCACCCGTTGATGGTCAATATAGCGATTCGAGTAGTGTCACGTCAATGTTATATCGTCGCATTACTCGCCAGAGTCCTTTGTGCCACACATGACCAAATGCCTGTTGAAGTCGATTAAATTGTCATAAAGGTATTGATGGTGATCAACGTGTTTCTCGATTAACAGTCTTATTTTGAAGATTTTTTTCAAATGTGCTTCTTTTTTGCCGGAAGCCTATTTGTTCTGCTGATAGCAGTTATTCTGCTTTGCCTTTACGTCGGTTTATTTTTTCTTTGAAAACGTGGCATAATTATGTGTGTTGAAAAATGTGCTAGTCTTTGTTTCTGATGCCTGAAAGAAATTTCCTTGACAATTTTTCACTATTTATTTAACATTTACATGTTATGCATTTAGATAGATATTTGAACGTCAACTCACCGTTGCCGACATACAGTTCAGCACTTGGGTCGGTGCAGAATGCAATGTCAGGTAGTCTGTATACGCCGAAATCAATCAAACAAGATCCTTTTAGTGGTAGGATAGTTGTGGATATCATTATAATGTTATGAAACGAAAACCGTACAATTTAAGAATGTTTTTATATTACACAATTGTCTGTAATAAAACAATATGTCAGTTGCAGTTCAATCTGAGCTAGTTTTAACATTTATGAATAATTTAAATAGGGAATGATAATTAACTAAATCCATATATATAATATCTTATTTTAAAATATAAAACGGTGAAACACTAATAATTGTACCGAAGACAATAAGTGGAATCAAGAGGGCAATATAAATATTATTAATTAGAAACAGTTAAACAGTTATTAAAATGTCAAATTTATAAGAAGAAATATATGAGCATCAAGTTAAACACGATTGTCCTGATGTGCTGAATGGAGTTGTGTGTGTGTGTGTGTGTGTGTGCGTGTGCGTATGCGTGTGCGTGTGCGTGTGCGTGTGCGTGTGCGTGTGCGTGTGCGTGTGCGTGTGCGTGTGCGTGTGCGTGTGCGTGTGCGTGTATACATACACACGTATGTACGTACGTACGCATGTACATACATACATACACACATACATACATACATACATATATATATATATATATATATATATATATATATATATATATATATATATATATATATATATATATATATATATATATATATATATATATATATATATATATATATATATATATATACATATAATTTCATCTATGGGATGTGGGTATTAAATAAAAAAATTACATTTATGTATGCATGTTTCTCGAAAGAAAACTTATTAATATCATACCTGCTCAAGAAAGTTGAATAGCTTTTGTGCGAAGGTCTCTAGTGTATCAACATCCATTGCAACACTGGTGTGGTTGTGGCTACTGGGCAAGTTGTATCCAGCAAACTTGTCAAATATGTCAGGTATTCTACGTCGGCACTGGACAAGTGTAGGTCGATGTGTGTCAACGTACCGCAGCACATCAGACAATGTATTTACAAAAGCCTAACCAATGGATTCACACTTGAGAGTCTAGCCAATGTGAAGGTCCTGGAGCCAACGAATTATACTGATGTAGAGTTCGTTTCGTCGGTTTGGTCGAGCAATGCATTCGGCCACACTTTCTGTCATTTACATTGGGCGTCTCGCATTAGTTCAAATACATTTACCGCTACGGTGTTTTCCGCTGGCTGGTTGTCGCCATTTAAATTAAAAGTGAAATAATCAAAGACAACGACATCTTCAACTTTGGACGTCACTGGTGCAGTCTGGCCTCGGTTCGACATGCCAGCTTCCACGAAATTGTCGCCGATATTAAGCAGACCTTTGAGTTACATGTCAAATACATGCATCATTGATATGGACGGCCTGACCTCAATGAAGCCAGATTTCCTTACTTCTTTTGTTCTGCTAACTAAAGGTGTTACATACGTAGCTAATTGCGACACAAACAAATAAGACACATACATAATGATAAGATAAAAACGTTAGTATATAGCCAAACTTGGTACATGCATAACGATAAAGCGTTACTGCTTAACCAAAAATGGTAAATATATAGGTACGTGCTACACATAAATAGCTAAAAACAAGATATACATAGCTGAGTGCGACGACAATAAAAGTGTTACACACATAGCTAATTGCGACACACAAAAAAATAAAAAGAAGTATATACATAGCTAAGTTCGCTACGTACATAGTTAAAACATTACTTCACAGCTGGACTTGCTACATATATGCATACATACATACATACATACATACATACATACATACATACATACATAAAAGCGACACAAAACATAGATACAAGCGTTACCACGAAAGTGGTAAGTGCATAGCCAAAAAGCTACATGCAAAAAGTGGTACACACATAGCTAAGTTCGAAATGTACGTAGCTAGCAGCAACGTATGCGTAGGTAGGTTCGACACTACATATATAGCTAAGTGCGACAACTATACATATTACCACGTTACACACATAATTAGGTGCAACACATAAAAAGCTAAAATGCGTTACTACAAAACAAAAACTGGTACAAACATAACTAAATGCTTCGCTACTTCTTTGCTACAGAGTTTCGTTACTGGGTCATTGTCAGGAAAAAATTAGCCATAACAGAGTTAACACATCGACCAATTCAGAGGCATTTAACTGATAACACCCGAACGTAGATCATGTAAAGTTGCAAGTCTCCAAAACACACACACACACACACACACACACACACACACACACACACACACACACACACACACACACACACACACACACACACACACACACACACACACACACACACACCCACACACACACACACACACACACACACACACACACACACACACACACACACACACACACACAGCCTGTTTCATGTGCGATTATTTAAAAACGTTGTGTAAATTTCCCATATAACATGGCCTCCGAATGAATATGGAGAAGACCGAAGTAATGTGGAGAGGAGAACAGGATATGGATCTACATCCAGTGTTTTGACGGAAATACCATAAAACAAGTAATCAGTTTTGTATACTAAGACAGTACAGTGTGTGAGGATGGATGAAGTAATAAGGAAATACAGAGGAGAGTGCAAGCAGGAGCAGCAGCATGAAAAAGAGTGGAAGGCATTATGTGGGACAGAAAATTTAAGAAACAACTAAAAGAAAACGTGTTGAAAGCCGGTATTGTAACAGTCTGTATATACGGATTGGGAACATTAACACTAAGACAGAAGGAGATGATTCAAATAGCACAACACAACTGGGTCCGAAGAATATGCAAAGCAGCCCAAGAAGATAGATGGAAGATGAAGGAATTGATAGAAGAAATTGGCAAGAAAAAAACACCTAAAAATGAAATTAGTCGGATGAGATGGGCAGGACATGTGCAAAAAAGGGACGAAAACAAACTAACAAAAAGAGCATGGAAAGCAGAAGAGGGTTGCAGAAAAAGAAGAGGAAAACCAAATCTGCGTTGGAAAGACTGTGACAAACGAGATGTTGAAAGGGCAGGTACCTAAGGCCAAGAGTAGAAGATCATCGCAGAATATAGAGGGGGTGGGAGCACGGTGAAGAAGAAGTTGTGTAAATTTACCACCTGAAGGCAAAAAGAGAACTTGATTACCTTCTGGGTAATATGAGCCACGTGCAATCCAGGGAATACGTATGTGTGCATGTGTGTGTGTGTGTGTGTGTGTGTGTGTGTGTGTGTGTGTGTGTGTGTGTGTGTGTGTGTGTGTGTGTGTGTGTGTGTGTGTGTGTGTGTGTGTGTGTGTGTGTGTGTGTGTGTGTGTGTGTGTGTGTGTGTGTGTGTGTGTGTGTGTGTGTGTGTGTGTGTGTGTGTGTGTGTGTATTTGTGCCCATGTTGGGAATGAGTGTAAGTGGCCAATGCCTCCTGTTTTAATTGAATAATCAACATTATTTTCGCAAATGTATTTGTTATTCAATAGTTACTGGGCGACAGGAATTTCATGCCAATAATTCAGATCAAGATTCTCTTTCAAAGGCATCCTTCTGTTGTTCTGTGTAGCTAACACTACAAATAAGATACGATCAATGATAATTTCATTCAAAGTAATTTGATACGGACATATGTGTTTTCGTCAATTAAACAGGTTAACGCTAACTAGACTTGCCATAACCACGCCATGTGTTGGTCCCCGGCTGAGAGACTGTGCTTATTAATTATTTTCGTCTCAGCACTACTTTACCTCCATCCTGGCAATCTCCAACGAATGTGTTGTCTGCTGCGTTAAAACAGCATAACCGATACCGTGAAACTTACCAGGTGAAGACGGGTAGCCCCGTCTCCACGACACTGTGTGTGGTCATAATCCGGGAGATATTTGGTGCCTGCAATGCATCCATATCTGCCTTTGTTGACAGAATGTGGTAAATCGTTAGTTTATTGCAGTGTCTGCTGCGTTATCCAATTAAAAAAATTCCTGTGCAGTTTTGTTTTCAAGCAACACCTCCCTATGTTGCTTAACCGACTGGCCTCTTTGCCGAACCACACCCCTCCGGCTGACGCATTCTGCCTTAATTTCTGTACACTAAGTGTCATATTTGAGTTAAATACCGTTCAACAATGTACATTTTCTAAAAGGTATTTTCGGAGGAATCCATTTGTGCTTGGCTAAATTTGATTGTACTTATTTTCACGATTTTATTTTAAACGGAAAATGTTGGGGCACTTTTCACGAGATACCCTAATTCGCTAATTCATTGCTTAGCTGCTTTGTTGCTTCGATGCTTCGCTACTTCACTACATCGCAATATCGCTGGTTCGTGGAAGTACGTAAAAATGCTAGCAGACGGAAGAGAAAGTAGGACCCGACAGATAAAATTAAATTTGGGGGCGACGGACGGAGTTGCCGTAGGGACAGTCACGCAGGAGGTGAATGGTGGGAGTGGTGGCCGGTGACGGGTAAAGGCCCGACGGACGGATGTGGATGGAGATGTAGGTGGCAGATAATGGATACACGTAGGGGCAGACGAACGGCGGTCAATGTATGAGCAGCGGGACGGGGGTGAATGGAGGGGGAGATGGACGGTAATTGCAGAAGAAATGATGGACGGACATGGTCGGCGGAGCACAGTCCAGAAATAAATGACGATGCTAGTGGACGGGGGTGAATCGACGACCTAAGGTGTTTTGAGGAGGTGAATGTGGGGATGTGATGAATAAATATGCTAGTGACGACGAGCCGATGTGGAGGGATGTACAATGGTTAGCAATGAATAAAAATGCTAATGGACGGGGGTGAATTGAGGGCAAAGGTTGGTTGGAGGTAAAGCCGGAGAATGGTGAATGATAAGACGTAGGTGGATGTAAGGGCAAACGGACAGAAGCACTTGAACGGGCGGATGTAAATACAGAGACGGGCGAAAGGAAGGAGATGGCTGGACGTACGGACGGATGGGCGGACGGCCGAAGGTGAGTAGATTCCACCACTAGCGGCCATCCTCGAACGCATCAATGTTAAAACATGAGAAAAGCTGCTCCCTTCCTTATGCATCGCACACAACCGCGCCAAAGTGAACCAAAAGTGGTTGACAAGTTGGAACTAAAAGGTGGAACAATTGAGTGGTAAAGATGCCATATATGCTTTATGAGACAGGTGGCGTGCACCTGGCAGCTTGATGAACGTCTTAAAAGCTTGGACCAGCGTGTTCCAGACAAAGTCCGCAACGACAGCATAGATCAGCTCACCATGGAGTATTATCGTCAGTTTCGTTGTGCGGGCCCAGGATGTGGGGGCTATGCCACCTACAGAAGAACATTGACTGGACAATATGCATAAATGCAAAGCCTACTGTCTATGCTACGCACAGCAGAAGAAATACCACCTTGGCGAAGTCGAATATGTTCAATTTGTAAAGTCATTAACAATTGTTCTATATAATATATATATATATATATATATATATATATATATATATATATATATATATATACAATTTAATTTATATATTTTTATAAAGTAATGAATTCCATTAAAACTTGATGTACTGAGTATGACACATACCAGATAGCTTGTAATGCACCATTCGAAAATACCATTATTCATTACCACATGCACAATGGACTTTTGCAATCGCCAAAATAGCGTCACTTTAATATGGTACTACAAGCAATATATAAACAAAACAATTTGGCTGGAATAAATACTGTCATATACTCATTGTTACTACCACAATATGAAATGTATATTGTATGAACAGCTATGTGTAGCTTGTTTGTCAATGTGTAGGTACATTCACACCGCGTGTCTTCCACTTGGTTGTACAAAGATGACTTATTTGAATCGTACAGTGCGTAACTGTTATTTCGTGTGTTTTCCGCAGCTCGATACCCCGTCGACTCACGGTGTATTTGTGTTTACAATGAAATGGGGACACGCTTATGCAGACCTTTCTCTGTTTGCATAAATACACCAAATATTTGGTAGGTTGGTAACGGGCAATCCAATTTTATTCATACCCAACAAGGATTGCCGCTGTGCACACAATAATAGTGACTACGTCTGCCACAAATTGTGCACAGCCTGGTATTAAGCTGGTGTGTATGACCAATTAGTAAACAATACCAGATAAGGTTTAACATTAGTGATATTTTCTACTGTAGCTAGCAACTGCCGAAGACAGTATTTACCAAAAACCCTTGCTGATCTTAAACAAAGCGACAGCATACAAAGAGGGGAAATATACCTATGTGCAGACAAGCATACACAATTATATGTATATAGTGCTAGCTAGAGTATTTACAATGATATACACAAAAGTGGGGGAATAAACCCCCCGGCCCCACCTGTGTGCAGGTGGTGGCCCAACCCCCACTAAAGGGCTGCACAACATTTGGCCGGAGCCACAGTAGATACTATTTAGTTGTGTTCAATACACAATTGTGAAATATTGGCACTTGCTGTGACCATTTTCTACCACACGCAACATGATGAAGGTATGTCACATTTTGTCTCGTACCCAGAAAGACTGGTGTGTGTTGCGTAAATATCTGAAGTCTGGCTGACATAGCGGGCCGGGTTCGTGTAGGGTTGTATCGCAACAAGACTGACCCTCCACAGACAGAAGGGTAAGTCGCGTCACAACCTTTTCTCTGCCAATAGAGGGCCAAATGACATCACAACCATGCCTCCACCAACAGAGAGGAGAAGTCGCCTCACGACCACCCCTCTGTTGACGGTGTAGCTCACTCTCACGATGGCGGTTTGCTTCACTGTCATTGTTTTGTTACTGCTCGTCGGTGTAGATACGTCGGTGTAGGTTTTACTGGGCGAGGGGTCGTCACGGCTAGGCATGCGCGTCAAGGGCCGGTGTAGAGTGGATTGACAATGAAGTGTGAACTCTCCGCTGCAGTGTTGGCTGAGCGACATGTCATCGCAGCTAGGAACGTGCGTCATGGGCTGGTGTAGGCTCGTCGGTGTAGACATGAAACACCAAAACACTTTACGCAGATGGTTTGCTAGAGATTTATACAACCCGGATATATTTCTGGTAGGAACTGGAATGCCAGCGCCCCATGGCTTTAATTTGTTCAGAGGAGAAACCTGACTTAGCTTCCCATGTAGCTGCTCCTATTCTGAAACAGTGTGGCGAGATTTTCTTGCTTGTTAATTCTGTATTAGCGATGATTGCTTTAAGATATTTTACAAAAGCAGTTTTCTGAACTGGAAGTTTATTGGCATAACGGAAAAGAGGGCCCTGATCCTGTCCCCTGAGCTTGATGTAGTCTACCATCCTACGGTAAGGGCAAGCTGCTTTGCCTGTGGGGAGAACGTCCAGGGTGAAGGGGCGGCCAGCACTGTGCTTGTATGACAGGAAAACCAAACGTAGTTTAGAGGGTTTAATGCGACATTGGGACACAGAAAGATTGTGTGGGCCGTTACCTCACCTATCCTTAGGAACCCGAAGAACATTAGACTAAACATAGCATGGAGCAAGATTACTGTGTAGGATGAGCATCGGGACGTAGGAACTGACTTAATGATGATGGACAGATCTCGGGTGGACAAAGGCTGGCGTTGGTCTACGTGAGGACATGCATGGGCTACTAACTTGACTGTTTTTGCAACTAAATAGTCATTTGTAGGGTCAGGGTAGCGACACGCCTTGTGACGTTCCGAGATAGGGGACAGGAAACTCCTAATGGTATTGGGAGCTTTTCCTTCGTTCTTAAGGTGTTGGACAAAGGCGATTACAGTGTTTGGGGAGGCGGGCATGTAGCGCCTTTTCCTATCCAGTTTCTGCACAAATGTTATGAACGTTGTCCAGTTACTCTCGTAACGTCTGGCACTGCTTGGGGCAAAGGCAACATTCATGGTACTCAAGGCGTTGTGTGCCAGGGTAGCCAATGAATGGGGACTGGTGTTGGTTGGTCGTCTAGGCTGGGCTGAATAGTGCGTGCGCGTGCGATCTGCAACCGCGAGATAAGATCGGCAACAACATTGGTCTTACCAGGGATGTGCTTGGCGCGGAAACATATATTATAAGACAAGCATGCAACAATCAATTGTCGAAGCAAAGACATGAGTTGTGGATCTTTGGCAGTTTGTCTGTTGATCACTGCCACAACTGTTGTGTTGTCTGAAAGAAACAAGACACGTTGATTAGTCCATACTGGCCCCCAGCGCCTGACAGCCAGTAGGATCGGTAAGAGTTCTTTGATGGAAATATGCTTGGAATCCCATGAAGAGGGAAATTGACCCTGCAATAATGAAGCCCCACGACAGCCCCATATGCGAAATCAGCATCTGTTGTGAGACGCAACACATCTGATGACATCCATGTGGTTGGTAAGAAAGACAACTGACCATTAAAGGAGTGTAGGAATTCAAGCCAGGCATACATGTCCCTGCGTGCCTCGACAGTTATGCGGATGCGATGATTGGCTCTTGTCTTGCCTCTAGTCAGATCAATGAGGCGTCACAGGAAAGCGCGGCCAGGGGCTATGGCTCGGCAAGCAAAATTCAGTGACCCAATCAGGGACTGCATTTCTTTCAGAGTGGTTATCTTTCTCTTGGCTAGGTTGATGAGTTTTTGACGAAGCGATGCTACCTTGTCTGGAGGCAAGGCAAGTGTTTGATTCACTGTGTCAACTTCGATGTCATGGAGTGTTACTACTGTTGAAAGGAACACTGTTTTAGACTGTTTGATGGGTAGGTTAACCATATTGCTGAGCTCGAAAAAACGAGACAGACTGGAATGACAATCTGGTAGTGTTTTACCGAAGAAAATGAAATCATCGAGGATATGGCTCATGTAGGAAATGTGAAACTTGTGTTGGCAGATCCATTGCAGTGCCTGTGACAGGAGCTCAAATGTTCGGCATGCGTGACTCACGCCCATGGGGAGACACAAATCGAAATAGTTTTGTCCTTGAAATATTAAACCTAACAGTCTATAATCGAGAGGTGAGACCGGAATTATGCGGAAAGCATCTTGCAAGTCGGCTTTGGCGATATAAGCTCCTTTGCCCAGCAGGGACACGAGCAGTTCAACGCAATGATCTAGCATTTGGAAAGTAACCGCAGTGAATTCGGGCAGAATGTGAGAGTTAACCGAGTTGGTTTTGGGAAAGCTAAGGTCGTGAATAAGTCGGAATTCCCCTTGTTCTTTTTTCGGGACTAGTCCTAATGGTGAGTAAACCATGTTTGGAAAAGGATCTGATACAAAAGGTCCTGCAATCCTGTGTTTAGCTTTCTCTTTATTCAGCTTCTGCTGTACGATATCTAGGTTATCCCTGACCGACCTGTGATTCTCATACTCATGCTTCGGCGGGTCTGATGGGATACGGGAAGGAATGCGAAAACCATCGGTAAAACCTGTAACAAGAGCGTTGGTTGGATTCTTGTCATATCCCTGCAACAATAATGTCAAAACGTTAGGCTTCACCGGTGTTGGTACCACATGTGTCTTGGTTGTCGATGTTGGCTGGGTCACTGTATTGCTGGACCCTGTGGAAAAATCAGGTTGCTTTGGGGGGGCTTTGTAGTGAGTTATGTAGTAAGCAAGCTTGGCTTTGCAGATCAGCTGGCTATGACCTTCCTTCTTGCAGAAGTAACATCCGTGTGTGTAGTTGCAATCCCGCTTAGAACATCTACCCTTGTTGAAGTTATAGCAGAAGCGCGAGGAGTGGGGACTTGTGCTTTTGGTGACGTAGTTACGAAAAGGCTGGGATGTCACTGATGTGTTGGCTGCTTTAGTTATACATTTTGGTTTCAAGCTCGAATACAGAGGGTAGTTAACCACATCCAAGGGGCACCCGTCCTCTCCCTCCTGACCCGGAAACGGTAGTCGTATTCTAACCAGACTAGGGGGCCTTTCTGTGCATGCATGGTTATTATGTGATCAATATATGTCATGAGCTGACTACCTTCCTCCGGAAATTGTTCTGACCTGATCGCTGCGTAGGTCATGAACAGATGAAGCCATTCCCAATCTGATCTACAGGGATAATAGCTCGTTTCCTGTATGTGGTGGGGGAGGCCGGGTCTTCCTGGGGGTCTAGGTCATAATCAGTGCGCAGGATGCGAAGTGGGAAATATTCATTGGACAGGATACGTTTTCTCAGTTTCACTGTTACCTCGTCACCTAACTGAGCCCAGCCCATGTCAAAAGCGGCAGTACCTGGTTTTGAAGTCCACTGGCACTTCGCTTTGTGGTGGATCGCTCTCTCAATTTCCTCAGCAGGAGAGTTTTTGTCTGTCAGCTCGTCAGAATTGGATGGGTTGACAGCCAGATCAGGAGATGGAGAGAGGACGCGCTTTCGACGTCGGCATCGAGCAGACTCAGCTGAAGTGCTAGCGACTGCGCAATCGTGGCAGGATCATGAGTCGACTTGCCATCAATGCAATGGATACACCACCATCTTGGGAGGGGGTTGGCCATCCGGTGTTGGAGCTTCAGTCGTGCCTGGAGCAGTTGTTTCGGCTATCTTTGCCTGCCCCTGTGCCGATGGTTTTGGCATGTTCTGGAAGTGTATATATATATATATATATATATATATATATATATATATATATATATATATATATACTGCTACCATCCGGTAGAATGCGAATTAATAACATGCCCACTAAAAAATTGGTATTTGTCACACCACCATATATTTCATTGGCATGATCAACAATTTATACCTAGAGGGTAGAATCCTTGCAATAAGGTCACACAGCTCACAGGGATAAGCAATCGAAAGGCTATTATCAGTAGACAAAGAACAGAATGGAGCCCCTATATATTGTTAAGTGTCACTGTGTAAACAATGCCATGGGTCGCTGCTGGCCTGCATGTGGGAACATCCGTTGGGATTCCTAACTGCTACAATTCAAATTAGGTTTCCTGACATTGTCAACTTGCTACTTTAGAGCTGCCATGATTCCCCGACGGAGAGAGAAATAATACCGTTGTAACCCCTCGGACCGTTGTAACCCCTCGGGAGTGAGGTGAACACCGTCACACAGAAGCGATGGCAACATGGAAGTCAAGCGTTGGTGTTTCAACACAGACATACGAGTATTTGCACTGCTATGCAAGAACACAGTCGTTTTAGTGTGTTGTTAAACAGCCCCCCTGGGCAGCACAGGGCAGAACAACACGCATTTAACTCCGAAGTCATTTACGCAGCGCCTAGCAAACCGAAATAGGTCATGTGCCAATTTAACAAGATTTAACAAGATTTGCCATCCAAGCCAAAGGCCCAGATGGCAAGTGGACAAGGAAGCCATTGGCTTATCGAGAGTCCAACAATGTTCGTCTACTTATAACCCGCCCTCATGAGATATGTGTCTACCTTATTTTTAAACATATTCACGCTGCTAGCAGTTACACAATCTGTAGACAATTTGTTCCATTCATTTATTGTACTCTGTGAGAACGAGTGCTTCCTGATGTCCAATCTACATTGATCCTTTACTAATTTTACCTCATGTCCTCTAGTTCTGCTATCCTTCTTGAGTGAGAAAAACATATTTCTATCAATATTTTCATACCCATTCAATATTTTAAAAACTTCAATCTGATCTCCTCTTAACCTCCTTGTCTCTAGAGTTGTTAAACCACATTCTTTCAGGCGTTCTTCATAACTAAGGTCTCTCAGTTCTGGAATCATTTTAGTTGCTCTCCTTTGTATGCGTTCAAGCGTATCTATATCCTTCTTACGATATGGTCTCCATGCTTGTATACAGTATTCTAAATGAGGTCTAACTATTGCTTTATAAAGAGGTATAATTAACTTTTTTCCCTTGTATGTTATGTTTCTTCTAATCAATCCAAGAATTTGATTACCCTTTGAAGCTGCAATACCACACTGTTCTGAAACTTTCATATCAGCGCTTATTGTAACTCCTAAGTCCTTTTCTTTTACAGTAGTACCCAGAACAGTATCTCCCATTTTATAGTTTACATTCAAGTTCCCATGTCCTGTATGTAGGCATTTACATTTCCCAAAATTTAACAACATCTGCCATTTATCAGACCCTTTCACTAATCTGTCTAGATCGTTTTGTAAATGTTGTTTATCACCATCAGTATTTCTAAACAGTTTTGTGTCATCCGCAAATTTCAGTACGTTACTTGTTATACTGTCGTCCAAGTCATTGATATAAATTAAGAATAATATAGGTCCTAATACTGATCCTTGAGGTACCCCACTCAAAACCGATTTCCAATTTGAAACTTCTCCATCTACTACAACTCGTTGTCTTCTGTCAGTCAGCCATTGTTCTATCCAGTCAGTTATGCTATCCCCGATACCATGGGCTTTTAATTTAAGTAGTAATCTTTGATGTGGCACTTTGTCAAAAGCTTTCTGAAAATCTAAGTAGATAATATCTACTGGCGATCCCACGTCTATCCACTTAGTGATTTCTTCCAAAAAACATAACATATTTGTTAAGCATGACCTCGCTTAAAGGAATCCATGTTGAGATGAATTTAATAATTTATGGTTAACGAGGAAGTCCACCATATGGTCTTTAATTTACCGTTCTAATAATTTACAAATCACTGACGTTAAACTCACTGGTCTGTAATTCTCTGACTTATTTCTCGAACCCTTTTTAAATAATGGTATGATGTTTGCTTCTTTCCATTCAAAAGGAACAACTCCCTCTTTTAATGACAAGTTGAATACTCTTGCAAGTGGTATACTGATTTGTTCTACTGTTTCCATTAGTAATTTTGGAGGAATCCCATCCACTCCCGGTGATTTGTTATCCTTCATTGCCTTTATTTTCTTAGCTACCAATTCTGGAGTTACAACTAACGGACCTAAATAGTCAGATTTAGCCCCCTGAAATTTAGCATCAGCAACTGGTAATGAACTAATATCTTCTTTTGTAAACACTGAACTGAAGTAACCATTTAGGTCTTCCACCATTAAAATCCCCTGTGATGTTATATTTCCAGCACTGTCTTCTAGAGGTCCAACCTTGTCTTGTACGTTTTGTTTACTCCTGACATATGTATAAAAACTATTGCTGTCATTTTTTATGTTACATGCTAGTTTTTGCTCATAGCTTCTTTTAGATTGTCTGATTTCAGTTGTAGCTGCATTAAGTGCCTCTTTGTATTTTGCATAGTCTTCTTCCTTTCTGGTACGCCTATAAACCCTCCACATAGTTTCTTTTAGCATTATTTTTCTAATAGCCTCTTTTGACAAGTGTTTCTTTCTACACCGTTTTCCTTGTTTTTGGAAGGGAATAAATTTATCGATGATACTCTCAATTTCATATTTTAGAATATTCCAACATTCAATTGCGGTCTTATTCATCAGCATGTTATTCCAATCTAGCTTTGCTAAGTATTTTCTCATATCTTTGTAGTTACCTTTGTGGAAGTTTCTCTTTTACGTTTTCTTATTTTTTCTTTCTGATTTTACATTGATGTCAAAATGTATTTGATTATGGTCACTGTTACCCAATGGTTCAAATATGTTTATATTGTCCACTAATTCTTTTTGTGATAACAAAACTATATCTAATACATTTTCTCCCCTGGTTGGTTCTAGTACGTGCTGAGTAAGAAAGCTATCCTGGATTAGAAATAGAAATTGTTGGTCCTCAATCCCTGTGCTCTCTAGAGAATTCCATTGTATGTGTCCATGGTTAAAATCTCCCATTATGATACATTCCCCTTTACTAACTTCCTTTATAGCGTTTTTTATTTTTGTGTTGTCCTCTTCGTTTATGTTTGGACTTCGGTAAACTAATCCAACAGTTAATTTTGAATTTCCTGAAAAATTTTTGCACCAAACAGCTTCATCGCAATCTGCTTCCCTTTCTAGTTTTATTTCATAAGCCTGAATAGATTCTTTAACATATAAAATAACTCCCCCGCCCCTTCTTCCTATTCGGTCTTTCCTGAACATTACATATCCTGTCAGTCCTAATTCAGCATCTGTTATATCTATGTTGGCCCATGATTCAGTTATACCAATTATGTGAGGTTCAATATCTTCTACCATAATGTTTAATTCGTTTTTCTTATTTACTATGCTCCTTGCATTTAAACATACGCCTCTATAACCTTTTTCAGAGATGTTTTTCGGATGATTTGATATTGGTTTATCTGTGCTAGTGGCTTCTTGTTCTGCTTGAGACACCTCTAGGTAACCCCCCTGCACTTCTAGTTTAAAGAATGATTACTTCCAAAAATATTTGTCATTGTACCCAAGTCACTATCTACTGCTGCTGAAAGTTTGTCCGCGAATACTGCCGCCCCCTTTTCACTTAAATGAAGCCCATCCTTCATGTACATGTCAGCCCTCCCAACAAAACTTCCCCATAAATCCACAAATCCAACTTCCTCTTCCCTACATAACTTCTGGACTAACATGTTAATTGCCATCCCCCGACAATTTCGATATTTGTGACCCCTCCTGCCCATTACAGGTAAAATCCCTGACAGTATTACCTGCTCAACCCGCGTCTGTTTTAGTGTTCTGACCTGTTTTCCCTCCCGTCTCCCCCACTCCCTTATCCTTCCCTCCTGTCTCCCCTGTTCCCCTCTCCTTCACTCCGGTTGTCTTCCCTCCCGTCTCCCCCACTCCCTTCTCCTTCCCTCCTGTCTCCCCTGCTCCCCTCTCCTTCACTCCGGTTGTCTTCCCTCCCGTTCCTTTCCTTCCTGTCTCCTTACTTCTTGTCTCCCTACTACCTGTCACCTTCCCTCCTCTCAGCTTTCTCCCAGGCTGCGGTGAGCTCTCCCTAGCATCTCTTGTGTCTATCCCCACTTTATCATCTACTGTTCCCCCAACGGAACTACTGTCACAACCCCCCTGTTCCCTTTCCACCATTGCCACAACGAGCAGCCTCAGCTCTTCCAACTCCACCTCTAGTTCCTTCATCTTCGTACATCCCCTACACTCAAAACTAAAACTATCTGCCTGGACCTCAGCCCAGGACTTCTCGCACCCAGACTTGACTTGAATTAAGTGCCTTGTGGCCTTTAACTGCCGTTTACACGGCGCCATCATACAATTTAGCTTTAATTAGTTTGCTACGTTAGCCTTGAATAAGGCTGTTTTTGTGATCAAAAGAACACTTTACGCTAATATTCTTGCTAACTGTGTCTTCTATTAACCTCGCATGAGAAAAAAAACCTGCCACCTAGCGAATACGGAGAACACTGTGTAACAAAACAACGAAGTCAGTGTGTACTAATTTACGCTAAAATCCTGCAGTTAATTCCTTTTGACCGAAAACGTTTACTACCACTATGTCAGATATTACCTTATGTATGTAATTTAAGTAAATAAATCACTTTATCTTATATATTAGCCAATGTAAACGATAGCTCGATGCACGGGTTGAATTCACGACCTGTAAACAAACTCCCTTTTATCACTCGTTGAGTTTGAATCCGGGAAAAAATACTACCTCTGTTAACAAAAACGGTTTCTTAATATATGTCTACAAGAAGTTGGTGAACAATATATGTATAATACTAATACTTATTCTAACCAATATTCCAATGTTATTGACTATTCACTATGCTATCTCAATTTACGAATGGTAAACACCCTATTAACGCTCGCTGAATTCCCCGACAGAATCCGAAACTAACTTACTCTAAAATACTCCCTCTGACTAATAATTAACAAAACCTGTTTCCTAATATATGTCTACAATACGTTTGTGTATAATATATATGCAATAGTAATACTTATTCTATTTGATATACCGCGTTTTTCTGTAAATGATCTACACCATATTCAAGTCGCTGCACCAAGTCCAAGTAGCCGGAAGTAGTTGCGGTGCATCTGCACTTACATTGAGGATGTTGCACGTGCCGATTTCAAAGATTACAAAATCGTAAGTTTTCTTGGAAAGTTTTCCGAATAAGCCGTTGCCGACCAGTTTGGAGATTTTTGCTCTACCCCGACCGCAGAAATCGAGTTGGGTGCGCAACGGGTTAAACTCAAAGTTGGGTCTACCCAGCCAGCACACCTACAGCGGCCCGAGAGCGGGCCGAGGGCGGCAAAGTTATCGATCTAACATCGGCATCCGCCTGCGGGCCAGTGTAAGTTTTGTCCGTCGGCTCAACATCGGTCCGAGGGCGGCAAATTTATCGGGCCAACATCGGCATCCGCCTGCGGGCCGATGTAGTTTTTTCCATCGTGCCAACATCGGCATCCGCCTGCGGGCCGATGTAGGTTTTGTCCATCGGGCCAACATCGGGCCGATGTAAGTTTTGTCCGTCGGCTCAACATCGGTCCGAGGGCGGCAAACTTATCGGGCCAACATTGGCATCCGCCTGCGGACCGATGTAGTTTTTTTCCATTTGGCCAACATCGGCGTCCGCCTGCGGGGCGATGTAAATTTTGTCCGTCGGCTCAACATCGGGCCGAGGGCGGCTCATAAGCGGCTGCCAATAGGAAGCCGCCTATAAACCGATGATTAGCCGCTCATTCGCCGACTGTGCCTAGTTTTGATAAATGTGTGTATATTATATATACATATATATGTATATAGTTATTATATACACAAATATATGTATATATATATATATATATATATATATATATATATATATATATATATATATATATATATATATATATATATATATATATATATATATATATATATATATATATATATATATATATATATATATATATATATATATATATATAAGCAAACAAACAAGTCCAACGAAGATTGAAATACTCCCAACAAAGGCATTTAAAATGTATTAATCAATATGAGTTGTACAGTTTTAATAAGATACCTTCCACAATGTATTTTATTAAACCTATTAACATTAAGTCACTAATCATTCCCCATATAAACTATTGTAACAGGTATACATAATAACAAAACTACATAAGTGTGCGACAAAAATGATAACAAACAGCCAGTATATAATGCATACACTTCTATCCATTGCTAAAAAGTATCAAACTGCTAAATAAAAGTTGAAGATATCTTTAAATGACAATTAAACTGTTATCTCTAATAATTATGTCAACATAAACCTTCCTGGATACCTAAAAAATGTAAGCATAATAGATAATTCTGGTGCGCATGTATATGGCACAAACGTCATGGGAATATCCACATTTAAAGTGCAAACACTGAACTGACAAACAAACGCATTACATATAGCATCACTTGAATATTCAATAACACCCCTAATCCAATCACAGTAAAAATCCACACTCACTCTCTTGAAAGGCTTCAGTATGTACACAACGACCTATATAATTTCAATGTACTGTGCAACCTTCCTAGACATTGCTATGAATATATATGTGCACATTCAAACTTAAACTACCAGTTAACCGTTCAAATGTATGTTTATGAATACAGATTATACAGTATAACTTTACTATGATTTTTCTAGGTTCTCTTTTAAATAAACAATTTTTTTGGAATTTTTTTTTAAACTGATCAATGCAACGCCACCAAAGCACCATGTCATTACTTTCAATACAAGCATATTATCTTATACATATATTGTTAACATTTTATCACAAATGTTTTGAGGTTGATATATGTAATCGTATGTGGATTTGTGTAATTTATGATACGATAATATTTAATAAATAAGCGTTGACCATCTCTTACTTGTACTTAAATTAATGTACTCAAAAACATTCACTTCAATTGTTAACTCCTGCCACATCCTGCTTAGCCTATGTTCGGTCCATTCGGTGCTTCCTACCACCATCCCGATCAGAGACAGAGGCAGTTCGGAACCATTCCTGGATGACTCGCTTTATGTCATGCTCATGGTTGTACCATTTGTTGTCACCTCATTGTTTCGGACAGCATCTGAAATATTAACATAACAATTAAGTTAAAAATACCAAGTGTCCACGGCCCATGGAATTTTGACAATATACAATGGTAAATGCCATGGGGTTGTGTGAAAATATACCATGGTAAATGCCATGGTGTTTTGAAACAGGTAAACCATGGTAAAATACCATGATATACCATAGAAACCATGGTGCTTTGAAACAGGGAAGCCATGGTAAAATACCATGTTGTTTTGAAACAGGTAAACCATGGTATACCACAGTTTACAATGTATACAACATTTTACTACTATAAAATAAGTATATTGATCGAGAACGAATTAAGCAACCGATACAGGGCAGAATGAAATGAAAATTTCACAGAATATAAAGATGATTTCCGGTTCCGGTTCAGGTGCACAAGCGTACGTAGTAACAGCTGCTCAAAATCTTAATCTTAACTAACCATTAAAAGTTCTTTAACTAATAGTTAAACTTAAAGCACAAGTCAAACTAGATACTGTTAACAGAACCAAAAATTAAATAACTTCTACCTTCTAGGATTCCCAAAATAACTTTAACTTTGAAATCGAATTTTTCCCGCCATATTAAAGTAAACAAATGAAAAAAGAACCCCAAGCAACGCTCGACATACAAAACTTAGACATAGGAAATTAGACATAAATATTAGGTAGACAAAACACTAGAAATTAGTTATACATAAATACACTTCTTCAACCATCCTGCACAAATTCTTGACCTTATACTAATTTGGCCCTTTCATCAAGGCAACTCAATATACCCAGAGTCGCCCTGGGTATCACTCTGCTTTTCTGTAAATAAACAACTGAGTATCCGATCTACCCCCCAGACTCAATCTCTTTCTCCCAGCACTGCCATGATCCCTTGCACAACATCATATCATAAAAAATATATATAAGCAATAAATAATAGTTACTCTAATTCAGTCTTAAAGTAGACATAAAATAAATAAAACTAAAGTAGCCAGGTTATGGCAAGTAAACAAAAAACAAGGACAAAAAGTAACAATGACTTTGTATGGGCGACCGATGATGATGACGTATGGATATGCGCAGGGTGTAAAAAAAATGTCAAAGGACCTAACCACAAAATGTTGGAATGCGAGTACTGTGATAAACATTACTGCATTGAATGTGTTGAAATAACGGATAAAGAATATAAAATTATGAGGGACAAACCACAAATTCACTGGTTCTGTCCATGTGACACAAAAGTAATGAAAAACTTGAAAAATTAAAAAAACTGCGAAGAAAGGTGTCATAAGTTCCTTAAGAAAGTGAAAGAGAGAGAATCATTGAACTAGAGAAAGAAATCAGAACCAAAGTGGACGAAACAAGAGTCATCGAAATGATTAAAGAAGCTGGGTTGGAAAAAAACCCAAGCAAAGTCATCAGCCCAAATGAAGTTAAGGAAGTCGTACAAGTTCAGGTAAAAGAACAGAACATGGAATCAAAAGACAGAGAAAAAAGACTCAACAACGTAATAATTTTCAACTTACCAGAATCTACATCACAACTTAAAGCTACGAGACAACAACATGACAAAGACATTTTTTTTAGAAATGTGTACAGAAATAAACAATAACTTCACAGACACTGATGTCACAGAAACGAGGAGGCTTGGGGAAGCCAAGGAAAATGCAACCGGTCCCATACCAGTTCTAATCACATTAACACATATTGACAAAAAACGAACCCTTCTTCGAAGGTTCCATCACATCAGAGAAAATGACAAGTTCGAAAACATAAAAATTTATCATAACAAAACTAAACAAGAAAGGGAGGAATAAAAAAAGCTATATGAAGAAGCAAAGAGGCAGGAAGCTGCAGACAATTCAGGGGAATACCTGTACAGAGTCAGGGGTCCACCATGGGAGAGAAAAATAAGAAAGATAAGGAAAAGCCAGTAAAGACTACACATCCACCTAGAGTGACGGATGGTAAAACAAATGTTAATAAAAATAATCTTAATGACATAGGCAACATTCTGTGTTTTTATACCAATGCTGACCAACTAAGGAACAAGCAAAATGAATTTGAACAAAGAATTGAAACCCCACATAATAGCAATTAATGAGGTAAAACCAAAAAAAACCAAATGCACTGTAACCATACCAGAATTTTCCTTAGAAGGCTATACATTGTTCTCCAAGAATATAGAAAATAATGAAGGTAGGGGTATTATAATATACGTCTTAAATTCCCCATACGCAGAAAATATAAACCTGGTCTCAACCTTCAAGCAATGCTTATTTATAGAAATTAAATTTTAAAATAAAACCAAACTTCTCTTTGGATGCATATATAGGAGCGATGGGGGGTCAGAAGAAAATAACGCAGAACTTCTAAATATGATTAGACCCACATCAGGACTTAAATATTCACACATTGTAATTACAGGAGATTTCAATCTCCCAGATATTAACTGGAAACATTGGACGACCAAATCAGTTAAACCCAGCAACCTAAATTTTTAATTTGTAGAATGCCTTAGAGACACATTCATGTTTCAACATGTCTCAAATCCCACTAGAGGACGAGACACAACTAACACAAACCTTTTAGATCTGATTTTATCAAACGAAGAAGACAACATAGGGGAAATAGAGTATCTCAGCCCTCTAGGTAAAAGTGACCACTGTGTCATTACATTCAATATTTTGTGCAAAGTTATAAAAAAATATATACACTCAAAAACGGAAGCTATTTAATAAGGCAAATTATGAAGGAATGAGGAAATAGTTTTCATATATAGATTGGGAAAAGAAATTTAAAGACTGTAAAGAAAACGTTAACGACCAATGGGAAATCCTTAAAACAGTACTAAAATTATTAGAAGAAAAATACGTACCTCAAAAAGAAGTTTCAAATTACAGAAAGGGAAATTTCCCCCTGAACGCAAACACCAGAAAACTAATTAGACGTAAAAATATACTATGGACAAGATACATTGAAACAAGGGATGGTACAAAATATTTAGAGTATTGTAAAAGCAGGAATAAAATCCGAACTTTAACCAGAAAGCTCCAAAAGGAGTTTGAACGAAATTTAGCCATTCAAACTAAGAAAAACCCTAAAGTCTTCTGGAACTATTATAAATAAAAAAATACAGTTAAACAAGGAATTGGGGAACTGAATATAGACCACACAAATCCGAAATCCCAAACAACAACTGAAGATGAAGAAAAAGCAAATATTCTTGCCAACTACTTCTGCAGTGTATTCATTACTGAACAGACAGGGTCTATCCCAACTACACCCAAAGTAAACAATACATTAGCAATGGATGAGCTAAAAGTAACTGAAAACATAATATTACTAACATTAAAATAACTTAATATAAGCAAATCGCCTGGCCCTGATGAAATAGGTGCCAGATTACTATATGTCTCCCATTACAAAAAATATTTGAAACATCGATAAAAACATCAAGTATTCCTGATGAATGGAAGGATGCCAAATATCAGCAATACATAAAAAAGGAAATAAGAAATTAGCTTGCAATTATCGTTCAATAAGCCTAACAAGCGTAGTTTGTAAATGCATGGAAAAAATTATTAGAAATCACATCATCAGTTGCACGAAAGTCAATGGTCTGTTCAGTCAAAAACAATATGGTTTTATCTCTGGCAGATCAACAGTTCTCCAACTAATTAAAATAATAGATGAATGGACCTCAGAAATGGATAAGGATAATTACACAGATGTTATTTATATGGATTTTCAAAAGGCTTTTGATACCGTGCCACATACGAGACTAATAAGTAAATTAAAAAGTTTTAACATTAGGAATTATTTAGTTAACTGGATTGAGGCATTCATCACAAATAGACGACAAAAGGTAGCAGTAAATGGAAAATAATCAAACTGGCACAAAGTAACATCAGGGATACCGCAGGGATCTGTCCTAGGACCTTTATTTTTTGTTCCATACGTAAACGACCTGCCAGAGTTAACTAAATCCAATACATTTCTGTTCGCTGATGACATTAAGATATTTAGAGCCATAACAAATACAAATCATCAGGATATACTACAACAAGATTTAAGTATCCTAGAACAATGGAGCGACAAATGGTTATTAAAATTCCACCCAGACAAATGTAAACACATGGAAATTGGAAAAAATAATATAGGTGAAAATGAATATTTCATGACAGGTAATAATGTTAAACATTCACTAGTCACCACAGATAAGCAAATTGACTTAGGTGTAATTATCGATTCAAAATTGTCATTTGATGATCACATAAACCAAGTGGTAAATAAAGCAACCAAAATGACAATAATAATCCGAAGAACCTTCCAATTCCTAGACACACACACTTTTTTGCCACTATATAAGACAATGGTTAGATCTCACCTAGAATATGCCGTAGCAGTATGGTATCCATATAAGATAAAACATAAAATAGCAATAGAAAACGTCCAGAGAAGGGCCACAAAACAACTTCCTGGTATGCGGGATTTGTCATATATAGAAAGACTAAAATTATTGAAGCTACCCACATTAGCATACCGAAGGCTAAGAGGAGACACGATAGAAGTCTATAAAATAATGCACGAATTGTACGATAATGAATCTGCACCAAACCTCCTGAAATGGGAGGATGTGACACTAAGATCAGGAAATAGAGGACACTCCCTTAAAATATTTACCCAAAGAGCAAAAATTTATTTAAGAAATAATGCATTCCCTCTTAGAGTGGCTGAACCATGGAATAGTCTCCCAAACTCTGTAATACAAGCTAGATCAATTAACTCATTTAAAAACAAACTAGACAAATTCTGGTCTACCCCAGGCAATAATATACGACTATGAATCTCCTTTAACAATAACAAATGGAACCGGAAATTATGATATAAAAATATTTGATTCTGAAGATCTGATCACGGAGGAATCAACTGGACCCTGCGATCAGAATCGTCATAAGGTATCATAAGGTAAGGTATAATTATACATGTATGTATGCATGCATGCATGCATGCATACATGTATATAATTATGTGTTTATGTTCTTATAAAGTACTCGCAAGAAATAAACATAAACAGACAGTACATACTGAGCCAGTATAAATAAATCTTCAGACTTCACCTATTATTGACCTAATTAAGGATAAGGCTAGGCTATGCCTATGTCCATGGGCATGGCTATGTCAGTTCACGGCCTTTACCTTTGCTTTGGCTTTGCCGTTTGAGTTTGGCGCCTAACATTACGATGTGCATAGTTCTACTTTCGTATGCTTTGCGAACAAAAATCATTTATATAATGTTAAAAATCAATGTATTGGATAGTACAAAATACAGCCAAAGATTCACAAAGGAATTTGTAAACACGTACCTTGTCTTGCGGCGCGTCAGTCCTATATAAAATTATAACGGTAAAACAGCGGACTTCAAATATGGCGGCATGGGCCCGGGTAGACTCGCAGTAAAGATTATTTTTAACAATAATAATGTTCAGTGAATAGTGTAAGTATCTGGAGCTTACAAACGTAATTATCATGGCTTGTTAATTTTATGTAAGAATAATAACACGATTCATACGAATTTTAGTTTCTCTTAATTTTATTTCGCTTCTAGCATGGTGCGTCATCGCGCGGGAAACATTCCCCTACACCACATGCGAAATTTAATACAAGTAATAAATCATAGGTATACGGCGCGCGTCAGAAATCAGTGCTCGGGCCTTCCTCGGTCCGAGTACTGATAAATCACTTCCCGCGAGTGCTAGCGCCGCATCTGCGGCTGGGAAGCGGGCTGTGATCGACAAGCGCCTGCCGAGCACTGCCGCCTGCCAGCCGCTGATATCCGCCCTCGGGCCGATGATGGCGTGCTGGCTGGGTATTGGTTTTACGAATGAATTGCTCGAGTCGAGCCACGAAACTGTGACCTGTGATTAGCACGTGCGACATTTTTAGAACTTGTACGGTGACCTATTTACGAAGTAAACTCACCGAGCTTCTCACGGCCTCGAGGGCGAAATCTCCTTTTGCTGGCTCGCGGTGTTGGGCGTGTGGCCGATCACAAATCGTCAAACAAACGCAAATAACGTGTAACAAATAAATTCAGAAGCTCGGATGATTTTCGTATGGCGCAGCGAAGAAAAGTGATTCAAAACATGGTCCCGCTCGCTATCTGCAAATTTCCCCAGCGTGCTCCGCTGGCCAGTAATATTTCCCGAAAAACAAAGCCCCATGATCGGTTGGTGTAATTGAGCCCGCTTAATTAGGCGCCTTACCGATAGAGGGGTGTGCAGGATAGAGATGGGAACAGGTTGTTTTGTTAAACACACCTAGCTAATCAGCTAGGTGCTCGCTGCCCAGCCCCACAAATAGGCTTTTCATCCTATAGGCCAAAAATTCTTATATTGTCATAATAAATATATGATACAACATTGGAATGTGTGTAGCCCGTAAGTGTACGAATGTAATAAACTAATCGGGAACAGATAAATAATATGCAACTAAAAGTTCACGTATATATATATATATATATATATATATATATATATATATATATATATATATATATATATATATATATATATATATATATATATATATATATATATATATATATATATATATATATATATATATATATATATATATATATATATATATATATATATATATATATATATATATATATATATATATATATATATATATATATATATATATATATATATATATATATATATATATATATATATATATATATATATATATATATGCATATACATGCATATAATACTATAAATGCTATGTACACTCGGGTTGTAAAGCATGTGAACGACAAACATCCACCGCCACACATAAATTCCTTCGCGCCAAAACTGTTCTGGGAAGTGCGAAGAGATATCGTCTCATGTAGTGGCTGATTTTTCTCCGGTGCAACGCCGGGCAACTCGGCTAGTACATAGGCCTACTAATATGATACGCTATGTTTATTTAACGCGCGGGTTACTGTAACTCAACACCTCCCTGCAGCCGATATGACTGCGCCGCCGATAGCGAGTCGATGACTCGCATCATAACCTGTGCCTGGAACACACATAAATGAGCGGGTAATATGATGTTTGCCAGCAAATCTTCGTTTCCACAAGCAGATTACGGACTCAGTATAGTACACACGCCAACATGAACGCTTTCTATGGTAGAAGGAAGTTGCAGATAACCGAGATAATGACAAATGTATAATCAATTAGGTCAAACGCCAAACTATAAATGTTATCTGCCTTGAGTTTTATGGCAATAAATATTGTATTACATCAGCAGCAGACGTAATTCTGTTTTGGTCTGCAGCTGTTCACTTCAATACAACGACCTTCTATGTAGGCCTACCAGAGTCATATTTGTGCTTACGTCAATTCGACCGACCCTGTTAAAGGTTGTCGACCATAAAAGCTGGAAATAAACCTTAAAAGTTCACACGATATGACAAGGAAAATACATTTATTTTATCTCAGTATTCTTCCCAGCATCAGGAAAGATATAAATGCTGGCCTCCCGACTGACCAATTTCTATGTGTCCGAGAAATATATTTTCCCAAGTTTGGCCTAAAGAAATTGTGGTTGAATTCTTTGCAGTATTTCGAGAGATATATTGATAAATAAAACAAACCAACAATGTCACGAGACAGGCCTTAGACTAGAATCCACAAGGAAAAAGAAAAACAGGCAGACCCAAAATTACATGCAAGGAATCAATTGCCGAGGAAGTAAAGGAACATGGAACCACCTGGAAAGAAATGAAGAAAGCTGCAAATAACAGAGTGCGTTGGAAAAGAGTGATTTCGGCCCTACCTTGAGTGAAAAGGACTAAGTAATTACTTTTGTAATATATAAATATAGATACATTTCGTCAACTGTTTAATTATCACACAACATATCCATAAACGTGGAGGTAAAACAGGGAGTAAAATGTCATGATTAATAATTTGCGCCCTTCTTTAATTCCTAACAGTGGAAGTGTTGCGCATAATCGCCTGGGCAGGAGGCACATAACGGCTGCGTGAATTCACGCGATAAAAAAAAATTACCAATAAGATACACAAATTCCTAGCTAATATAAATTATGTTTCACCATGACAATATTAATATAAAAAAGTTGTCATTCCTACTTAATGTGAACTCAGAAATAACGGCGATACGCCTACCCGACGATTCAATTCAGTTTTGGACTGAATGAACCCATCAAAATAGCCTAGTCAGCTTCGATCATATAATTCTAATTTACGTTCCCGTGTTAAGACAAATGTCGGAACGTTGCTGCACACACCCCTTGTTACTGTTAAATGTGTAGGAATTATAACACCATTTCGCCGTAACCTAAAATCCCACCAGTTTAAATGTGTTTATCCACCATAGCTCCCCAACCTATCAATCCAACTGTTTACGTGGCGGTCATTTCCCAGAGGCTGTTATTTGAAGTGTATCGCCACTTGACTGTTGATGTCGTCATACGTTATCAAGTGTGAGTTTAGATTCAGGAGGTGAATGTCCTCGGACTCGACCATATACATCAAACGAATCAGTCTTCGGGTGAACAAATCTGACTGTTTCGTATTAGTATCGAATATCGCTGCTGTACACTGACGGACCACGCTGCGAGCACTGACGGGCCACGCTGCGTGCACTGACGGGCCACGCCAACTGGAACAAGTTCGGTCCGAGAATAACTATCCGAAGTACGTTATATGTAATGTTTCAAATGTTACGCCAATATTGACGTACACCGTATCAAAGGTTCTCGTATCGTGTTATATATTTCATATATACCTTCCATATACATATATTAGGAAGACATCTAAGTGTGTTCATGTTTTATTTAAAAAATATGATAATATTTCGCCAAATGCATATTTTTGTGTGGATACGGCACCAGTTTGGTGGTAATCTAGATACAAGTAATCACGTGCATACAATGTGCCTGTGGGCACGCGGTGTAGATGTAGATATAACGTTATTAAAATTTTCAAAACAGAGCGTGTTTTATTTACGTTTCACTGGAGGCAATGTGTTTGTCCTCTATAGCTCCCCAGCCTATCAACCCAACTCTTTACGTGGCGGTAATTTCCCGGAGACGTGGCTGTTATTTGAAGTGTATCGCCACTTGACTGTTGATGTCGTCATACGTTATCAAGTGTGAGTTTAGATTCAGGAAGTGAAAGTCCTCGGACTCGACCATGTACATCAAACGAAACAGTCTTAGGATGAACACATCTGACTGTTTCGTATTAGTGTCGAGTATAGCAGGGTGCACTGACGGGCCACGCTAACTGGAACAAGGTCGGTCCGAGAATAACTATCCGAAGTACGTGATATGTAATGTCCCAAATGTCACGCCAACATTGATACGTACACAGTATCAAAGGTTCTCGTATCGTGTTATATATTTCATATATACCTTCCATATACATATATTAGGAAGACACATAAGTGTGTTCATGTTTTATAAAAAAAATCTTATAATTGTTCGCCAAATGCATATTTTTTTGTGGATACGGCACCAGTTTGGTGGTAATCTAGATATAAGTAATCACGTGCATACAATGTGCCTGTGGGCACGCGGTATAGATGTCGAGATAACGTTATTCTAATTTTCAAAACAGAGCGCGTTTTATTTACGTTTCACTGGAGGCAACGTCTCTAAAGGGACACCCTACATACATGCAATGGACTCATCCACCGACAATCAGACCGTCGCCATGCGCGCTCCCATTTGATATTGATATATCGTAGTGTGGCGATGCGTTCCTTTATTGAAACAGGAAAGTTAAGTACAAAAACAACTGGCGTGCGCACACATAACTTTTGCGTGCCTTTATGTGCGGCTCTGTGTACATGCCTTTGTGTGCGGCCCTGTGTGCGTGCCTTTGTGTGCGGCTCTGATTACGTGCCTTTGTGTGCGGCCCTGTGTGCGTGCCTTTGTGTGCAGCCCTGTGTGCGTGCCTTTGTGTGCGGCTCTGTGTACGTGCCTTTGTGTGCGGCCCTGTGTGCGTGCCTTTGTGTGCGGCTCTGTGTACGTGCCTTTGTGTGCGACCCTGTGTACGTGCCTTTGTGTGCGGCCCTGTGTACGTGCCTATGTGTACGGCCCTGTGTACGTGCCTTTGTGTGCGGCCCTGTGTACGTCATTCTCAGTTACTTGTCGAGGTCGAGACAAAGTTGACGGAGCCAGTTGTATTCGCCATTCCGGTAAGTCTTTATTTCCTGTTGCTCCAGAAACGTCTTGTACCGAATGTTTGACCAATGTGTATACTGACAATATTTAGTATACAACAACTCCAATTAGATACACTTTGTTCTGATATAACATAAATTATTAATGTATTTTATTGTGTTTTGGCCGGTACGTCAGCGATATCTTTCAGGTTTTATTGCAGGTCTCCATGGATCAACTAAGCCGATTTTGGATCAACATTTTATTACCAATTATTATAAATGTAGTCTTATGTTCACGGTTTGATATTAACACAGATATATATATAATTAACACGTTTTTGATAAATAATTAATTAAAGTATCTGATCGTTTGTATGTATCGTTTTAATAATTTCCATACAACTGATTAAAATTCAATGCTGCTGAAATATGCTGAATTTTTTTCAAACTCGAGCTGAGAAGTTGCTGAGAAGCTTTAAGCTCATACTATTTCTATGCTGTACTCCAACTAATGAAGAAGCAAACAAAAGTTGCTTTTGCAATACATTGAACAGGCTAATTGTAGATGTCCCGCAGCACGATCTGTTTGAATTAACAGTAGACATAAATGCCACAATTCGGGAAAAAGACGAGCGAGTTAGTATTGTCATAGCATAGGATCCCTTAATGTCAACGCAGAGAGATTTGTAGAGCTTAATGAACTGGTCCCCACAGTATCAGTATTTCCAAATAAAAACATTCAAGAGATTACATTGAACTTTCCTGTTTAATAAAGAACTGTCGATCATCTCTAATTGATGTTCGTGCATTCAGAGAGATAGATGTGGCTATTGACTACAATCTCTGCAAAACAACTCTCAAACTAAAGTTCGCAAACTATGTTATTGGAAGGATCACCGAAGGAATTTTATTTTGTGAAACTAAAGATCTCAAAATAAAAGCTAACAACACAGGATTTGATAAAAAAAACTTGAGGCTCTTTATGATATTTCCGAACACAGTGGATAAGGAATTGAATAAACAAAAATATTTACGTTTCGACTGCGAAATTAGTTCTTGGAAAAAGGTAACAGAAGAACGAAACAGTAGAGAAACACTGGAGGCAACAGAAGAAAGGAAAGTGACTGAAATAAAATTATTGAATACAGTAGATGAAAACACAAATATGCAAACTAAACTGGACTATCAATAAAAATACACAGGGGTCAAAAAGAAGGCATTAAAATATAAAAAGACAAAAATAAAGAAAAAACAAGCTGAAGAAGCTAAAAATGTATGTGATATGCGCATGTCTATTAAATTACAAAGAGATTGTCTGGAGATTTTGGAAGCTGTTGGCCTAAGACACAAACACAAAAGTGGCCAAATGTTAAAAACACTAGAGGAGAACAAAAACTATGGTTCGAACTCTTCCATGAAATTCTAAATAGCAAGCACCCAGCAAGAACAACTAAAAAAGCGTGGTACAAACACCCTGCAAGAACACCCAAACAGACGTGGTACAAACACCCTGCAAGAACACCCAAATATACGTGGTACAAACACCCTGCAAGAACACCCAAACATACGTGGTACAAACACCCTGCAAGAACACCCAAACAGGCGTGGTACAAACACCCTGCACGAACACCCAAACATACGTGGTACAAAACCCCTGCACGAACACCCAAACAGGCGTGGTACAAACACCCTGCACGAACACCCAAACATACGTGGTACAAACACCCTGCAAGACACCCAAACAGACGTGGTACAAACCCCCTGCAAGTACACCCAAATATACGTGGTACAAACACCCTGCAAGAACATCCAAACAGGCGTGGTACAAACACCCTGCAAGAACACCCAACCAGACGTGGTACAAAACCCCTGCACGAACACCCAAACAGGCGTGGTACAAACACCCTACAAGAACATCCAAACAGACGTGGTACAAACCCCCTGCACGAACACCCAAACAGACGTGGTACTAACACCCTTCACGAACACCCAAACGGGCGTGGTACTGGAGACTATCAGGAAAGGGGAAACGAGGATGACGAAAGGAAACGTACCAACGAACCACAATAATCATTTAAGAACGCGAAAACTATCTAAACTATATAAACTAAATGTATACATTATATAACTAAGGCACATCCTCTTTGCATGATATTTAGGTAAAATAAGCTACATACTAAAAATAAAACTGTAATCGCTTGGAAAAATCACGTCTAGGATGCTTAACATGGCTGCATTTTTATCTATGATTTTTTCATGAAAAACATTCACAACAAAGGCCAGGCAAAGATGCACCATCGAAGTTAGAATGATCAGAAAACAGTTACTTTTTAAAAGCATAGCAATTGATGGAATAACCCATATATTTCAGGCTTCTTGATTGACAGCACAATGTCTACTCTGCAATGGTATTGCCTGCAATGTTATTGCCCGCCTGCATAGCGGTGGAGTTCCCTCGACCAGGCATAATTTCATATTCCCATTCTGACATCAAATAATCTAGCCTCCAGCAACAACATTGGAATATTGTCTCCCTTGTTGATTGTCTCATCGAATTGTGTGTTTTTCTTTTACAGGTGGTTAAATACAAGCATCAAATACAACCAATGACTAAATGACATTGCACAAATGCACAAATTGCACAAATGCACAACATTCATTTAAATATAGCAACTGACGGCATAGTAAGGAATCTGTATACCGGAGCCCTTGTCTGCTGGTAAATAACTCTGTGCCCTGCGGTGGATGGTGAGTTGCAGTGATGTTACACAACATGCAATGTGATACTCAGTCGGGCTGTCACTACTAACTGTACTGGATCCATGGCGGTGAAGGTAATCGAGTCGTCGGGTCAACACAGAAAAACAGACTGGCGTCAAAAAACATCAGTAGGCACGATCGTATACAGGAGCGGCTTCTACAGTCACGGACAAAAGGAAAGACACTAAATGGAACTAGTTGTGACTACACTGACAGGCAGGTTGAATTGTGGAATAAAATACACATATGCAACAAGAACTGTAACAAAAACAAACGTGTATTTTGTATAGAAGGTTACATTTGTTAAACAATACCTGGAATAGTTCACCATATATAACTACACTAATTTGGAATTACAACAGTGTAAACATGGCAACATTGAACAAGACAATGACACTCACTATGGCGATTGTCTTTTTGACAATAGTCTGTGCTAGTGACATACCTACCTTCAGCAATGCTTCCTTCAATATCTCCAGTAATGCGACATCGACACACCCTTGTGGGACACTTTACTATATCATCTACGGCCCTCTGAGTTGCACCGTCTACGCATTTGGTCTCATAGGAAATTCCCTCTCATTTGCTGTCCTACACAAGTACACAAGTGGGAATGTCGGTACGTACCTTCTTAAGGCTCTTGCAATTACGGACAATATATGTCTAGCAACTACATTGATTTCTGCACGCATTGACCCCGTTGTTCCAGAAAAGGTGCTTTATGTAATAAACGTAATAAACACGTCCCTGTCATGGACTGTCTGGATGATAGTGCTTGTCGCAGGCAATCACTACGTCGCAGTGTGTCGCCCCATGATGGCGTCCAGGCTCTGCATAATAAACCAAGTTCGGCTTGAAATCCTATTCATGGCAGCCGCAGTGTGTGTCTTCAATATGCCACATTTAATTGATTACTACATTATGGATAACGAGACAATACTTTTTGAAAACCTCACGGCAAGACACGAAAAGGTCGCACGTGACGGGATGTTTTACTATATTATTTATGCCAATGCACTTCATTGTATATTTGTATTCATCTTGCCGCTTGCCATAATTATCTTCTTCAATGTTCACCTAATGCGTAGTCTCAAAGTGGCTCAGTGTAGCCGAACGGCAATGACGTCACGGTCAAGGAGTGATGACAACAACATCACCCAGTGTAGCCGAAAGGCAATGTCGTCACGGTCAAGGAGTGATGACAACAACATCACCCAGTGTAGCCGAAAGGCAATTACGTCACGGTCAAGCAATGATGAGAACAGCATCACCCAGTGTTGCCGAAGGGCAATGACGTCACAGTCAAGCAATGATGAAACAAACATCACCCAACGTAGCCGAATGGCAATGACGTCACTGTCAAGCAATGATGAGAACAGCATTACCATCGTCATGATAGTCATCATAATTGTGTTCGTTGCATGTCAAGCACCAATGATTTTGAGCATCCCAATTATATGCTTCAACGACTGGACGTTAATATGTTCATCACAAGTGCATTTTTATTTTGTTAGCAGGCTGCTTGTCACAGTGAACTCAGCATTCAACTTCTGGCAAGGAGTCAGTCCGTGATTAACTATTAGAATACGTTAAATATAATGTTTCATAACATTTTCACAAAATTAAAACGTGCATAAAGTGTACACGTGGGCACGCAGTGTACATGGTGTCCAGTTATAGTTATTGTTATCTCCAAACAGGGCGTGTTTTATTTGCTTTTCACTGAAGGCAACGTCTCAGAAGGGACACCCTACATGAATGAAATGGACTCAACCACTGCCGGTCATGTCGTCACTGTGCGCGCTTCCATTTGGTATATATCGTAATGTGCCGCGATGCGTTATTTTATTAAAACAGGAAAGTTGAGTCCGAAATACAACTCACGTTCGTACATAGCTTGAGAGTGCCTTTGTGTGCGGCCCTGTGTACGTGCCTTTGTGTGCGGCCCTGTGTACGTGCCTTTGTGTGCGGCCCTGTGTACGTGCCTTTGTGTGCGGCCCTGTGTACGTGCCTTTGTGTGCGGCCCTGTGTACGTGCCCTTGTGTGCGGCCCTGTGTACTTCATTCATAGCAACTTATCGAGCTCGACGTCGCCACTTGTAATCACCATTCAGGTAAGTCATTATTTCGTGTGTGCTCCAGAAATTTCTTGTATTGACTTTGTCTCAGCTTCTAGTTATGACGCTATTGAGAGAACATGTAATATCGTTAATTCACTTGTGAAAAGTTAACCATTACGGAGAGTCCACCAATCTGACTAGGAAGCATTAAGTACGGTTATCGGGCCGAAGAATATTGTTAAGATGGTAATCAAAAACTGAGTTAGTGTTATTTCTAGAGTTAATTAGTGTTGGAAATATTAGTGTCAGATAGCGTTGGTGGCTGTACTTGTTGATAGTTTTTAGTCAATAAATATTAAGTAACCATGTTCTTGTATTTAAATATTGAATTAATGTGTATACTGATATTATTCATTATACAGCAATGCCAATTACGTACACTTTATTATCACGTTAAATGAACTGTTAGTATAGTTGTATTGTCTTGTGGTCTGTACGCCAGCGATATTTCACGTCTCAATGCAGGTCTCCATGGATAAACTGAACCGACTGTGGATCAACATTTTATTAACAATTATTATGACTGTAGTCTTTTGTCCATGGTTTGATTGTAATACATAAATCTATCTAATTATCACTTTTTGGAAATGCTAAATAATCTCATCATTTCTAAATATCGTTTTAATAATTTCCATACTACTGATTAAAATTCAATGCTATTGAAATATCGTGACTTTTTTCATACTAATGCTAAATAAATGTATAGTTTTTTCTTCATTCAATATAAATCATTAAATACTATTTTATACTTACATTTTTACGTAGTTACTGAGAAGCTTGAAGCTCACAATATTTCTTTGCTGTGCTCTAACTTATGAGCAACCAGACAAAGGGTCGCTTTTACAACACGTTGAACAGACTAATTGCAGATGTCCTGTAGAAATATCTGCTTGCGTCATCGGTATATATGAATGCAACAATTGTGGTAAATGACGAATGAGTTACCACTGTCCTAGCACAGGTGCACTCAACAACAATGGAGATAGATGTGTAGAGCTTAGTGGACTGATCATCGAAGTATCAATATTTCCACAAAACAAAATCCAGAAGATTACATTGAACTCTCCGGTCGGCTTCACAAAGAATCAAACTGAACACTTCTGCTTTAGAAATACATATCGATCATCTCTAATTGATGTTAGTGCCTTCAGAGAAGCATATGTGGCTATTGACCACAATCTCTGCAAAGTCACACTAAAACTTAAGTTCCCAAAACAGGTTATTGGATAACCCAAGAAATTTGATGTTGTGAAAATAAAGATCCCCAAATAAATAAAAAACTAAAAACCGGAATTGAAGAATAAGCAATATTTTCGAAGAGAGTGAAGAAGCAAGTAAATAAATTAAATAATCTTACGTTTCGACTGCGAAATTAGTTATGGTAAAAAGGTAACAGAAGAACGGATCAACATAGAAACATTGGAGGCAATGGAAGAAAGGAAAGTGTATATATTTAACGTACTCTATGCAGTAGACGAAGACACAAAATATGCAAGCTAAAGTGGACTATCAATACAAATACCCAGAGGTCAAAACGAAAGCATTAAAATGTAAAAGGACACATATTGAAAAACAAGCTGAAGAACCTCAATAAGCTACATATTGAAATGATATGCGAACGTTTATCAAATTACGAAGAAATTGCCCAAAGATTGTGGAAGCTCTTCGGCCTAACACCAACAAAAATGGCCACATGTTAACAACATTAGAGGAGAAAAAACGAAGGGTCGAATAATTCCAAGGAATTATAAATTGACCTGATCACACACCATGCAGAACACCCAAACAGGCAGAACCGCCAAACAGGCAGAACACCCTAACAGGCAGAACCGCCAAACAGGCAGAACACCCAAACAGGCAGAACACCCAAACAGGCAGAACACCCAAACAGGCAGAACACCCAAACATACATAACACCCAAACAGGCAGAACACCCAAACAGACAGAACACCCAAACAGGCAGAACACCCAAACAGGCAGAACACTCAAACAGGCAGAACACCCAAACAGGTACTGGAGACCACCGGAAGTATACTGAAGGCTGTAAATCAAACACTTGTCTTTTATTAAAAGTAGTCGCATCTGGTATACGATAGCTTACGACTTTTTACATTGATAAAGCGAAAATAGTTACCTATCATTTAAAAATACTAATTCAACTAAATGTGGCGCTACATAACTAAATCTCATATTTACAACATAATACACTCTCTCGTGGTATTTAGGTAAAATAGGCTACGTACTGACCAGAAAACGTTCGTAATCACTTGGAAAAAATCTTATCTAGGGTGTTTAAAATGGCCGAATTTTTTTTAATGAATTTTTATCATGATCAACACTCACAACGTAACCACAAAAATCATGCAAGCATAAAAATTAGAGTGATCAGAACACAACTTTTTTAAAAGCGCAGTAATTGAAAGTGGCGTCCTGATTGGCTACACAACGACAACTCTCAATTACCTGTCTGCAATGCTATTGCCTGCGTGCATAGCAATGGAGTTCCGTCGCCCAAGCATGTATGTTCCCTTTCTGACAACATATAATGTAGCCTCCAACGACCACATTGAAATATGAACTGCTTTGTTGATTGCATCATCGATTAGCTTGTGTGTTTGTCTTTTACAGGTGAATAAAGATAAGCAACAAATACAACCATTGACATTGCACAAATGCACACAATTCATGAAGACATCTGCGAAATACTTGACGCGAAGCCATTTAAACAAAACAACTGAGTGCATTGTATGCTGGTAGATGACACTGTGCCTTGCGGTGGATAGTTTGTCGGGCTGCTATTACTAACTGTGGTCGTTGTCGAGTCATCGGATCAACACAGAAACACAGACTCGCGTCGAAACACCAGTAGGCACGACCGTATACAGGGGCGGTTTCTACAGAGGGAAAGGAAAGACAATTAGTTGTGACTACGTTGACAGGCAGGTTGAATAGTTGTGACTACGTTGACAGGCAGGTTGAATAGCTGTGACTACGTTGACAGGCAGGTTGAATAGTTGTAACTACGTTGACAGGCAGGTTGAATAGTTGTGACTACGTTGACAGGCAGGTTGAATAGTTGTGACTACGTTGACAGGCAGGTTGAATAGTTGTGACTACGTTGACAGGCAGGTTGAATAGTTGTGACTACGTTGACAGGCAGGTTGAATAATGGAATAAAAAAACATACGCAACAATAACTGTGACATAAAAAAATGTATATGTTGTATAATAGTTTACAATTGTCATACAATACCTATGATTGTTCACCTTATATAATTGACTAATTTGGAATTCCCACAGTCTAAAGATGACAAAATTTAATAACACAATAACACTCACTATGGCGATTGTCATTTTGACAATAGTGCGTGCTAATGACATGTCTACGTCCTACAATACATCCAGCAATGCGACATTATTAGATATGTCATCTACATTATCTTGTTGGATATTAGAGAGTATCACGCCTGACCCTCTGATTGGCACGGTGTACGTATTTGGTCTCATAGGAAATGCACTCTCATTTGCTGTCCTACACAAGTACTCAAGTGGGAATGTCGGTGCGTACCTTCTTAAAGCTCTTGCAATTACGGACAATATATTTCTAGCAACTACGTTAGGCTTTGTAATTTACAGCAGCACTGAACCAGGTTTTACACGTATTATAACAAATGTACTCTTAGCACTAGTAAGCGCAACCATATCATGGACTGTCTGGATGATAGTGATTGTCGCAGGCAATCGCTACATCGCAGTGTGTCGCCCCATGGTGGCGTCCAGGGTATGCACAATAAACAAAGTTCGTCTTGAAATCCTGATTATGGTAGGGGTAGTGTGTATCTTCAATATCCCACATTTTGTTGATTTCGACTTTCCACATACATATATATTTTATATATATGCATTTCATTTTATATTTGTATTCCTCTTGCCGCTGGTTATAATTATCTTCTTCAATGTCCACCTAATGCGTAGTCTTCATTTGGCTAAGCGCAGTAGAATGATAATGACGTCACGATCAAGCGATGATGGAAACAACATCACGATCGTCATGATCGTTATCATCATTGTGTTCGTGGTGTGCCAGACACCATTTACTTTGAGCATCTCAATAGCAACTTTTGTTGGACATCCCTATAACAGTTGTCCACTGCTGTTGTTTTTACGTGTGAGTATGCTGCTTATGATAATAAACTCATCAGTCAACTTCGTCATCTACTGCCTCTTCAGACGGCAGTTCCGGAACCAACTGTGTATGTTGGTTGGTCATATTTTTGGTCGTCCCAGCCAACAACACCCAGACAGACAGCCTAACGATGCTTGAGTTCACAAATATATGTTAATAGAAGTGGCATCCCGGGCGAACGTTGCACGAGCTACTTGCTCAACAATAGTAACGTTGCGAATCATTGCTACTTGCTACATCGATCATCACATTTTAGTACATCAGCTGTACGAAGCCAGCAATTAACAACTAACACAATAAGATAACGTAACGATGCACATTTCGGAACGAATCGAACATCACATTACATTTGTTTACCCGATGCAGAAAGGGAACTGAAGCGAAGGGTTCATGAGAAACTTGCGCAGCAACACTTATTGTGACAAACACTGCACTTGTAACAATGTGTTACATATATTACAACTTGAAGGCGTTGTCATAACAATGTCGTGTACAACTTTGTGACAGCCGAATATTTGAGACACATCTTTGGAGTGTTTTGATCGCCATGCCAATTAATGTTGGGTTATTGAGTAGGTAGTTACGTACGCTATACGTGTGTCGTATACGTTAGTTGTACAAACGGTGACATCTCTCTTGAAAATGACATGTTATATGCGGCCTCCATCTACTGAAATACATCAAATTATGCATGCATTCGATCTGCTGTAAATGCGTGCTTAAGGTTTGCAATGCATTATATGATTTGTTTGACTGTGCATGTCACAATATTGTCGATGCCGTTTTATGCATTATATCTTGATATAATTGAATATTGTGGAAGCCTGTAGTTTCTTTACACGAGTAAGACAAATACTAATAATATATTGGTTTAAACTGGTTAGAAACATATTGTTGATATGCACGTGGTGAACCATATTCTCGTGTGAATTTGTCGTTAGTACTAATGTGTTGTGTTTTAGGATTTCACTAATTGTTTCCAATGATTTTTAAATCTGATTGTGATATATTTGAATGCTTTTGGATTGTCACTAAAGCTGATAAAGCTGCGCCCTGTTTTAAACATACAAAATAAACAATTACGTGCTTGAACTACGCATACTTAATTTTTACGTGAGGAAATGTGGTATATATATATATATATATATATATATATATATATATATATATATATATATATATATATATATATATATATATATATATATATACATATATATATATATATATATATATATATATATATATATATATATATATATGTATATATATATATATATATATATATATATATATATATATATATATATATATATATGTATATATATATATATATATATATATATATATATATATATACAGGTGATGCCATGCCAAGGCAATTATACATTGGATAGTGTGGCAGGACGGTGACATACCGACAGCCAATGTCAGTAAGCTCGCGAGGGGGCGTACCAGCACTTAGCCAGGGAAATGTTCCACAGTTTCAAGTTATATAATCTGCAAGTCTGCGCATCCTGAACCTTATTGGAAATTATTTGATTGAGTAGAATATGCAACAATACAGTAACATTTTCCTTACGATGATAACCATTACAATTTGTATGACGTGCATATCCAAACATTCAAATTAGTTAGTGTATATTATACACTAACTAACTAACTAAAATGTATTTTGTACAATTTAACAAGTTGTACTAAATCGACTATTATAACATGTAATCCTATGAGCAGTAAATTATTTCATGTTATCAAGTGTTTTCCACCACTTCGATATATCACGTGCCATCTGAATCGTGTCGATTTTGAAGGACATCACTTTAAAGCGAAATGAAATCCGGGGCGATAAATGGTCGTGGTGGAATATATACTCCGAGTAAAACGTTCGCAAACGAATTGCAGTGTTACATCCCCACATTATTATACATCAATAATGTCAGTTTTTATCCGTGATGTTAACCTCCTCGGACTGAATTGTATACATCAAGCGAATTAATCTTCGCATGAAACCGTCTGAATGCTTCGTATTAATATCGAGTATCACGGGTTGGTCACGCCAACTGGCACCAAGTCGGTCCGTCATAAACCACCGCAATACGTGAAATATAAGGTTTCAAATATCACGCCGACGGCATCCTCCTGCGAACAGATCAGGTTGTGTCTCGTGTTAGGTATTGTGAATCTTGGAGACATATATATTAGAAAAACGTCTAAGTGTGTTAATCGTTTGTGAGAGGGATACACATGTTCGTTTTTTTAAACGGCGTCAGGGTGTGGCTGTTCGCGCCAGTACAACGACCTTCCCTCTAATCCTACCAGAATAATAATCATGTTTACGTCCTTAGATGTTCATATGAGATGACAAGGAAAACACATTTATGTGTAACTCAGTATTCATCCCAGCACCCAATACATAAAATACTTTCCGCCCGACCCAATTTATAGCTGTTAAAATAGAGTAAATATATTTTCCCGTATTGGACTGAAGAAGTTGTGGTTGAAATCTTTGTAATGTTTCGCACGAGAGAGATATAGGTAGATATATATTAATATCATTAACTGTATAGGTAATCACACAATATAGCCATAAACGGGCATTCAAGACAGATAGTAAAATGTAATGATTAATAGTTGAAGCCCTTCTTTGATTCTCACCAGAGGAAGTGTTGTGCATAATCGCCTGGGCAGTTGGCACAGAATGTCTACGTGAATTCACGCGATAGAAAACATGTGACCAATAACATACACAGATGCCTTGCCAATCTAACCTAATCTCCACCATGAAAATATTAAAATAAGAAAAGTTGTCATTCATACCTACCTAAGTCGACATGTTTTCGCCTTATCGGTGATTGACACATTGAAGACAGTTTTGAAGTGAACCAACTGAATAAATATCCCATCAAAGAAAAACAGCGTAAACTAAAATCCCACCTGTTTAAACTTAAGCTTATCCTCCATAGCTCCCCAGCGTGCCAATCCAACTGTTTACGTAGCGTTCGTTTCTCGGAGACATATACATTTGAACTGTATCGCCACTTAACTCTATTACCACTTAACTGTATCGCCACTTAACTTTATCACCACTTAACTGTATCACCACTTAACTGTATCAACACTTAACTGTATCACCACTTAACTGTATCGCCACTTAACTGTATCACCACTTAAATGTATCACCACTTAACTGTATCAACACTTAACTGTATCGCCACTTAACTGTATCACCACTTAACTGTATCAACACTTAACTGTATCAACACTTAACTGTATCGCCACTTAACTGTATCACCACTTAACTGTATCACCACTTAACTGTATCAACACTTAACTGTATCACCACTTAACTGTATCGCCACTTAACTGTATCACCACTTAACTGTATCAACACTTAACTGTATCGCCACTTAACTGTATCACCACTTAACTGTATCACCACTTAACTGTATCAACACTTAACTGTATCGCCACTTAACTGTATCACCACTTAACTGTATCAACACTTAACTGTATCAACACTTAACTGTATCAACACTTAACTGTATCAACACTTAACTGTATCAACACTTGACTGTATCACCACTTAACTGTATCACCACTTAACTGCCCGTCGATGTCCTCGTATAATGGTACGCCCGTAGCCAGGGGAGTTCTGGTGGTTCACATTAACCCCCTTGTTGTGAAGCACCATTTTCAAAAAATGTGAACCCCTTATCGTGAACCCCCCTCGAAAGCGTGAACGTCCAATAATATGAAAAATAGTGATATTGTTTTCATAATGACATGAACATAATAATATTATTTGTATATTATTGGTGGGTTTATTCTTTCTAATATGGGGTGTTCACGATTTAGAGAGGATGTTTCATGCTTTTGCGAAGGGTATTCACAATAAGGGGGTTCAGTTTAATGAAAATAATATTATATTCATATTATTGGGGATCAATATTTTAAGAAGGCGGTTCACATTTTTGGAAAAGGGGATTCACGTTTATAAAAGTAAAACTATGTTGATATTATTTGGGGTTAACGCTTTTGATTTGGGGGTTCAAGGTTTTGGAAAAGAGGATTCACCTTTATGAAAAATACGAAATAATATTGGGGAAGGGTTCAAACTTCTGACAACCGGTTTTAAGTTTAAAAAAGGGGGTTTACCCAATATTTAATATTATCGCCATTCTATTGGGGGTTCACTCTTTTCAGAGGGGTTTCAACATTACATATTATACTACTATCTAATTGTTTTTTAAATATAATCTTATTCCAACTATAAATGTGCTACCAAAGTGGTAACAGGCAGAGACCAGTAGACAGCGTACAGACAGTCGCTGAGCCGTTATTCAAACAAAATTACTTATTATCAGAAACTGTTATGGTTTCAGAAAATATCTGCTCACTGAAACAATGCAGAGTTGACAAGCCAATTACTCTCTTTGTTGTGGTGGCATACTATATGGCCTCCACACATTCATAACACACACACACACACACACACACACACACACACACACACACACACACACACACACACACACACACACAAACAAACAAACAAACAAACAGACGCACATACGCACATATGCACATACGCACGCACCTAAACACCCACGCGCGTGCGCGCACGCAAGCATGTACACGCATGCATGCACAAGTACGCACACGCACGTACGCAAACGGAAGGTTATATGAACGGAATTCCATATGTCCTCCCAGAAAACATGCGGCTCACTAGTTCTGAGATTCCTATGTTAATCATAATTTTGTGAACGTCGAGTTGGTGTCAACATGGCTAACCATTATAAGGGTGAACATGAGGATGATGACGACGATGAGGAGGAGGACCAGGATGATGACGCTGAAGGGGTCATTGTCTTCGTCCTCATAATCGTAATTATGATCACCTTCATTGTCATCATCTTCGTCATCATCATCATCATCATCATCATCATCATCACTAATACCGCTTAATTGTTTTAATCTTCTTCCTCTCATCACCATAACCATTTATCACCCTCATCATCACCATCATTATTATCATTATCATTATCATTATCATCTTCATCATAATCATAATCATTATCATTATCATTATCATTATCATTATCATCATCATCATCATCATCATCATCGTCATAATCACCATAATCATCGCCACAAAGATCTCCCCTTAATTGTCATCATCATAATAATCGTTTATCAACTTCATCATCAATTTCTACATCATCAATATTAACACAATCATCATCATAATGATTATCATCATAATTTTATTACATTACTGGTCGATTTATTACATTACCGGTCGATGTATTACATTACCGGTCGATTAATACATTACTGGTTGTACCAAGCGAAAGGTAATGCAATAAGTCTACCGGTCATGTAATCAAAACGATGAAGATGATTATGATGATGATGATGATGATGATGATGAAGATGATAAATTGTTATGATGACGATGAATAGGAGGAGAAAGATGAAGATAATTAAGGGTTTCTCTTAGCGTTACCTTGAATGTTATATGAACGGCATTCCACATGTCCCCCAGAAAACATGCGGCTCACTTGTTCTGAAATTCATGTTAATCGTACGTTTCTTAACGTCGAATTGGTGTCAGCATGGCTAGTTGTTACAAGGGTGAAGATGAGGATGAGGATGATGACGATGAGGAGGAGGAGCAGGATGATGAGGCTGAAGGTGTCATTGTCATCGTCCTCACAATCGTATTAAAGATCACCCTCATTGTCATCATCTTCGTCATCATCATCGTCGTCATCTCTAAGACCGGTTAATTGTCTTCATCTTCTTCGTCCTCATCATCATAACCATTTATCACCCTCATCATCACCATCGTCATCATCATCATCATCATCAGTATCATCATCATAATCTGTATCATCATCATCATCATCATCATTATCATCATCATCATCATCATCGTCATAATCATCATCACTAAGACCGCTTAATTTTCTTCATCTTCTTCCTCGTCATCATCATAACAATGTATCACCCTCATCATCACCATCGTTATCATCATCATTATCATCATAATCTTTATCACCATCATCATCATAATCATCATCATCATTATTATCGTCACTAAGATGACCCCTTAATCGTCATTATCATCATAGTCGTTTATCACCCTCATCATCACCTTCTACATCATCATTATTAGCATAATCATCATCATCACCATCATAATTATTATCATCATCATTTTTTGTTACATTACTGGTCGATTTATTACATTAGCGGTCGATTATTACATTACCGGTCGATTTATTACATTACTGGTCGATTATTACATTACCGGTCGATTTATTACATTACTGGTCGATTATTACATTACCGGTCGATTTATTACATTACTGGTCGATTATTACATTACTGGTTGTAACAGACGAGTGATAAAGTTTACCGGAGTACTGACATTAAGACAATCGGAGGTACACTCGTCAGTGGACCGATTGGCTTGCCCGGCTTCTGCAATAGTATCAGGGCACCTTTTCCGAACACTAGCGGTTATGTGCATTCCATTGCATCTTTAAAGCTGCTGGCGATCATGCATGTTAGCAGGTCACCCGTACACTTCACGCTCGGTCTTTATATCGTCATGACCGCTGGTTCGACCACAGTTCAGTTTGCCGATCGCCCGCTTTACCTCGTCATCGGTGATATGTTCTCGACGTCGTGATCTCTCTACAAATATCGGTAAACCTTCCAAAACTGGGTCGCTAATCTGGCGGCCGAAGTTTTCAGTGATTCGTGCGTTCAGTTCGGCTGAATTACAAATATCGCATCCGGCATCGTCAGATACAGACGCACATATGTCAATATATCACAACACCAAAATATGTTCTGTATCCAACAATATCATGTTACTACATTATGAACTGATAACGTATATATACATCCCACTCCCCAGCCATGAAGTTAAGTAATAGTTGAACGTAAACTCGACCAGCAAACATCTAAAGACGCCTGCTTGTACCGTCATCAATGTCGTCCCGCTTTCTACAATCACTGTATGATGACAGGTGGTGTTGGACGGAACGGCGGTACCTGCAATATTTTGTCCATATTCGTGCAGCGGATATTGTCGTCGTCGCTCTGTCTGACACAGAAGCAATAACAATCGACCACAGGACATCCACCGTGAGTCGACGGCAGGACATCCACCGTGGGTCGATGACAGGACATCCACCGTGAGTCGATGACAGGACGGCCACCGGGAGACGACGACAGGACATCCACCGTGAGTCGATGACAGGACATCCTCCGTGAGTCGATGACAGGACATCCACCGTGAGTCGATGACAGGACATCCACCGTGAGTCGATGACAGGACATCCACCGTGAGTCGATGACAGGACATCCACCGTGTGTCGATGACAGGACATCCACCGTGAGTCGATGACAGGACATCCACCGTGAGTCGACGGCAGGACGGCCACCGGGAGACGACGACAGGACATCCACCGTGAGTCGATGACAGGACATCCACCATGAGTCGATGACAGGACTTCCACCGTGAGTCGATGACAGGACATCCACCGTGAGTCGATGACAGGACATCCACCGTGAGTCGATGACAGGACATCCACCGGGCGTCGACGGCAGGACGGCCACCGTGAATCGATGGCAGGACATCCACCGTGAGTCGATGAGAGGACATCCACCGTGAGTCGATGACAGGTCATCCGCCGTGCGTCGACGAGAGGAGGGCCACCGGGAGACGACGAGAGTACATCCACCGTGAGTCGATGACAGGACATCCACCGTGAGTCGATGACAGGACATCCACCGTGAGTCGACGACAGGACATCCACCGTGAATCGATGACAGGACATCCACCGTGAGTCGATGACAGGACATCCACCGGGCGTCGACGGCAGGACGGCCACCGTGGGTCGATGACAGGACATCCACCGTGAGTCGATGGCAGGACATCCACCGTGAGTCGATGACAGGACATCCACCGTGAGTCGACGACAGGACATCCACCGTGAGTCGATGAAAGGACATCCACCGTGAGTCGATGACAGGTCATCCGCCGTGCGTCGACGAGAGGAGGGCCACCGGGAGACGACGAGAGTACATCCACCGTGAGTCGATGACAGGACATCCACCGTGAGTCGATGACAGGACATCCACCGTGAGTCGACGACAGGACATCCACCGTGAATCGATGACAGGACATCCACCGTGAGTCGATGACAGGACATCCACCGGGCGTCGACGGCAGGACGGCCACCGTGGGTCGATGACAGGACATCCACCGTGAGTCGATGGCAGGACATCCACCGTGAGTCGATGACAGGACATCCACCGTGAGTCGACGACAGGACATCCACCGTGAGTCGATGAAAGGACATCCACCGTGCGTCGATGAGAGGAGGGCCACCGTGGGTCGATGACAGGACATCCACCGTGAGTCGATGGCAGGACATCCACCGTGAGTCGATGACAGGACATCCACCGTGAGTCGACGACAGGACATCCACCGTGAGTCGATGAAAGGACATCCACCGTGCGTCGACGAGAGGAGGGCCACCGTGGGTCGATGACAGGACATCCACCGTGAGTCGATGGCAGGACATCCACCGTGAGTCGATGACAGGACATCCCCGTGAGTCGGTGACAGGACATCCACCGTGAGTCGACGACAGGACATCCTCTGTGAGTCGATGGCAGGACATCCACCGTGAGTCGATGGCAGGACGGCCACCGTGAGTCGATGGCAGTACGGCCACCATGAGTCGACGGATAGGACGGCCACTGCCAACACCTTGATCACTGCCAGTTTGTAAGAGAGTCCACAGGGCCGCCATGGCTGCTGAGGCCCAATGTCTAGGTACACTCCAATCGTTACATCAACCATTGTCGGTTGACTTTGTTTCGATCTGATATGAAAATAGGTCGTTGTTTGAGAGACACTTGTCTTGGACTGTGTCCGCCGCCGCCGCCGCGGCTTTATTCACGTACTCTTCGTAAACCACGCAACGACAGTCGCCTGTCGTAGGGTGTATTTGAATAAATAGTCCATCACTGCGTGTGCGTGCGAGTGCGTGTGCGTGTGCGTGCATGTGTGTGCGTACGTGTGCGTGTGTGCGTGCGTGTGCAGGTGTGTATGCGTGCGCGTGCGCGTGCATGCACGCACACACACGTGCAGGTGCGTGCGTTCGTGTCTTGATATATCATAATGTGATTGACAATGTTTCTTTATATTCTTCCCACACTTCATACCATCCTGGATGGGATACAGGTTATGATGTAGCTATGGAAGAGTTGTACAATATGTAGACTAATACTTAAACGTTAATGCCATATTTTCCACTCGCTGTCCTCCGGGAGGTCGCACACCTCCATCCTGCTTTGTGGTCAACCTTTCTTGTATGGTCATTCCACCTCTTCAGTGGTCTTCCTATCTTCCGCTGTCCTTTCAAATATCGTTTGACCGCCGGGCTAACAAGTTTGATGTATTCTATTCGACAATTTTCTTAATTCACCGCATTCATGTTTCGTACAGTAATCTATCACACATATGCCACAAGTGCGTGGCGCCACCTAATGTATTTATTTTAACTCGGGTAGTGAGTGCGTCATCACGAGATGGCACCACCATTAAGCTGATAACGTTTTCTATATCGTTTAGCATTCATATCATACTTGTGTGGTGGTATTATGTGATACTCGCATATAGGTTCCGATAAGAAAGTTTGTTGGCTTCCATTTTAATCAACATGTGTATCCTGCATTATAATTGAAACTGAAATATTAATTCCAATTCGGCAGAAGAAGTTGTTGAACTCGTCCAAGTAAAATATTAAAATAAAATTACCTAAACATTAGATTAGATTCAGCTAAGTAGAACTATTTTTTAAGTACATATTGAGCTTAACATTTGTGGAAGTGTGTCGAATATATTTGAAAGAAACTATTCACTACGCTGCATAAATATCCATGCGATATTTTGCATCAGAAGCACAAAGAACTGATAGAGAAAACACATATGTCCTTTTGCCTGAATACTTCGGAACCACACAAAATAGCTGAAGTTTGATTTAACATTTGAACTATTTCTATGGTTCCCTTCAAAAGCATATCCTGTATTAATTGCTTCCAACACAATTTCATGGATATGGGTGGGGGAGTAAATAATTGAAATAACTTAAAGAAAGGGAAGAAAACACCAGAACGATATTGAAAAACATGTTCTTAAAATCAATGATTATTATTATTATTATTATTATTATTATTAAAAATAATTTTCGCATTCACGATAACACTCCCCAGCCACGAAGTTTACGCTCGCTTACACCGCTTCTCTTTAATGTTTGTTTTGTGTAGTTTGTACCACAGGGTTTTGTTTTAGATTGGAAAACCGGCAAGTCGAGCTTCTCCTGCATCAAAAGGATTGGTCCCTTAAAGTTGTTTGGGGTCCTTCAGTGGCAGTAGGTCATATGTATCAAAAGGATTGGTCCCCTAGAGTTGTTTGGGGTCCGTCAGTGGCAGTAGGTCATCTGCGGTTCAAACTGGTCTTCTCATTTACATAGTTATATATATACGAGGACTGTTTAGAAATGACCACCGAATTGTAAAGGAAGAAGAATAATTCCTATAAATGGATAACAATAATAATATAAATTTATATAGCAACTGAATCCTCTTAAAATATAATTTACATAAAATTGCATAAGTTAGATATGTGTACGTAGTTCATAAATTAAACTGTGTAAAACAGACAAGCTGCCTAAACACATTCTAAATTTACACCGATATATATTAAACAATAAGGGGGCGAGAACGCTGCCTTGGGGTAGTCCATTCTTCTATCTGCACAATCTGCGGCGTATACTCTCAAGATCCACAAAGAAACGTCTACTCTCCGGCGTGTTTTTAATCAATTTGGTTACTCTTATATCGTTTGTTATTTGGAATAACATCTGCACAAAAATTATGTGATTGACATATCATATGCCGTAGACAAGTCAAGCGCAGGATTTTCCAATTCCGAAACCTGCTTGCTCTGGAATGAGGTGCTGATCCACAAAGGAACCCAGACGACTTAGAACGAGTCTCTCGAAGAGTTTGTACGTGTGGCTAAGCAGGGCGATGGATCGGAAGCCCTTGGAGTTGGCGGGATCTTTTCTAGGTTTCAGGATATCCACTATTATATTGTCTCCACAACATTGGTACGTTGTTAGCATTCAAAAAGGTGTTGAACATGTCTAGTAGTCATCGAAGAGCTGCTGGCCCCAAATGTTTTAGTTGTTCACAGAGGATGTCATGAAGTTCAGCAGCTTTATTCTGCTTGATCACTTTGATGCCAAGTAGTAGTGACAGATCTAGTGAAGTTAGAGTTGACTCGTGGTGACAGGTCTAGTGAAGTTAGAGTTGACTCGTGGTGAAAGGTCTAGTGAAGTTAGCGTTGACTCGTGGTGAAAGGTCTAGTGAAGTTAGAGTTGACTCGTGGTGATAGGTCTAGAGAAGTTAGAGTTGACTCGTGGTGAAAGGTCTAGTGAAGTTAGAGTTGACTCGTGGTGAAAGGTCTAGTGAAGTTAGAGTTGACTCGTGGTGATAGGTCTAGAGAAGTTAGAGTTGACTCATGGTGAAAGGTCTAGTGAAGTTAGAGTTGACTCGTGGTGAAAGGTCTAGTGAAGTTAGAGTTGACTCGTGGTGAAAGGTCTAGTGAAGTTAGAGTTGACTCGTGGTGAAAGGTCTAGTGAAGTTAGAGTTGACTCGTGGTGAAACGTCTAGTGAAGTTAGAGTTGACTCGTGGTGAAAGGTCTAGTGAAGTTAGAGTTGACTCGTGGTGAAAGGTCTAGTGAAGTTAGAGTTGACTCGTGGTGAAAGGTCTAGTGAAGTTAGAGTTGACTCGTGGTGAAAGGTCTAGTGAATTTAGAGTTGACTCGTGGTGAAAGGTCTAGTGAAGTTAGAGTTGACTCGTGGTGAAAGGTCTAGTGAAGTTAGAGTTGACTTGTGGTGAAAGGTCCAGTTAAGTTAGAGTCACCCTGGCCATCGACAGCAGGCTTTGAAGTTTCACTGCGTTGATGCCCTGGGTTTCCTCGACTGTTCACAAGGAGCTGGTGAGCAACTCGACCTGCTGTGACCTCATATCGAGGTTGGTTTATTGTGTAATAATTTCACAATCAGCTCTTGCCACTTATTGCTTGCTGCTCTGATATGGCGTTCATAAGTGTGTCTCCAATGTCCAGGGTGTCTCCTAAAGGGATTTGTTTGGTAGCAGATGATGTAGTCCTTGTGCATTTCCTTAATATCGTTGACATTCCCGGGATGTAGTCCGTCCTACAATCTCTCTGGATATTGATCTTACGACACTGTTTTCATCTTCTTTAGGAAAACCAGATAGTTAGCTGGGGAAGCTATTAGGTTTTTAACTGAAGTATCTAAGTATCTAAATATACTAAAAACATCTGCCAGTTTACATTTTTTTAAATGACGTGGAATGGAACAACACAGGGATAACCACTGCGTGGAGTGTGGTTTCAGTTGTGGCACCGTGAATAACATTTTAGTAACTCCCTCCCCTATACTTATAACATTGTTTATGTTTTACCAAAATTATTCGTCTTTGATGTTTCTAACTAATCCACAGTAACCTCCACCATTTATCTAAAACCTTGTATGTTACAACTTATATTATGCGTAATGTATGTCAACTTGACAACATATGCGATCGTGTTTACCGTAATGTGACGGCGTTCAGAGATAATTGCACAAGAGGCGATGGCGCAGGTGTGTGTAAGAGCTCATTAGGCGAATTGTTATCTCAGCAGTTATGTGTTCAGTTTCCATTAAGCACGATCCATGTAGACATACGATAACTTAACTCATATATGATGTATAGTATAACCCCAGACGTAGTGACACAGCGGTAGTGATAACTTCATGCGTCTGATTAAGTGAATGCATAACGATTTTCATCAGTCAATTCATATAGAACTAGTCCGGGGTTCATATAATACAAATCTCCCATTTAGCATCATTTAAATTAACCGTTTTAATTACATGTCGGCAATGCAGTTTTCAGTTGCATCCCGTTTAAACGAGTCAACGAAGCATCAACGAGGCCAATATAATAGGAGAGATAATAATGAAAATTAATGATATTTATGGTGTATATTCTAATAAAAAAAGTAATCACTAATTTGTAGGTGATGTCATGGTAACGTCATTGGCTACATTGAGACTTTGTGTATGAACACCATTGACTTGTATATCTATTTACAGGTGAAGTAATGGTAACGTCAATGGCTACATTGAGACTTTTGTGCACATTCACTTAAATGTAAATACAGATCACTCTGCGTCTGATCATTGTGTAGTTTCATTTAAATTGTGACGCTCTTTGCATTATGGGAATAACCAATCCTAGATTTCCCCATGCAACATTTCAGGCGCACCCTTTCTATTGTAATATCCATACAAGCCGCGTGTCTTGGCAGGAGAGACAAGCAGGAGAGACAAGTAGGAGAGACAAGCAGGAGAGACAAGTAGGAGAGACAAGCAGGAGAGACAAGTAGGAGAGACAAGCAGGAGAGACAAGGAGGAGAGACAAGCAGGAGAGACAAGCAGGAGAGACAAGCAGGAGAGACAAGCAGGAGAGACAAGCAGGAGAGACAAGCAGGAGAGACAAGCAGGAGAGACAAGCAGGAGAGACAAGCAGGAGAGACAAGCAGGAGAGACAAGCAGGAGAGACAAGCAGGAGAGACAAGCAGGAGAGACAAGCAGGAGAGACAAGCAGGAGAGACAAGCAGGAGAGACAAGCAGGAGAGACAAGCAGGAGAGACAAGCAGGAGAGACAAGCAGGAGAGACAAGCAGGAGAGACAAGCAGGAGAGACAAGCAGGAGAGACAAGCAGGAGAGACAAGCAGGAGAGACAAGCAGGAGAGACAAGCAGGAGAGACAAGCAGGAGAGACAAGCAGGAGAGACAAGCTGTGCTATGAGATACAGCTCGGTTATCGAACACTTCCTGAAAATCAAAGTAGACAATATCCACTGCTGACCCATCGTCTATCCACTTTTTTTTTTATTTCTCTCAAAGAACCTAAGAGCTTGGTGACACATTTATGACATATGTATTTTGAAGCTGCAATAGAGTCTCGGTCGTACCATTGTCAGAATAAACCAAATCGTGTCAGCTGATGCGCATTTTAGTATTTTTTATGACAAATAATGACCTATTCGCGATATTTTTATAATCTTTACAGTTGTCCAAATTATATTTTATATTGCAGTATAAGTGGCTTTTGACCCGTTCGCGTTCATAAATATATAGCTTGGTCCTGTATGTATGTATGCATGCATGCATGCATGTATGTATATATATATATGTGTATGTATGTATGTATGTATGTATGTATGTATGTATGTATGTATGTATGTATGTATGTATGTATGTTTGTATGTATGCATACATGCATGCATGCATGTATGTATATATGTATGTATGTACGTATGTATGTATGTATGTACGTATGTATGCATGTATGTATGTATGTATGTATGTATGCATGTATGTGTGTATGTATGTATTTGTGTATGTATGTATGTATGTATGTATGTATGTATGTATGTATGTATGTATGTATGTATGTATGTATGTATGTATGTATATATGTAAGTATGCATGTATGTATGTATGTATGAATGTATGTATGTATGTATACGATAACTTAACTCATATATGATGTATATTATAACCCCAGACGTAGTGACACAGCGGTAGTGATAACTTCATGCGTCTGATTAAGTGAATGCATAACGATTTTCATCAGTCAATTCATATAGATCTAGTCCGGGGTTCATATAATACAAATCTATGTATGTATGTATGTATGTATGTATGTATTTATGTATGTTTATATGTATTTGTTTATGTATGGATGCATGCATGTATATATGTATGTTCAATTGTGATGTGTTTTTTGTCCAATATATGTTAAGTGTTTTACGTTTGTAGTCGTAGGTGGCATCCAACCAATCGGTCCTGCGTACGTTTGGTGATCGTCCTTATTTCTGTCCAAGCTTTGAATGCAAATTTGGCTTTGGCATGCATGTAAATGCCATGCAAGCAGGCGCGAAATAGAACACAGTATTTGGCATGTCGATATCTTAGCCTCGTCAGATTCATTGTGGCTGATGTTGTTGACAACGTCTTCATAAACGAGTGTAGTGGATGAAGGTGATGGGCGTTCCCATGACGAGATGTTTGTGTGTATGCCTGCATTGGTTTAAATGACAGTGTTTCTGTGTATAATGCACGTAGCTCCACGTTTTTATTATGAAAACAACGACTTTCATGTACATTATTATTACATAAAAATAATAATAATAATAATATATATATATATATATATATATATATATATATATATATATATATATATATATATATATATATATATATATATATCCATCCAGATCACTGTTTGTACAAGAAAGCAGACGAAAAAACGCATTTGCAGATTATGAGATGAAGCCTTGTAGTTTGTTACCTGACACCCGTCGTAATCGCTATTCTAACCTGATCCACGCCCACACACGTGTTCAACGACACCTGTCGATGCCCGCTGTATTCTACGTAGTGCTCTACTCAGTGGCGTCCATTCAATGCCCGCTGTATTCAACGTAGTGCTCTACTCAGTGGCGTCCATTCAATGCCCGCTGTATTCAACGTAGTGCTCTACTCAGTGGCGTCCATTCAATGCCCGCTGTATTCAACGTAGTTCTCTGCTCAGTGGCGTCCATTCAATGCCCGCTGTATTCAACGTAGTGCTCTACTCAGTGGCGTCCATTCAATACCCGCTGTATTCTACGTAGTGCTCTGCTCAGTGGCGTCCATTCAATGCCCGCTGTATTCAACGTAGTGCTCTACTCAGTGGCGTTCATTCAATGCCGGCTGTATTCTACGTAGTGCTCTACTCAGTGGCGTCCATTCAATGCCCGCTGTCTTCAACGTACTGTAGTACTCAATGGTGTTCATTCAATGTTCGCTGTATTTTCTCAAACAATTGTAAAATAGTGTTGTTAACGTCCGATCTGTATTAGCTACATTCCCTCATATATTTCGGACACCACAAAGCAATGTCATTTCTCAAAACAAAACATCACCCTGTGATCGGTGTCCTGTGTTGTTCAACACTAAACCACAAACAATTCCATTTCTCTCCACCTCTATGTGAGCGCAATGCTGTATTGTACACCACTAAACAATGCATTTATCGACACCTCTCTGTGATCGCAATGTTGTATTGTACACCACTAAACAATGCCATTTCTCGCCACTGTCCTGTGAGCGCAATGCTGTGTTGTTATTGTACACCACTAAACAATGACATTTCTCGACACCATCTTGTGAGCGCAATGCTGAATTGTACACCACTAAACAATGCATTTATCGACACCTCTCTGTTATCGCAATGTTGTATTGTACACCATTAAACAATGCCATTTCTCGACACCATCCTGCGAGCGCAATGCTGTATTGTACACCACTAAACAATGCCATTTCTCGACACCATCCTGTGAGCGCAATGCTGAATTGTACACCACTAAACAATGCATTTATCGACACCTCTATGTTACCGCAATGTTGTATTGTACACCACTAAACAATGCCATTTCTCGCCACCATCTTGTGATCACAATGTTATATTGTACACGACTAAACAAAGCCATTTCTCGACACCGCTCTGTGCTCACTGTGCTGTTTTGTGCTGTTGCTCAGATATATCGATTCCGCTGTCTTGTTGTAGTAGAACGCGGACTTTCGTCGATACTGACACGTAAGGATGCGGTAGAACGCCTGTCTGAACGCCGTGTTGAACATCGTATATATGATGGGATTGGCCAACGACGACAGATAACCCAGCCACACGATCGACGACGACACCGAATCTGTCATGGCGACTACGCAGTGTGGACAGACGACCGAGAGGACGTTCATGACAAAGAACGGGGTCCACAACACGAGAAAGACGCCGACAATTATTCCAAGAACCTTCGAAGCTTTCCGCTCGTTAGTGAGCATCCGCTTAGAAATTTGCACCAACCCACCTTTCGCTGCCGTCCGCTTCTTTTTGTGTTGCTTCCGCTGCACAAACCGCAACGTTCTCCAATGTGGTGCCCTCTCGCGGCGCAGAAATCGCCTGAAGCGATTTTCACCGCATAGCGGCGCTGCAATTCGCGAATGTTCCGTGGCGTAGCGTAGGTACGTTGATGTATTGCTTTGGTCACTATTCGATTTAGACGGGCAATTGCTCTCCGTAATGGTGTTGACACGATCCGTTCTTGACGCGTTGGTCGAATCCGTTCGTGAAAGTGGCAAATCCGACATGGTCGGGTGGTTTATTGGCGCTTTCTGCCCATAGGTGTTTGTTCTGTTGTACGACCTGCACACTTTCCCTGCACTGTTATCCAGCGTTTCTTCGGCCGGGGATATGGTAGATAAACTATTTTTATTGAGGGGTAAACAACCCGTTGACATTCCGAGAGTCGGATTGATTATTTTGTTTGTCGATATCTTAGCCTCGGCAGCCTCACGGTGGCTTTCCCGTGACGGGACGTCTTGGCAGGGCGGTACACGGGAAGGTAGATAGGTCCGACTTTCCCGTGACGGGACGTCTTGGCAGGGCGGTACACGGGAAGGTAGATAGGTCCGACTCTCGAGTTGAGACTCGAAGTACATTCTACTACTACATTCAGTTTCTGTGGGCATTATCCCAGAATACACTCTTTCTAAGGTGCTTTTTGACACATTGTCTAACGCAGATAGTTGTCTCTGTTGGGACGATGAGACATGGTCGGTTACGTCGCTATCTTGACTGAGCACCGACGTCTCCATAGGCGATGGACGCGTCACGGACGGCGTTTCATTTGAGTAACCAGAAACCACAGTTCCCCTCGGCAAAGAACATGCAGGTTCACAATTATTCGATATACTACAGTTGGGCACACGACACCTTTCCGACGTTGCACCACTGCCGGGACACGTTGTTTTAGTGTCATATGACATCGGGCTATGTATACTTCCAGGCAATGTCGAGTCGATGTCACTTGCTAGGGGAACAAGAATTACACGTGACACTTTGTCAGCCTGTTTCATTGGTAGTGTCACAGTGTCACCAAGTTCACAACCTCCAGATGTTTCCCGAGGTTCGCAACCTGGTGGTTCGCAAATGAGACACTCGTCCATCTCGTTTTCAATCAGGCTCAGTTTCTCTAACATGTGTGGTTGGTCAATGTCACTCCAGGTGACGCTACCGTCAGTCTCGGTGATATCGCCGAACCGACTAAGTACACTGTTTAGTGACGTCACACATGATACGTCATCGCAGTTATCCGCGGATTCCAAATCACGAACGTTCAGGTAACTAGAGACCCGACGGGTGTTAACAATGGAAGGCGCTGCAGCCGCCGACAGACGGCGCTGCGGATACATGCTAGGCAGAACAGGCTGCGAGTTCGAAAGGAAAGAGCGCATGCGTCCGCATGTAGCGTCAATGTTTAATAAGTTTTGTTTCAGCGACCCCTGTCGGGAATTGCACACGCAGATATGGTTGGGTAGGTCACTGTCTCCTTCATCGGTCATCGCCATGACAACGGGCAGAGTGGACATGGCGTCATCCTGCCGCGTGTTTGTTACTACAGCGATATCCTCGCACCGTTTGTAAATTACTCCTGTGGCGGGCAACGGCCGGCATCTGACTTTATTCGGCCGTCCATCTTCGCTCCGTTTATCCTGTGCCGATTTCTCCTTTTTGTCAACATTCCGATTTATTGGCGTCATGTTGTCTTTTTGACACTTCCCGTTGACATATCGCAGCATCATTGAGCGACTTCCGCGAACGATGCGGATGGTGAGGCAATACGTGACTAGCATGGTGAGGAGCGGCACGTAGAAGGCAAACACCGACCCGTAGATGACGAAGTTACGTATTCCCGGCGCGCACCGTCCCTCGTTGTACACGTTTGTGTAATCGGCGAAGCCGTAGGCCAGCACTGGACACGAGATAGCAGTGGACACTACCCAGACGAAGGTGATCTTTAGGATGACCATTGCTTTCGTCTTGTTGCGACCGTACTACAACAAGTTACAATCAACGTACCATCAGTGACGTGACTAAGATAAACGTTGTGTCGGTCAAACGCTAAGACAACACGGTTAATGCAGCTTCAGTGTATTAGCCGTGGCTAGCACTAAATAAAAGTGAAGTAAACACAAAAGCATTAGCATTTATAACGGATTTGTTGTTTAAAATAATATATATATATATATATATATATACATACATATATATATATATATATATATATATATATATATATATATATATATATATATATATATATATATACAAAACATATTACTATCGAGATATCTCCTCTCTTAATATTTTACAAAACACATATTTGGCAATAAAACAAATATGTCAATTGCCCGACATTTATACCTACGTACGACATTCAAAGCATATAAATAAAATTAATGTTCACCTCTGCAGGCGAAATACGTTTTTCATTGAATGTTTTATTGGTATGTCACATTTTATTGAAGTCCTGTCGGTAAATAGACAGCAGCAACTTAAAGCATTGTAAATGTATTTTATGACTGAAAAGAAAATTTGGCAATTTAATTGTACGAAATTCACAACAACCACCAGTAAACTAATGAGCATCGTTGTACTATAGCTATCTTGGTGCACCGGCTCCCACAATGACATAACACTCGTAGACAAGTACCTTAATAGGCAACTTGAATCACGCACATTCAAAGATATGTACCTTCCAGGGCACTTGAATCACACACACTCGTAGACACGTACCTTCATGGGTACTTGCATCAGACACACTCGTAGACACGTACCTTCATGGGTACTTGAATCAAACACACTCGTAGACACGTACCTTCATGGGTACTTGAATCAAACGCACTCGTAGACACGTGCCTTCTTGTGGTACTTGAATAAGACACATTCATAGACACGTAGCTTCATAGGGTACTTGAATCAGACACATTCTTATACACGTCCCTTCATGGGGTACTTGAATCAGATACACTCGTAAAGATGTACCTCGTAAAGATGTACCTCCAAGGGGTACTTGAATCAGACACGCTCGTAGACACATACCTTCATGGGGTACTTGAGCGTGAAGTAGCGGTCCATGGACATGGTACACATGTGCCAGATAGAGGCCGTGCACATCATCACGTCCACCGTTGCCCACACGACACACACGGCCGGGTCAAGAGGGAAGTAACCTACAAAATGGCGGTATCACGTCATGTACTCGGTACAACAGGGCAGGACCGTGTCTCGTATATAGTGAACATTTGTATCATCATATCACTTATATGGAACAACATGGCGGTATCGCGTCACGTACAAAGTACAACATTTGTCATCGCGTCACGTGTATCATACAACATGGCGACATAACGTCACACGTAATATTCAAAATGGCGACATCGCGTCACCAGTATTGTACAACAAGGTCGCGTCACATATACTGTACAACATGCGTCATCGTGTCCCGTATGCGGTACAACACGGCGACACCACGCGATCTGTATTGTACAACATATCCGCATTATATCACGTATACGGTACAATATTGGTCACGTTGTCACGTATACGGTACAACACGGCAGCATTGAGTAAGGCATATTGTACAACATGACGTCATTGCGTCACGGATAAGGCACAAAATGGCGTCATCGTGTCAGATATGCGGAATAACAAGGCATCATCGCGTCACGTATACGGTGCACCATTGCGGCACTATTTCACAAACACGGTACACCATGGCGACATCACGTCACCTGCATTGTACAACATGGCGGTATCGCGTCACGTATGTGGTACAAACTAGTGGCAGCGCGTCACGTATACCCGTCGACTGAATGATCAATGTAGGGTGATGATGATCGTTGTGTTGATGATTTTGTTTAGAGTTGATTATTATAATGACGAAGCGTATGATAATGATATTGATGTTGATGATGATTGTGCTAGTGATGTTGATTGTGATTATAATACAGTGGGCTCTCGATTTTAGTAGAATCAAACGTTCTGGACGTGATGATAGCATGTCAAATTATTGCTGTATTAAGTGAAATCGCATAAACGAATCAGGCACTTTATATACAATACAATTGCACAGGCCCGAAATAATTATATAACGCGGATCCCACTGGGATTATTATCTGGATACTGATGCCAATGCTGGTGTTAGTGTTGGTCATAGTGACAATAATAGGTGAATTTATGTTGCTAATGCAGCATCGACCCTGTCTGAAAAGGAGAAACCAACATTTGTAACAATGTGTGAATGTATGCATTACACACACATTCATGCATATAAGTGCATATAAGTGTATATACTTGCATATACAGGCATATACGTGCATATACGTGCGCGCACATACTTCTTATTTAGTTACAACACGACACTAAATAAAAACGATGTTGTTTAGTTTAATAAGAGGCGTGTTGTGATTTACTTTGGCATTGGCCCTGTACACCGGCACCCAGTTGCAGAAGACAGATCTACATGCCAGTCTTATTGATATCGAAGCGTATCGGACACACCAACAGTGAAACCGTGCGAGGCGTCAGGCAGGCAATTAACCGACATGAACCAGCAAAGACGAGCACTGTCTCACGAGGCAGAAGCTGGCCACTACGTTGTAATTCGAATTGATACTCGTCGTAAATAATTGAGCCCTGTTGGAAATCGAATTACTACGCTTAGCAACTGTCTAAACAGGTCTATACGATAAAACAGTTCGTGTTTCTTTTTTTTTTATCTGTCTGTATTGTTTCCTCGTATCTCTGTTAGTTTTGCAAGCATGGGGCTGACATTTGTAGGCGTTCTCATGGGGATGGTTGGTACATTTCCCAAGGGGTGGACATTTTACGAAGTATGTGGACCTTTGACGTATATTACGTAACTCGGAACAATAATAATTCGTCATTACGTGTTTTCTTCGATTGTTCCATGTTACACATGATTATTTGTGGCACGATATTGTACCCACCAGTCATGATTTATTGCATTGCCTTTTTTCTCCCGTGCAACGGTAGTTGATGATAATCTTTACAACACGATGTAATGTTGCGTTTTTTGACGAACCAATGCTCCCATAGAAGACGGAAGCGTGAGTGCTTCAAAACATGCAACTTGTACTAGAGACTTGAGAATGGCTCTATATATTTTTTCTTCAGATTTAACTGTATGTCCTTGAATATGTGTTTGGTTTACTTCTCCTTTTCATACACGATTTGTGAGAAGAGAACGTTTTTTAGGATACACCAAAAGTTAAGTTAAAAGGATAGTTAATCAATAACCTGTGTTGGATTAGTTAACTTGTCCGATAACGATAGTTATATTTGGCGTCTTATTGATGTTAAGGAAGACCTTGTACTGGTTGTCTTTCATCTGTCCACATATTATGTCAAAGCTTCTAGGATTAGGCAGGTGGTTTTCACTGGTGGTGTTCACTGGTGTGTGTTCAACTTGTGGTGTTCACTGGTGTGTGTTCCACTTGTGGTGTTCACTGGAGTGTGTTCACTGGAGGGAGTTCCCTGTTGTATATTCACCAGTGGTATTCACTGGTGTGTGATGTGTGTGTGTGTGTGTGTGTGTGTGTGTGTGTGTGTGTGTGTGTGTGTGTGTGTGTGTGTGTGTGTGTGTTTGTGTGTGTGTGTGTGTGTTTGTGTGTGTGTGTGTGTGCGTGCGTGCGTGCGTGCGTGCGTGCGTGCGTGCGTGCGTGCGTGTGTGTGTGTGTGTGTGTGTGTGTGTGTGTGTGTGTGTGTGTGTGTGTGTGTGTGTGTGTGTGTGTGTGTGTGTGTGTGTGTGTGTGTGTGTGTTCACTGTTGTGTGTTAATCGATATGTGTTCACTGGTGGTGTTCATTGGTGTGTGTGTGTGTGTGTGTGTGTGTGTGTTCACTGTTGTGTGTTAATCGATATGTGTTCACTGGTGTGCGTTCACTGGTGTGCATTAACTGGTGTTTGTTCACCAGCGTGGTTCTCTGGTGGTTTTCCCTGGTGTATATTCATTGGTGTGCATTCACTGGTGTGGGTTCAATTGTGTGTGTGTGTGTGTGTGTGTGTGTGTGTGCGTGTGTGTGTGTGTGTGTGTGTGTGTGTGTGTGTGTGTATGTGTGTGTGTGTGTGTGTGTGTGTGTGTGTGTGTGTGTGTGTGTGTGTGTGTGTGTGTGTGTGTGTGTGTGTGTATGTGTGTATGCGTGTGTGTTCCCTGGTGTGTGTTAATTGGTGTGTGTTCTTCATACTAGGCCCATTCAAATGTTACACGGGTATCAATTATTAATAACATCCACCGGTCTCCACAATAAAAATAATTTTTCCAAGGTATTAATGTAAAAAAACATAAGCATAATAACTCACCTTCCGCCTACGTTATCGGACACGGCTTGAATTAAAACAACTGGAATACTTTTGTCCACATAAATAGTTCATTTACGTCCTGCTTTCATTGTTGTTTTGAAAACGAATCGCGTCCTTGCAACGGATTTATCGCACGTGACCGGAAAGGTTGCAAAAATGGCTGGATTTATCGCACGTGACCGGAAAGGTTGCAAAAATGGCTGAATCAGCGGGACGAGACTGCTTCAAAACGAATTGGTTTACAAAGAATGCGCCGTGGTGTTATTTTGGAGCTTGGGGTGTAATTGCGAGCTTAGACACCGTGTGTGAGATTATGTTACAATATTTAACAAGATTGCCATCCCAAACAACAAGTTCCAGATGGCAAGTGGACAAGGAAGCCTTTGGCTTATCGAGAGTACAACACTTTTCTCATCTATGTGTAGCCCGCCCTTATCAAATATCTGTCAATTATATTTTTTAACATATTCACACTACTAGCATTAACACAATCATTTGGCAGTTTGTTACATTAATTTTTCACCCTCTGTGAGAAAGAGTACTATCTCACGTCCATCCTACACTGTTCCTTAACTAATGCTGCTTTGTGTCCTCTGGTTCTACTGCCTTTTTTAAGTTTGAAGAACATATTCCTGTCAACATCGTCATAACCGTTCACTATTTTAAGCACTTCTGTTTGGTCTCCTCTTATTCTCCTGGTCTCTAGTGTTGTCAAACCACATTTTAATAAGCGACTTTCCTAACTAATATATCTCAATTCTGGAATAATTTTGGTTGCTCTTCGTTGTATTCTTTCTAGCTTGTCTATGTCCTTTTTATGATATGGCCTCCATGAATACAATATTCCAAATGTGGTCTAACTATTGCTTTGTACAGGGGTACAATTAGCTGTTTCTCCTTATACATGATAGTTACTCTTATGATAATTAGCCCTAGAATTTGATTTCCTATCGAAGCAGCAATCCCACATTGCTCTGAAACGTTCATGTCAGGACTAAATGTTACTCCTAAGTCATTTTCTTGTGTGGTTCTACCTAGTGCAGCATCCCCCATTTTATATTCTTCGTCCATGTTTCCATGTCCTATGTGTATACATTTACACTTCCCAAAATTGCATAACATTTGCAATTTTTCTGATCATTTAACTAATTTATCTAGATCATCCTGTAAACTGTGTTTATATGCATCATTAGTAACCTTTCTTAATAATGTTGTGTCATCTGCAAATTTGAGTACTTTGCTAGATATGTCATCTTCCAAATGATTTATATATTATATTAAAAACAGAGAAAATAACCCTAATTTTAAATCTTATCTGGTATTGTTCACTAATTGGTCATATACACCAGCTTAATCAGTAATATACCAGGCTGTGCACAATTTGAGGCAGACTTTGTCACTAGTATTGTATGCACAGCGGCAATCCATGTTGGGTATGAATAAAATTGGATTGCGCGTTACCAACCTACCAAGTAGTTGGTGTATTTATACAAACAGAGAAAGGTCTGCATGGGCGTGTCCCCATTTCATTGTAAACACAAATACACCGGGAGTCAACGGGGTATCGAGCTGCGAAAAACACACGAAATATTAGAAAGAGTATAGGACCTAATACTGATCCCTGTGGTACCCCACTCAAAACCGATTTCCAATTTGAAATTTCACCAACTACTATTACTCTCTGTTTTCTGTGTGGAAGCCACTTTTCTATCCAGTTGATTACATCGTTACCTATGCCATGGACTTTTAGTTTAAGTAACAATCTTTAATGTGACACTTTATCGAAAGCTTTCTGAAAATCTAAGTAGACAATATCCACTGGTGACCCGTCATCTACCCACTTTGTAATTTCTTCAAAAACATAAGAGATTGGTTAGACATGACCTTGCTTTTAGGAACCCATGTTGAAATGTATTTATTTATTTATGTTTTACAAGGAATTCCACCATGTGGTCTCTAATTAATGTTTCGAGTAACTTACATGCAACTGATGCTAAACTCACTGCAAAAATGTAATTTACGTGAAATATTCACAAACGATATTGGATGTTGCACAAGTCATCGCATCGACCTGTTTATCTATGTTCGCCTACTGCAACTAGATTGCTTGAAACCCGGGATAATAATGTTGTACGGTACGATGTCTTGGGATATGCAGTAGGTTGCAGTGGGGTCAACAAACACTAACTAAAATAATTCCACCTCGTATGATAGTCTGGAACTGAAATTGGGAGATGTATTGATAAACATTATGAGTTTACCAGATTAAATAAAGATGTGCACAATATGCACATCAAATGTAAGTTAAGGCAGCGGTGACATTCTTAGTGTTTAGTGGCGCAACTGCAGAATAGCATAAAATAGTGTTTGTCCTGAACGCATACCTGAATATAATGATGTCCCTCTATTAATTTAGATTAAATACGGCCCCGGTGTTACAATGAATGTTTGCTTGTGTGCGTGCGTGCGTGCGTGCGTGCGTGCGAGCGTGCGTGCGTGTGTGTTTGTTTTGGGTAGACATCAACTATCGCTACTGCTACAATAGGATGATATCACACAAAGCTTGTACATGGTTTATTGTGGTTCCTCACAATGTTCTGGTGAACATGAATTTATGACGAAATGATGATGTTGCTCTGAATAGTCGTACGTATATATATATATATATATATATATATATATATATATATATATATATATATATATATATATATATATATATATATATATATATATATATATATATATATATATATATATATGTATATATATATATATATATATATATATATATATATATACATATATACATATATATATATATATATATATATATATATATATATATATATATATATATATATATATACATATATATATATATATATATATACATATATATGTATATATATATATATATATATATATATATATATATATATAGTGTGTGTGTGTGTGTGTGTGTGTGTGTGTGTGTGTGTGTGTGTGTGTGTGTGTGTGTGTGTGTGTGTGTGTGTGTGTGTGTGTGTGTGTGTGTGTGTGTGTGTGTGTGTGTGTGTGTGTGTGTGTGTGTGTGTGTGTGTGTGTGTGTGTGTGTGTGTGTGTGTGTGTGTGTGTGTGTGTGTGTGTGTGTGTGTGTGTGTGTGTGTGTGTGTGTAAATATATTATTGTTATTATTATTATTATGCATTATGTTAATCAATCAATAAATCAATAATATTCGAAACCGTTGTGTTTATATGAAGTAATCTGCCTTTATAGAACATCGCAGACGAATGTACGAGAACTTACATAGTACAACATGTGACATGAACCACCATGTTTACTCACCGTACAGCTCGACGACCATGGCGAAGGGCATGACGAGAACTGACATAGTACAACAAGTGACATGAACCAATATGTTTACTCACCGTACAGCTCGACGACCATGGCGAAGGGCATGACGAGAACTGACATAGTACAACATGTGACATGAACCAATATGTTTACTCCTCGTACAGCTCGACGACCGTGGCGAAGGGCATGACGAGAACTGACATAGTACAACATGTGACATGAACCAACATATTTACTCACCGTACAGCTCGACGACCATGGCGAAGGGCATGACGAGAACTGACATAGTACAACATGTGACATGAACCAACATGTTTACTCACCGTACAGCTCGACGACCATGGCGAAGGGCATGACGAGAACGGAGACGAGGAGGTCAGCGATGGCGAGGGACATGAGGAAAAAGTTAGTCATGTTATGGAGTCGTTTCTCCCAGCACACGGCCAGACACACAAGCACGTTCCCTATGATACTCGCAATGATTACCAAGGCTAACATGAGCGCCCCCCAGCGGAGGCCGGAGTTGACGGCGTCGTCACTAGGCGTCGGCAGTAGTGTGACATTTGCCTCGTTGACAGTTGACAGTGGCTGAACCACGTATGTCATGTTGATGTAATCCGCAGCCTTGACCATGATTTTCAAGGCACCACGTTGCCGTTGTCCGGTGCTTTCTGTCAGAGCGACTGAATGTATTCCACGCTCATGTTTTGTAAATATGTACTGTTGTACTGCAATGTACTGTAATGTGCTGTGTTGTACTGTAAGAATCGATGAGTGATTGTGTTTGTTGTTTATTGATGCGTTGTCTGTTTTAAATCGGTTTTGTTTGTGTCATTTGCTGATGTCACTCTTGTAGTTTCCATTATTGGACACGTGTCCCATATTCGTAGCTATTGGTGCTGATGCGAGTGACATTTACAAAGATGATGCTTGTCAGTTGCTCATGGGTAACTTTACGGTCATGTCTTGCTTGTTGATGTCACGATCCGATTATTCCTCGTCGGTGTCTTCGCTGGTGTGGTCGCTGTTGTCGGTGTGGTCGCTGTTGTCGGTGTGGCTGCTGTTGTCGGTGTGGTCGCTGTTGTCGGTGTGGCTGCTGTTGTCGGTGTGGCCGCTGTTGTCGGTGTGGCCGCTGTTGTCGGTGTGGCCGCTGTTGTCGGTGTGGTCGCTGTTGTCGGTGTGGCCGCTGTTGTCAGTGTGGTCGCTGTTGTCGGTGTGGCTGCTGTTGTCGGTGTGGCTGCTGTTGTCGGTGTGGTCGCTGTTGTCGGTGTGGCCGCTGTTGTCAGTGTGGTCGCTGTTGTCGGTGTGGCTGCTGTTGTCGGTGTGGTCGCTGTTGTCGGTGTGGCCGCTGTTGTCGGTGTGGCCGCTGTTGTCGGTGTGGCCGCTGTTGTCGGTGTGGTCGCTGTTGTCGGTGTGGCCGCTGTTGTCAGTGTGGTCGCTGTTGTCGGTGTGGCTGCTGTTGTCGGTGTGGCTGCTGTTGTCGGTGTGGTCGCTGTTGTCGGTGTGGCCGCTGTTGTCAGTGTGGTCGCTGTTGTCGGCGTGGCCGCTGTTGTCGGTGTGGTCGCTGTTGTCGGTGTGGTCGCTGTTGTCGGTGTGGCCGCTGTTGTCGGTGTGGTCGCTGTTGTCGGTGTGGTCGCTGTTGTCGGCGTGGCCGCTGTTGTCGGTGTGGCCTCTGTTGCCGGTGTGGTCGCTGTTGCCGGTGTGGTCGCTGTTGTCGGTGTGGCCGCTGTTGTCGGCAGCTGCGATACCTGCAGAGTCAGCGTCAACTGTTTGTCAGGAGTGTCAGGCAACTCGTTTGTTGTAGTTGAAGAAGGTAATAGAAGGTAGTAGAAGGCGCACACAATACATTCGTACTGAGCAGAGTAGTCTAGTGGTCGCCACAGACCGCTAATGTTGGTAAGGGGGTCAATATCAATGAGCACACACTATTGAGATCATATGCGTTTCAGCCAACGTAAGAAATGCCTCTCTCCGTATCGGTAATCATATACAATCGAAAACATTTCATACTTGCGCATGTACCAATATTATACATCATGGCATGTCCACATGTCCGATTAAACCAACATTGTTCATCCGAAAGGCATCCAAATCCACGTCGCTACCAATATATTCCATCAGTTTACGTCCACATCCAAGTTTAAGCCAACCACTTTCACATGAAAATGCTTAAATCATCTTCTCAACCAACAGTTACCGTCATGGAATGGCAGAATCCATGCTGTATGAACGGATCATTCTATAAATACCGAATTCGGTTTAATTCTCACATATCTACGTATCTTATTGATGCCGTCGGACAGACTCAGCAGCGATCGCTTGTCATTCGCAGCTATCGAAAGCAATTACCTGGTTTGGCTAGGCTCAAGTGCGTTTCAGCGAAGCTTCGCTGCTCCACGGAAGCGTTATATAATTGTCATTCTGCTCAATATTCCTGGAAGCCACGCGATGACACATACACGGGAGACGAAACCATTCTGCAAAGAAAAGAGACAACAAGTGTAGTGACTATGTAATGACCAAGAGTGTGCGACGAAAGGTCTAATGAAAGATCCAGGTCCAGATAAAGGTCTCTGTCAGCCACTGTAAGAGAGTCTGGCCACCCGCGGAGCCCAATAGACGGTAGGTATGCCAGCACTCCTCAAATACACCTCACCGTGTTAATGCCGAATCTAATATATACCTACTATGTGTATTGTCTGACTGTTCTTTATCATAAAACATCATGTTAAGTAAAATAAACTATACCTATTTTAATATGTTGACTGCCCAAATGTGTTTAGCGAATCACGATTGTTGTTCTACATAATTGGTGTTTGAAAAGAAACCGTTCAGCGCGTTATCACTCAGCTGCCGACAATGTCTAACTGGTGTGGAGGTTATCGGACTCAGGCAGTAGCGTAGAGAGGTATAACATTCGCCGCTAAAAAAAACAATCACGTGAAACATTTATCGGTCAATGTATATTTTATTTAAAATGTGGTTTGGCGTTGACAACAACGAAATATGCATAACTGAATCCGTTCCTAGTCAACGGCATCTGTTCAACACAGACGATGTCAATGAGCGCACATTCCGTAGCATCTAAACAAATAGATCTGGTTTTGATTACACACATACTTGCATGTTAACGTTTTTCCTCAGAATAGCACCTGAAATTAGTATACAAATGAAACTGTTACATCGGCGTATATCAAGAAGTGACTCTATAAGATAACATTATACGTTACATCGGCGTATATCAAGAAGTCACTCTATAAGATAACATTATACGCGACATTTCAGTTTAAAGATGCTTAATCAATTCGATTGTTTTGCTTGTCTCGTTTCAAATAAATTTTGCGAAAAAACAAACCTACCTAATATCTACTGCAACATGCTGGCTCGTTTGTGCAATCTTTATATGTCGTTTTTGTGGAATCATCAGACAAACTGTTTAATTATTTACCACTTTTTCAAGCATTAAGTGAAGCTAAAATCGCTGAAAAATAACGATATTGTTGTCATGTGACCGGCAAGAGGATGGAAGTCACTCCCATAATCAGCACTGACGCACACGGTATTTACCATTTTGTATATCCAATACTTTGATACTTACCAGATATAACGATTGAATTCAATTATTTCGATGATTTTTACAAAAATAGGCATTGTTTTATTAAATCGACTGCGGATGTTACATAAACTACACTTTACATATTTGTCGACATATTTCGGCACCATTGAACCGGATTTGCGGTAGGCTAAATGAGGTGAGGAGACAGTTCTATTATTATTTGACAATTTTAAGTTCCAGTGTCGTCGAGAAAGACGGGATATCGCAATGACACACACACGACAAGTTCGATGGCGTTTGTGTGGATACGCGCTGGACATGTCACGTGACACGCATACATAGCTGGAGATCGACGAATGTATATGTTGGCTCACCTACACGAATTGCTAGCTTGTCATCACGACCAAGCAAACATGTGTTGGACATTGGACACATGTTGTTATTATATACGAATGCGATTGTTCGTGACTTCCGGTTGAGACAATAATAATTGAAATTTTGTTCCAGTCTGGACAATACATTTTAACAATACCACTAATATATTTCGTAAGACACACACACACACACACACACACACACACACACACACACACACACACACACACACCTGCTGATATCAACACAAAGCGTTCTTGCCCGCCCGCTGCTCAGAATTGCAATCACAGGTAAATGTGTTTGAATGACTATGAAATTTCATCTTAATATAGATAACGATGCAATAACTAAGGATCTAGTTTCGGATTTGGACTGATGTCGAATCTCGTTGACAAAGAATGTGTAGATGATTACCCATCAGTCGCTATGTCGAGGCTAAACAGTTTCGGCCTTCTAGTTCTGATATAGCTGTTGTTCCCATAGTTGAAACAGACATTGCAAGCATTATCGGCCGCCGTACCGACTCTTTGATCTCGCTCCCTGTTCACCTTAGATCATCAGGAAATATAATAAGATTTCGCCATCATTTGAAAACTTTTCTATTTTAACCTTGCTTTACTGTCCACCTGTAAATCGTCTACGTATCCATCCATTTGTTGACACCAATGTACTCCGGTGTTGGCATTGCTTAACCCTTTCGTTTTGAAGCGCCTTTGAGCTCGGATTCCCGAGGGTGATGGGCAATGAAAGTGTCCGTGTTGAAGTTATATGTATGTTATGTGTATATTATGTAAACAACACGGCATTGCCTATTAAGCAAAAAACGGTATAAAAATAATGCAAACTGTTTTATTATCACACAAACTTTCACAAAGAATAGTCGCAATGAAATCACACAGGCCGGTAAAGGACTGGTAGTGAGGAAGAGATGGACACCAGAATGTCAGATGGATAAAATAAGCTAAATGTAAAAGTTACGTTGTTATATATTACAACGTCCAGTCTTACGTTTACGTTTCAAAATACCTTACACTTGATCCCTAGCAAACATGCTCCTTACACTTGATCCCTGCAAACATATTCCTTTCACTTGATCCCTAGCAAACATGCTCCTATCACTTGATCCCCGCAAACAAGTTCCGAACATTTGATCCCTGCAAATATGTTCCCTACACTTGACCCCTTCAAACATGCTCCTTACATTTGATCCTTACCAAACATGTCCTTTATACTTGATCCCTAACAAACATGTTCCTTGCACTTGATCCCTGCAAACATGTTCCTTACATTTGAATCTTGCAAACATGTTCCTTACACTTGATCCCTAGCATACATGTTCCTTACACTTGATCCCAGCAAACATGTTTCTTATACTTGATCCCTAGCAAACATGTTCCTTACCCTTCACCCCTAGCAAACATGTTCCTTACACATCATCCCTAGCAAACATGTTCCTTACATTTCATCCCTAGCAAACATGTTCCTTACACCTCATCCCTAGCAAACGTGTTCCTTACATTTCATCCCTAGCAAACATGTTCCTTACACTTCATCCCAAGCAAACATGTTCCTTTCAACACGAATTCGACTCATCTGAGAAGCATGCAGCCTTGCTGCAATTACTGCACGAACAATACTCGTTTACACACATCCATATCTTGCCAGGTACGAATGTGTGCAACGCGAGTGAACAAACCTTCGAAACAGCAGGTAAATCTGTCGATGCCAGAAGAAGCATCGCTGTTGTAATTTTATATAACAATAGGCCTTATAGCAAGTCGTGCCAATCAAAATTAAGTCGTAATCGCTTTGTTGTCTAAATACATACTTCAATATAACCAATAAAATAGTTACTACAAACTTAATAGCTTAAAATTAACTGACGAGAGCGTCATTAAATGAATTGATGGAAACATAACATACATATATAGGATATCTGTATGATATAGCGTTAATAGTGAACACATTATTTATTTCCTTTGCGATAATTACAAATAGTAACTGTTGATGTTAATCTAAAAACAACTAATGCGTAAGGACTGCCGAGCCCGCCCTCTGACGGGAATGACGGTGATGCTATTTTCGTTTAAAAGACTGATTTTGTTACGACTGTTCTGCTTCCGTTTTGGCAAGATTGCCATCCAGTGCTAACCATTCCAGATGGCTAGTGGACAAGGACAAAATCGAACACATATTTCATGCATAGCCCGCCATTATCACGTGTGTGTAAATGTTACGCATACCCATTATACTGGCATTAACACATTTGACAGTTTGTTCCATTCATTCATCACCCTCTGTGAAAATGATTACTTTTTCATGCCCGACCTACACTATTCCTTAACTACCGCTGCTTTGTGTGTTCTGGATATACTGCCTTCTTTTAGTTTGAAGAACATATTCATGTCAATATCGTCACATAGTTTAAAAACATATATTTACTCTCCTCTTTGTATCCTTGTTTCTAGTGTTGTCAAGTTGCTTCTTCACCTTAATTCACATTATCTTCTTCACCTTAATTCACATTATCACGAACGTGCTGATAATCGAAATGTGCGAAAGCAGCAAATAACCAGTTACTCAGTCAAAGTTTGTTGGTCAGGATCGAGTGCACGCGCGTGGAAGTGTGACCACTACAAGTGACAAATGTCGTGGATATGACGTCTGTATAACTAACCTTCACTGGTGGACACAGCCGAAGGACTGGACGCCGTACCTCATCCTAGTTGGGAAATTGGCGTGAAATTGCCTACGTGGAATGTCTTCGTCAAGTCATACTTATCTTGGTGAACCTGCGCACAGGTGTATGCAGGTACATGGAGATGCCAAGTTCAGTTATCAGGAGGGAGAATATTCTCAACACTGTTGTTCGACCTCGGCAGTTCTTCCTCTTCTCAACAGAACATGTTCCAAGTGTGAATGGGGAATAATAAATAATAAAGAAATTTCCTTCCCAAAGCACGACAGAACGGATGACTTCATCCTAGTTGGCTAATTTGCGTAACATTAGACACACCGTATGTTGACGCACTCGCTATAACTTTGCCGTCAGGAAACATCCATATGTGTTGTGTCCTTCCATTAGCCGGTAATGCGACCTTGTTAGCTAACGCCGCGGGGCCTGTGAGAATAAGAGTCCTTGTTACATATATCTTGTCGCCTCCGCAGTGACACGGAGGTTATCGCGTGACGATTTCAATTAGCATTGAATGACTCTTGAATGATGACCCGGGGACCGTGGCCCACGGTCACGCTATGTCACACCCACCCAATATCAGTGTACGGCATGTGCTGTTGATCCGATGTATCTCGCTGTGATGACGCACGTCTCTGTACGTGACCATTGTGTGATTTCAATGAATAAACTGGCTATGGAATGACGAACTCCTGTTTTTACAAGGAGGCCGTTGCTGAATTTGAAGTGTTGAAATAAACGACGGACAATCGACATCAGACCGATATACCTCATGCTGAGTGACTGAGTGACATACTGAGCCTGCCTGTCTGCATACCTGCACACCTCCATATATGCCTGTATGTATGTATGTATGTATGTATGTATGTATGTATGTATGTATGTATGTATGTATGTATGTATGTCTGCCTGTCTCTATGCATGCCTCTCTGTCTGTATGTCTGTGTGCCCGACACACTGCCCGATTGATTGATTATCAAATTGACTGACTGATTGATTGACTGGCTGACTCTATATCTGACTGACTGGCTGAATGACCGAAGGAACACACGAATCAACCAAACGAACGAACGAACGAACGGTCGTAAGAAATATATAATGACGATCGAACAGCACATCGCGGCCACATATCAATGTCAACAACAAACGTTCTAGTAAAATATATTACCTTCAACGCCGTCGTCAACAGCAATAACAACCACCACTAATCCTACTGCTACTACTACTACTACTACTACTACTACTACTACTACTACTACTACTACTACTACTACTACTACTACTACTACTACTACTACTACTACTACTACTACTACTACTACTACTACTACTAATACTACTACTACTACTACTACTACTACTGTTACAACTACAACATAGCACATTGTATTATAATTGATAAGTACGACTTGTTGATTCGACATCCATCTCATCAACGAGCTGATGCCTCTTGGCGAAGGAATCTCCTTATTGGTTTCAAATCACGTATTTGCCTACTGGGACCTCGCAATGTGATCGGTTTGAGAGCACTAACAAGGAGTAACATCAGCCGGCATGGACGGCACTTGGCGCATATTGAAGCGATGTGTTCAGTTTGAGAGCACTAACAAGGAGTAACATCAGCCGGCATGGACGGCACTTGGCGCATATTGAAGCGATGAATGATTGACGAGGAGAGCTTGGACCGTCACGCAATCAACGCCGTTATTGACTTTAATCGGCAGCCTTAACGCTGCAGAGTTGAATATGCTCAGTGGAATGTTACATCTGAACGGCAACGGTCATCGATACGCCTACACTATCCTACTTTTGTGGTCGGATGATCGACACGCCTATGCCCGTGGTCGGATCATCGTGCGGTCATGCGCACTCACTGCTGAACTTCATGTCTGTCAACAACAGTATCCATATATTGCGAAACGCCCACACACTGAGGTATAATACAACGGAACCGCCCACAATGTTGCCCATGGGCCGCTTCATTGAGGCGAGTTCAAGATAGAATATGGACTTATGCGAACGAGATCGCTATAAAACACTAGCACTAACTACGACAATGGTCGTGGTGTTCAGTGTTTTTTTTTACAATGACTAAGGTTGTCAGATCCGACGCGTAGTTTCACTGCTGAAATAAACCATTATATGTGAACATAGCATCTCCCTTTTCGAATGCACATAAAATGGCCAGTGTTTAGATCACGCTGTGCTCGTGATTTAAAAACCCGATACAGTAGATAGAAGCACAACATTTATCATGAATTATTGGATTTATTTGCGAAGTATATTTGACTACGTGAACGAACCAGACCTTATTAAATTCCATTACTAGATAAAATGGCTTAACATCACACGTACTATTGCGTAAATTGATTTAAAGTTGATTGGCAATGGTGGTTAAATTCCGTAATGACGGATCACGTAAGGGCGTTGACTGTGCTTTATGAAGCGCTATATAACAAGTGTGGGCGTTCAATCTAGTCTACATTAGAATGGTCATAAATTGACGACTTGGATCCAGCCATTTGGACAAATACCAGCTCCAATGCGTGCATGTTTTATTGATGCATTCATTCAATGTAGCATAATGTAGTGAATACAGTTATTAGACAACAGCAATTGTCTTCCGTGCTGGATTGAGCTACACGCCTATTTTTTTATCTATGTTGTGCCGCAGTTGCCAATGCGCTGCTTGGTGCATGGTGTAGCTTTGGTGTAGCTTTGGTGTAGCTTTGGTGTAGCTTTGGTGTAGCTTTGGTGTAGCTTTGGTGGAAAACTACTCGCGAACTAATTTAACGGCCCAATGCATCGTTCTTTCCAGGGATGGGTCTATGCTAAAAACTTTTTCAAATAAACAAATTTAATACTAAGAAAAATATTAAACATATTTTTTTAGGAGAAATTAAAATACTTTTTGTTTAGAGAGGGGTACACGCATATAATACTGATGATACTAATTGTGAACAATAAAATATTTTTTTAATATCTATATATATATATATATATATATATATATATATATATATATATATATATATATATATATATATATATATATATATATATATATATATATATATATATATATATATATATATATATATATATATATATATATATATATATATATATATATATATATATATATATGTATGTATGTATGTATGTATGTTTGTATGTATGTATGTATGTATGTATGTATGTATGTATGTATGTATGTATATATGTATGTATATATATATATATATATATATATATATATATATACATATATATATAAACATATATTTATATATATATATATATATATATACATATATATATATATATATATATATATATATATATATATACATATATACATACGTACATATATATATATATATATATATATATATATATATATTATGTTCATACACAAAATTGCATCGTAGGCATCAATTTCAAGCGGTGTTGGGTTTATGGCCCTTTAAAATTAGGGTGCCGCGTCATTCGCGATTCGCCTCTGTGTTTTTTTAATCATAAAATCACTACTCTGGTTAACTGTGGACCAAGTTTTATAGAATCTGCCCTAAAAACCAATGTAACGTTTGTCAAGTGGGACAACACCCAATTAATTTAAATGTTTACTTTTATAGCCTCAGACGTACAGCTGAAATAGATATATAAACTAGCATTTGGAACGAATGTAGATAATAAGCGGTATTTGTTTTTGGAAAGCCAGGAAAAAGTATTTGTGTAAGAAATTTTTTTTATTAAATATTTCTCAAATATTTGTTTTCAGTATTTGTTATTTAAAATAAAACAGTAATAACTGGTAAAATACATATTTTAAATGAAAAAAATATGTTTTTATCTGCGGAAATACAAATTAATGCATTAAGTGACACAGCACTGGTTGTTTCTTGCAAAAAAACAACAACGCCTAAATAAATAGCAGGCGCCGATTCTCAAACGACAATTGCATTTTACGTATCGTTAGTTCCGTAATATATAAATAAGGAATAATGTAATCCCGTGGTTTCATATCTAAGCACAATACCATTTATGTTCTAACTGCTGTTTCCTGTATGGAACTTTATGATTTGTTTAAAATGTACATGTTTGTGGATATTGAGTCCTAATAAAGATAGTAATACTATTTAGTGCTGACGTCTGCTGAATTTGCCGGTCACGTGTTCTACGAGAGTTTCTTGACGAGATACGGACATGTTAGTACTGACCGAATGACCTCCATTAGTTAATACGCCAATTATCAGTCTCATAAGTTATTTCAAAGAAGACATACATACGTTTTACATGCAATAAAGATATCGAAGAGCAGCTATGACGTCACAAGACCGAACAAACTAGTAATTTTACTGTAGCCACACGTTTAAGAATGAGTTGACTCCCAGGTTTGTTTGCCTCAACACGGCATTGTTGCAGGCCAAAAACCACTAGCGCTTAATTGGCAATTTCACTGCCTCAGACATATAGCAGAAATTGTATTAAAACAATATTTGCTAAATGCAAACATAATTATACTATATTCCGCCATGTTTACTATGTAGTCTGAAGTCATAAAAAAATTACTAAATCTTGCCAACCGTTTTCCATTCGTGAAAGAGGAAAGGGAGACGCATGTATTTATTACGTTCACTCGTTTAGCTCGTAAACGCGAGTCAATCAGTGGAATATGAGACAGATATCATCAACCATGTAAACATGACGTCACTGGAACACAGCACAAACACAAATACTCGACCTTTATGATCCGTAATGCAAATATGTACGTTGACACCTGATAGGCGTTGCGTAAAAAGTAAACAAGATAATTTATTATGCGATACATCCGTTCTCACATCCCAGGCAAACAACCAGTGTGACATGGTGCCACTGCATGTCTAGAGAAGAGGAACAGATTGCGACAATTACTACTGTTTTATACGCTTCAACATACGCTTGAAATTGATTAGCCGTGACCTAGTGGTTAAGGTGTTGGACTCTAAATACGAGGGTTGTGAGTTCAAGACCCACACTGGGCACGGTTCGTTTTCGAAGCTTAGGCAATTTCGTTTACCCTACTTTGCCTCAGTCTACTCAGCTGCAAATGAGTACAAACACTGTTTGGAAGGTACCTGCGATGGACTAGTGTCCCGTCGAGGAGATTCAGTATAACTGCAATCTAAGTTGCTTCGCACTACAGAAACCAGGTTTAAGCACTGGCCATATAAGCCTTCATGGCTTCCTAAGGCGGGGGCCGGGGGATGACTTTACCTTTTTTACTATATATATATATATATATATATATATATATATATATATATATATATATATATATATATATATATATATATATATATATATATATATATATATACAGGTGTTTGAACTCTATTTAATTCCAATGAATATTTATACAGGTGTGCATAAAGAACATAAATAATCAATATCAATAATATATACTTGATAATATAATACTTAGTACATCTTCCCATGCAATATTGCAATTCGACAAGGCGTAAATTTATCACCACTAATGTTTGCAATATGTTTGAATGATCTCGAAACACATCTGGCAAATGCCTATAGGAACTAACAAATGCCTATAGGAGCTAACAAATGCCTATAGGAGCTAACAAATGCCTATAGGAGCTAACATACATTTCTAGTCTAATGGAACATATATTTGAAAATGAGGATATTGTTGTGTATTTGAAGCTTTTTGTGCTACTGTACGTACAATGATATTAGCAGAGTCACGTACTGAGTTACAGTCTGCCCTTGATGTTCTAATTAGTTATTTGGAAACTAGGAAACTGTATGATAATATTTTATGATAATACTGTATGATAATATTGTATGATAATACTGTATGATAATACTGTATGATAATACTGATAATACTGACAAAACTAAGGTGTTGGTGTTCTCAAGGGGTAACATTACAACTTGGCCAGGATTTAGATTTGGATCAAATGAGCTTGACATTGTAGATAATTATACCTAACTAGGCATTAAGTTTAAATATAATGGTAGATTTTGTAAAGTAATCAGACATTTATATGAAAATACAAACCGAGGAATGTTTTGTCTAATTGCTAACGCTGGGAAGCTAAAACTTCATGTTGATACCTAGTGAGAACTGTCTAATTCCGTTACATGCCCCATTTTGTTTTATGGATGTGAAGTTTGGAGATGTGAAACTATTATGTTAAGTGAAAAGCTGCATAGGAATTTTTTTTATTTTAGTTGGGATAATAAAAACATATGTTTATGGTTTATGGGGAACTTGGTCAATTAACTCTACAAATTGAAATTAACAGTATATTATTGAATGTTTGGGGAACTATTGACAGGAAAGGAATTTAAAGTTTGTTGCATTATGTATAAATTATTATATCGATTATAGATTAAAAATAAATTTGATTCCTCCGCTAAATATATATTAAATAGCATTGGCCTATACAATGTGTGGCTAAAACAAGAAATAGTGTATGTTAAACGGTTTAAAGCGGTTGTCAATTTAAAACTTACTGATCGGTATCATAAGCAGAGGAGTAGTAACATTCCCAATAGTGATGGGTGTACAACTTAAAGAATAATTAAATATGATATGAAAATTAAGAAATATCTTCTAGTGTTATCAACAAATTTACCTTGGCCTGTGTACATTTCTTACTTGTAATCATCGGTTGCCGATTTAGCAAAGGCAGGTATAGTGGAATTTACAGACGAGAGAGAATATGCACTCTTTGTGGTTGTAATTTTGTTGGGGATGAGATTCAATATTTTTGTAAACGTATTTTAGTCAAGAAGCTAGACAAACGTGTATTCTATATATTATTGTGTGAGGCCAGACACTTTAAAAATGGACCAGTTGTTTAATTATTCAAGCAATGCAAAGCTAATTAAATTATGCAAATTCGTACAGGAGATTTTAAATAGTTTTAAGCTGAAAGTTGATCTTCCTGCAACACTTTTTGAGAATACAATTGAATTTAATTTAATTCATGTGTATTTTCTAAGACGATGTATTTATAATTATGATATTTTAGTATGGGCGTTAAGGATAAACAGCGCACGCCGCTGTCGTGGCTTCAAATAATGAGTTTCGCTTCACAGAAAGACCCTTGGCATGTTCCAGATAATAAACTAGTTGGACAGTTTTGCAACATTGTCACGTCAACACCAACATAATCTCGTACGGATTCCCTGCCTAGTTTCATCTATTCTCAGCGACGATGATACTTCCGACGATATAGGACTGTCAATCAGCTATGAAGCGCACCGTCGTTGCCTTTCGTCATACTTTTGGTAAAACACTTATGGCACATTGACCCTTCGGGAGGTTGTACACCTCCATTCTCTTCTCGTTATGACGTGTGACGTTATAACAGCGGGAGCTTACTTCTGATCTAGTCAAACCATCGCGTCGCTGGTTTTTCTCTCGTCCGCTCCCCTGCGAAATATTGCTAGAATGCTTGGTCAATGATAACACATCTTGGCAAACCAAACCACAGGAGTCTTTTGTGAATGTGTTGTCTCTGATCCGGATATTTTGCGAAATGTCCGCCCTGGTAATCAATCTAATAGCCCACAGGCAACGTATCTCACACAAGCAACGTATCTCAAACACCTCAAGAGATTGTGTCTCATGTGATCGCAATGTCCAAGCCTCCGCATCATAGAACGCTATTGGCAGTATAAGAGCCCAGAATTTTTGTGCGTTCAGTCTTGTTGAGATGCCTGAGAAACTCTCTCCCAGGCTCTGTTTACTTATAATTGGTGTGAACATTTAAATAATAACATCATTCAGTATTATGGACTAGGATACTCACATTAAGACATATGATGTCGGTAGCATGGAGCCACCCATGTACAGAATATAATGTAAACACATTAAGACATATGATGTCGGTAGCATGGAGCCACCCATGTACAGAATATTATGTAAACACATTAAGACATATGATGTCGGTAGCATGGAGCCACCCATGTACAGAATATAATGTAAACACATTAAGACATATGATGTCGGTAGCATGGAGCCACCCATGTACAGAATATTATGTAAACACATTAAGACATATGATGTCGGTAGCATGGAGCCACCCATGTACAGAATATAATGTAAACACATTAAGACATATGATGTCGGTAGCATGGAGCCACCCATGTACAGAATATTATGTAAACACATTAAGACATATGATGTCGGTAGCATGGAGCCACCCATATACAGAATATAATGTAAACACATTAAGACATATGATGTCGGTAGCATGGAGCCACCCATGTACAGAATATAATGTAAACACATTAAGACATATGATGTCGGTAGCATGGAGCCACCCATGTACAGAATATTATGTAAACACATTAAGACATATGATGTCGGTAGCATGGAGCCACCCATATACAGAATATTATGTAAACACATTAAGACATATGATGTCGGTAGCATGGAGCCACCCATATACAGAATATAATGTAAACACATTAAGACATATGATGTCGGTAGCATGGAGCCACCCATATACAGAATATAATGTAAACACATTAAGACATATGATGTCGGTAGCATGGAGCCACCCATGTACAGAATATAATGTAAACACATTAAGACATATGATGTCGGTAGCATGGAGCCACCCATGTACAGAATATAATGTAAACACATTAAGACATATGATGTCGGTAGCATGGAGCCACCCATGTACAGAATATAATGTAAACACAGTTAACACATAATTAATATCACGTGATCAGCATTTACGCATTGTATCAACATATGTATTTACACATATATACTTATTAAAATGTGCGTTTGCGCATATTTATAAGATGCATTACACATAAGTTATAAATTAATCATAATTTAAGATCCACACATGTTATTTTAAGATTCACAAATGTAACAATTACGGATAAGACGGTATGATTAATAATTCCTAATGAAATAGGTTTTGATAGGAACCATGTAGAGTGTGTGTGTGTGTGTGTGTGTGTGTGTGTGTGTGTGTGTGTGTGTGTGTGGGCGTGCGTGCGTGCGTGCGTGCGTGCGTGCGTGCGTGCGTGCGTGCGTGTGTGTGATATTTGGAGTAATTCTAACCGTATCTAAGATGTTGTGTCAGATACATTTGGTGCTTATTCATGACTAACTCTAAAAAACAACTCATTCAGGCAACATTGTGCGTAAAATAACGATTCAGTTTTTTAAAGTGTACACTTTGATGATTTTATTGTCACCGACCTGAAGTAGCGTGTTCGTCAAATCTTACATTCTTATTTTAATCTACATGGAATATGTTGCCCGGCATTTCTCGTTCAAACAAAACATATTTGGTCACCACGTCTGACACGCCCATATGCAGCCAGCCAGCAAGCCAGCCAGTCACCCAGTCACCCAGCCAGCCAGCCAGCCAGCCAGCCAGCCAGCCAGTCACCCAGTCAGTAAGCCACCATAAATATAACCCTATGACAAGCACGACTGCGGTAGTCTTTAAATATTCCCATATCCCTGTTCAAAATAAATTTGGGGGAAATAACAGGTAGTAAAAGTGAGCACCGTTTCAAATCCACTGACCCTTTATTTCTTACAATATCAACCCGGAAGTAAAACATTGATCTATCCCTGTTTCAGTACTTCGCAAGGTATCATTGTCCAAACGACTTGACGTCATCACGTCAGCCTCGTTAGCTTGCATGAGACGGCGCAGACTATTCATCCTCGAGTAATCTCTGTCGTTACAAGGCGCTTGAAATAACCTCGCAGGAAGTCGACAGGCGTCCCGCTGAGCCCTCAGTCCGGTGCATAGCGATCAATTTCACTTTTGTAATTCCATTGCGATTCCATCACATTGCGATTCCATTCCATTGCGATTCCATATTTCCTAGAATCTATTACGACAGGACGACTCGTTTGTGCAAATTGGTTATTTAGTTTTAATGAAATCATCGGAAAAAAACTATTATATTATTTTTGACCGACTCCGGTCAAAATTCGGCGAAGACCCGAATGGATTATGCTATGTCAATCCATTGCGATTCCATATTTCCTAGAATCTATTACGACAGGACGACTCGTTTGTGCAAATTGGTTATTTAGTTTTAATGAAATCATCGGAAAAAAACTATTATATTATTTTTGACCGACTCCGGTCAAAATTCGGCATAGACCCGAATGGATTATGCTAAGTAGAATCAGTTATATTCCGTGATATCAACTATTATATTATTTTTGACCGAATCCGGTCAAAATTCGGCGAAGACCCCAAGGATTATGCTAAGCTGAATCAGTTATATTCCGTGATATTTGGCGATCGATTAAATGGTGACCATTTTTTTAAGTTGAGGAAATAAAGGCTTGATTTTTTTGATACAAAACTAACGGTCGTCACAGGGCATGGGGCGACACGAACACACGTAACGTGGTGATGTCGTATAGCAACACACACAACTTGGAGAGCGACGCCAATGATCGATGCAATTAGAATCTGACTCTCCAGAAGGGAAAAGAAGATGAGAAACGAACCACACAACTGTCTGGTAAGAGGACCACATAAAAAAGGTGTGAAATCCTGCAGCTTCCGTGCTCACTGCCTCCACAAGTGACATTTGTGTATTTTAATAGTTGTCATGGAATCGAGTAACTTGGCATCGCAGAATCATGGGCAAATGAAGATATAGTAGATGCTGAGTTAGCACTGACAGGCTATGTAATGTTTAAGAAGGATAGACGAGAAAGAAGGGGAGGTGGAGTAATTTTATATATTAAAGAATATATCCAAGCACATGAAATAACACTGAAAAGTGAAGCAGATTGTGAGGAAGCAATTTGGTGTAACATATTTACCAGGAACTCAACATTAAAAATAGGAGTAGTTTATCGTAGTCCTAACATAGGACAAGAGGAAGATGTAAAATTACAAAAGGCGATAAGAGAGGTGAGCAAGGGGGAATGTGTTATAATGGGTGATTTTAACCATGGCCATATACAATGGGAATAATTAGAGAGTGCTGGAGGTGACGACCATCAGTTTCTACTTATAACACAGGATTGTTTCCTTAGTCAACATGTATTGGAACCAATCAGAGGTGGGAATGTGTTAGATTTAATTTTGTCTTCTCAAAATGAATTAGTTGACAATGTTAAAGTACACAAACCTTTGGGTTCAAGTGACCATAACCAAATCCATTTTAATATAAAAGTAAAAAAGGGAATACATATAAAAAACAATGGAGAAGGAACTTCAACAAAGGCAAATATAAAGAGATGAGAACATATCTAGCAAATATATATTGGAATAACTTGCTGAAGAACAAGACAGCAACAGAATGCTGGACTTGTTTGAAATATGAGATTGAGGGCATTATTGAGAAATGTGTTCCATTAAGAAACAAGGGAAAAGGTCCAGGAAGAAACATCTGTCAAAAGAGGCTATTAGAAAAATTGCTCACAAACAGATTCTGTGGGGATAAACACACTGGAAATTAAAAAAACTACAAAAAGGCACTTAACCTAGCTGCAACAGAAATTGGAAAATCTAAAAGAACCTTTGAAAAAAAATTGGCAGGTAATATAAAAAATGACAGCAAGAGTGTCTATGCTTATGTAAGAAGTAAACAGAAAGTTCAAAAAACTGGAAAACAACAGTGAAAACTTAATTTCAGACGGGTTTCAAATGGCAGAGGTCCTGATTGAGTATTTCAGCTAAGTTTTTACCACAGAAGATATCAGCTGACTTCCAGTTCCATTTACTAAATTTGAGGGCTATAAATCAGAATATTTGAGGCAGTTGAAACTGCTGAAATGATAGCAAAGAAAATTAAAAAGATGAAAGATAATAAATCACCTGGAGTTGATGGGATACCACCAAAACTGCTTAAGGAAATTGTAGAACAAATTAGTACACCACTAGAAAAAGTGTTTAACTTGTCACTAGAAGAAGGAATAGTTCCTTCGGAATGGAATGAAGCAAAAACATTACACCGCTATTTAAGAAAAGATCGAGGAACAAACCAGAAAATTACAGACCAGTGAGTTTACCATCAGTTGTATGTAAATGACTCGAAACATTAATTAGAGACCACATGGTGGAATTCCTTGTAAAACATAAATTAATAAATGCATCTCAACATGGGTTCCTAAAAGCAAGGTCATGTCTAACCAATATCTTATTTTTTTGGAAGAAATCACAAAGTGGGTAGATGACGGGTTACCTGTGGATGTTGCTTTCGATAAAGTGCCACATCAAAGATTGTTACTTAAACTAAAAGCCCATGGTATAGGCAATGATGTAATCAACTGGATAGAAAAGTGGCTTACGCACAGAAGACAGATAGTTATAGTAGATGGTGATATTTCAAACTGGAAATCTGTTCTGAGTGGGGTACCACAGGGTTCATTATTAGGCCCTATACTGTTTTTAATATATATATATATATATATATATATATATATATATATATATATATATATATATATACATGATTTGGAAGATGACATATCTAGCAAAGTACTGAAATTTGCAGATGACACAAATGTATTCAGAAAGGTGATTAATGATACAGATAAGCAAAGTTTACAGGATGATCTAGATAAATTAGTTAACTGGTAAGAAAAATGGCAAATGTTATTAAATTTTGGAAAGTTTAAATGCATACACATAGGACATGGAAACATGGACGAAGAATATAAAATGGGGGGTGCTGTACTAGGTAGAACCACACAAGAAAAGGACATGACCGTTTCAGAGCAACGTGGGATTGCTGCTTCGAAAGGAAATCAAAGTCTAGGGCTAATTAGGAGAAATCTCACATATAAGGAGAAACAGCTAATTGTACCCCTGTACAAAGCAATAGTTTGACAACATTTGGAATATTGTATACAAGCATGGAGGCCGTATCGTAAGAAGGACATATACAAGCTAGAAAGAATACAAAGAAGAGCAACTAAAACGATTCCAGAATTGAGAGACCTTAGTTACGAAAGTTAGTGCTAGTAGTGTGAGTATGTTTAAAAATAAAATTGACAGATATATGGTAAGAGCGGGCTACACATAGATGATAACATTGTTGGACTCTCGATAAGCCAATGGCAAATCTTGTTAAATCTGGTTAAATATTGTGCTCAACATTATGACAAATCATGCATCAATGGAAATTAAACCATCACCAAGGAGGTATACACGTGGACATATGGTGTATGTGAAAGTAGCTATAGTGATATAACATTAAATTATATAACTTTCATATTCGTTAGGGCTTATATTTTGAAACATGCACATCATTACCAACGTTTGCTGTATGCAGAAACAGGTGATAGTACGAGGCCAGGAATGCGATTAGACAATTCAGTGTACACTGGTGTGTAATTCCCACCCATTACATGAAGAGAACAAATGTCCCGGAACAGTGACAAAGAGCGCTCGCTAAATCCCCAAAGCGCCTCGGAAAGACGTGTACTGTCTAAAGTCAACATGGTATCGTCGATCAATATCCCTTAGAAAATGCTATGTATAAAGCTTCGCTGCATGTGCCCACGGTTTTGGCGTCTCATTCAAAATATATTCTTCCAACTTGCTTCCCATATGCCAGGTGCTAGACGAGTGGGGAAGTGATGCCCAATGTTGACGACACGGCTGGGCTACCCCGGCCCTGACCTCGAACCCACTCCGTTAGTGAAGCGTGAATAGGTAATGACAAATCACGTATAACAGAACTGCCGGCTTGCCCAGCTTCGGACATCACTAATAATATCATTATGTGTAAATTATGTTGTGCATATTGATAATGCGGATGTTTTATGCTTTAAATAATAATCGACAAAACAGCATGATTATAAGTTATGGATAAAAGTGTACCCTTACTCGTGTGTCATTAACGCTCGCCAGATAGCAGCACCAACACAACAATACAACAATACAATACAACAATATTTTTTACTTTATTACAAAACAACAATACTTTAATCATTTAACCAATACACACAAGGGTTGCACTCGCAGACCGCAATCTCTCGCCACAGGAATGCAAAGGCATGTCAAAATTCCAGCCTTGTCTTGTAGATGATAGAACGCAGAAAGTATTTGAAACAACAGTCGGAAACTGTTGGAACAAACAAGACGTAGATAACCCAGTTTGTCGTATCGCGCCAACGTAGCTTCCTTCAAACAACCAGCATCCGATGTGATTACACTGAATGCTCCATCCCAAGGCGTATATATTGCATCGACGGCGCACCGACATTCACATGACGAAATGTTAGATATATTTGCTACAAAACTGCCATATTCTTCAAATGCGTGCTAGATCAATTGCTCAGTGTCAATTACCCCGTTCACAAACCCTACTATCACCCCAAATATCTACCGATGGACATTTACTCCGAACCACTAATCCCCGGTAATTGACCAAGGAAGCCGGAAGATAGCATGACATCGTGTCAAACGTCGACTAAAACTTGTTTAATGACACAATTATCTCAAACATGTATAAATTGAGCCAGGTTGAGTTGTCAAACGGATTGTTTATGAATCGAATATTGCTGTTAAGGCTTGTCGGATCGCAAATCTGACATATATGTTTGGTTGAAATCCGTATTGTTGACCTCAAATTCTGAGAAAAAGGAAACAATCTAAGCACCTGACTTTCCTATTACGATTAAGTGGTGCCACCTATCAGAGAATGAAATATACCTACATGAAGCAAAAATAGGTCTGCTATCGTAGGCAACATATCTCACATCGTCCGACTCCCACATGACCTACACTAATGCACGTTATAATAAATCGCCCGTATCGCATCACTTAAACAACGAATAAACTATTTACCTCGATATAATTGTCAGCCATAGAGCGTATTTACAGAATTCCTGACTTGAAGAACACCATATTTAACTTTTAAGTCCCTGACGATCGACCGATTGTGAATGTTTTGTCCCAGCGGTTCTCCTGCCATCTGTTGAACGCATCGACCAGTATGTGTATTTCACTGGGCGACAATGCTTATTCCAGAACGTACATATGACCTTTCTGGAACAACGAACCTCACCATAGCGAACGTACATATAGCCTTTCTGAAACAACGAACCTCACCGTAGCGAACGTACATATAGCCTTTCTGGAACAACGAACCTCACCGTAGCGAACGTACATATAGCCTTTCTGGAACAACGAACCTCGCCGTAGCGAACGTACATATACCCTTTCTGGAACAACGAACCTCACCGTAGCGAACGTACATATAACCTTTCTGGAACAACGAACCTCACCGTAGCGAACGTACATATAGCCTTTCTGAAACAACGAACGTCACCGTAGCGAATGTACATATAGCCTTCCTGGAACAACGAACCTCACCGTAGCGAACGTACATAGCAACAAATAACTGTCCATTGTAATGAACTGGCATTCACAGTAATGAAATACGGCCCACTGTATGCGCCAACAACTGTTTCTGCGTAATACGCACGTCAGTTATTTGGTTGTGAGAGATAAGTACTGGTGGGAATTAATTGCTTTATCTTGCAGCGACGAGGTAATAGGTCTGATGGTCAATTGTGATTCGAACAACCGCTGCCGGGTGCATCTAGTTGACTATTGATTTTCCCATTAAAACCAAAGCTAAAAGTGAGTGAGTCAATTCCACGCTGTGCACACAACTACAGTACAGCTTTCATAACGAACCCTGACCCTTTGTATTCCAATATCTTAACATCTTCCTGCTGTTCCCTAAGTTATAAAACTGTATTTTCTATAAAAAAAAAGTCTATATGGAAGGTACTACAAGTCATGTGTCGACCAAACCATAAGGATGTTGTCTTCGTTACGGGGATCGTTCTTTCGCTGACACGTGCATGCTGCCAACCTCCTCGCCACCAGGGGGCTGCCGAGTACAACAGTACCCTGGCAAACCATAAGGATGTTGTCTTCGTTACGGGGATCGTTCTGTCGCTGACACGTGCACGCTGCCAACCTCCTCGCCACCAGGGGGCTGCCGATTACAACAGTACCCTGGCAAACCATAAGGATGTTGTCTTCGTTACGGGGATCGTTCTTTCGCAGACACGTGCACGCTGCCAACCTCCTCGCCACCAGGGGGCTGCCGAGTACAACAGTACCCTGGCAAACCATAAGGATGTTGTCTTCGTTACGGGGATCGTTCTTTCGCAGACACGTGCACGCTGCCAACCTCCTCGCCACCAGGGGGCTGCCGAGTACAACAGTACCCTGGCAAACCATAAGGATGTTGTCTTCGTTACGGGGATCGTTCTTTCGCAGACACGTGCACGCTGCCAACCTCCTCGCCACCAGGGGGCTGCCGAGTACAACAGTACCCTGGCAAACCATAAGGATGTTGTCTTCGTTACGGGGATCGTTCTTTCGCAGACACGTGCACGCTGCCAACCTCCTCGCCACCAGGGGGCTGCCGAGTACAACAGTACCCTGGCAAACCATAAGGATGTTGTCTTCGTTACGGGGATCGTTCTTTCGCTGACACGTGCACGCTGCCAACCTCCTCGCCACCAGGGGGCTGCCGAGTACAACAGTACCCTGGCAAACCATAACGATGTTGTCTTCGTTACGGGGATCGTTCTGTCGCTGACACGTGCACGCTGCCAACCTCCTCGCCACCAGGGGGCTGCCGAGTAAAACAGTACCCAGGCAAACCATAAGGATGTTGTCTTCGTTACGGGGATCGTTCTGTCGCTGACACGTGCACGCTGCCAACCACCTCGCCACCAGGGGGCTGCCGAGTACAACAGTACCCTGGCAAACCATAACGATGTTGTCTTCGTTACGGGGATCGTTCTTTCGCTGACACGTGCACGCTGCCAACCTCCTCGCCACCAGGGGGCTGCCGAGTAAAACAGTACCCAGGCAAACCATAAGGATGTTGTCTTCGTTACGGGGATCGTTCTTTCGCTGACACGTGCACGCTGCCAACCTCCTCGCCACCAGGGGGCTGCCGAGTACAACAGTACCCTGGCAAACCATAAGGATGTTGTCTTCGTTACGGGGATCGTTCTTTCGCTGACACGTGCACGCCGCCAACCACCTCGCCACCAGGGGGCTGCCGAGTACAACAGTACCCTGGCAAACCATAAGGATGTTGTCTTCGTTACGGGGATCGTTCTGTCGCTGACACGTGCACGCTGCCAACCACCTCGCCACCAGGGGGCTGCCGAGTACAACAGTACCCTGGCAAACCATAAGGATGTTGTCTTCGTTACGGGGATCGTTCTGTCGCTGACACGTGCACGCTGCCAACCACCTCGCCACCAGGGGGCTGCCGAGTACAACAGTACCCTGGCAAACCATAAGGATGTTGTCTTCGTTACGGGGATCGTTCTGTCGCTGACACGTGCACGCTGCCAACCACCTCGCCACCAGGGGGCTGCCGAGTACAACAGTACCCTGGCAAACCATAAGGATGTTGTCTTCGTTACGGGGATCGTTCTGTCGCTGACACGTGCACGCTGCCAACCACCTCGCCACCAGGGGGCTGCCGAGTACAACAGTACCCTGGCAAACCATAAGGATGTTGTCTTCGTTACGGGGATCGTTCTGTCGCTGACACGTGCACGCTGCCAACCTCCTCGCCACCAGGTGGCTGCCGAGTACAACAGTACCCTGGCAAACCATAAGGATGTTGTCTTCGTTACGGGGATCGTTCTGTCGCTGACACGTGCACGCTGCCAACCTCCTCGCCACCAGGGGGCTGCCGAGTACAACAGTACCCTGGCAAATAGACCCATTGAAAAGTGGAACTTAGTGTTGCCGCATTAACCAATGGGCTACGTCCCTGTGACTTTCGAGCATTTGGGATGTGGCAAATCGTGGACGTTGTTGCATGTACTGTTCGTGACGTAGCTTAATATTATTTGGCAATGGACCCGTCGCCGTTGGTCGGACGGGTTATTACTGGAAAAGCCATTCGAAGTTTAGCGGTGCGCGTCTATTTCCCAGATAGACGTCGACCAAGACACGAAGTGGAACGAAATACACATGATACAGCCGAAAAACTGAAAGGTCCACGTTTCAACAGGTTTATTTGCCAGGGGTAGTGGATTACTACCACCCCTGGCTTGGGGTGGTAGTACTACCACCCCTGGCATGGGGTGGTACTACTACCACCTCTGGTTAGCGTGGATGGCTGCTGCAGTACTTTCGTAGCCCACAAATGTCCTCGAAACGGAGACCATGTCAACACCACTGGCGCTGTTGTCGTCTGCCATCTCCCGGAAGATTAACTAACTTTATGTTCCTTGTTGCTGATACGATGTCTTGACACTGCGTGTGCCAACGTATTCCTTACTCGAAACACGTGAGGGTGTACGTACCAGCATCAGTCCGTCCCGTACACAGCTGGGCTACGCCAGGAGGATCATTTCTAGTGGTGTATTGCAAGATGCGCAAAAAAAATCATTATTTAATTTCCAGGATACGTCACGTCTGACATACATAGCTACCACGTGAAAACGGATCACAACTTTAATGAGTCCATCAGCTACCACGTGAGAACGGATCACAACCTTACTGAGTCTATCAGCTACCACGTGAGAACGGATCACAACCTTAATGAGTCCATCAGCTACCACGTGACAACGGATCACAACCTTACTGAGTCCATCAGCTACCACGTGAGAACGGATCACAACCTTACTGAGTCCATCAGCTACCACTGAGAACGGATCACAACCTTACTGAGTCCATCAGCTATCACGTGAGAACGGATCACAACCTTACTGAGTCCATCACATGTTGAGTTTGTTATGCCCACACTTGTCTGGTTATATCTCTACTTTTCGTTCCTGCCGACTGTTGCCTGGCCAGCAATTACTCTGAAACACGTTAAATAACACAACATGTTGATTTTATCCATTAGACCCGGCAGTGTAAATAAAAAATAAATCGATGAACTACCAACGGCTTGACCATTACTCTCTGCATGCTTCCGTATTCGTCACTGCAATGACTCCATGGTACAATTTCACCGATAAACCGAGTGGCCGCAAGCGATGCATATACATTGGTGATTCGTGGAAAATGCTAAATGCTTAAAGTGACTACACGACGTTATATCATACAATTTTCCAGATAACCTGAACGACTACATTAGTGCTCCGTGAAAATTAAACGGAATGATTCTAAAGTGACTGCGTGATGTCGTCATGTCCGCCGTTAAAGCGCCTTAATGGACATGTTGTATGACCCGGGCTCGGAGCTAACGTCACGGAGACCGAGCGTGTTTACCGCGCCACGACCACGGAAAATCGGTTAATGCAGCTTAAAAGTAGTAAATGGTTACTATATGAACTTCGAACCAGGGGGCGCAGAATGACATGAATGTGTTGTTCACCATTAACGGCAATCGCGCATGGCGGCGTTTTCAACACTGCTAGAAACATGTGATTTCCATTAATATTTTCAGCATGTCAATAAGATAGTGGATGTGAATAATTTTCATAATTGCTGATGGTCAAGTTTTTTAGTATATATATGTATATATATATATATATATATATATATATATATATATATATATATATATACAAAAACATGGCTACGAATGCAATATTGCATTGTGTGCTGAACACTGTGTTCAAACTGTCTTGCTACCAATCAAAAGTTGGACAATTCCTTCCACGCTCCGATACTTCATAGAACATTATTTGACAACAACCTTCTTCCCTTTCATCCCTTGTCACATCCGTTTGTTCCTTCCTCTCCACGAGTCATCTCCATCTATCGAGATCTTCTGCCATTCTCGTCCACCCTTGGTTGTTTACCTTAACACTTTATCTCCGTCATAATATAACCTTCTTCTGCTCTTTTTACTACATCTTACATGTCCATTGCTCTCTTTGTTAGCCTGTCCCCACTCAGTCTCTGTATGTGTCCTGTCCACCGCAGTCTTCCTGTCCCCACTCAGTCTCTGTATATGTCCTGTCCACAGCAGTCTTCCTGTCCCCACTCAGTTTCTGTATGTGTCCTGCCCACCGCAGTCTTCCTGTCCCCACTCAGTTTCTGTATGTGTCCTGTCCACCGCAGTCTTCCTGTCCCCACTCAGTCTCTGTATGTGTCCTGTCCACCGCAGTCTTCCTGTCCCCCACTCAGTCTCTGTATGTGTCCTGCCCACCGCAGTCTTCCTGTCCCCACTCAGTCTCTGTATGTGTCCTGCCAACCGCAGTCTTCCTGTCCCCACTCAGTCTCTGTATGTGTCCTGTCCACCGCAGTCTTCCTGTCCCCACTCAGTCTATGTATGTGTCCTGTCCACCGCAGTCTTCCTGTCCCCACTCAATCTCTGTATATGTCCTGCCCACCGCAGTCTTCCTGTCCCCACTCAGTCTCTGTATGTGTCCTGTTCACCGCAGTCTTCCTGTCCCCACTCAGTCTCTGTATGTGTCCTACCCACCGCAGTCTTCCTGTCCCCCACTCAGTCTCTGTATGTGTCCTGTCCACCGCAGTCTTCCTGTCCCCCACTCAGTCTCTGTATGTGTCCTGCCCACCGCAGTCTTCCTGTCCCCACTCAGTCTCTGTATGTGTCCTGCCAACCGCAGTCTTCCTGTCCCCACTCAGTCTCTGTATGTGTCCTGTCCACCGCAGTCTTCCTGTCCCCACTCAGTCTATGTATGTGTCCTGTCCACCGCAGTCTTCCTGTCCCCACTCAATCTCTGTATATGTCCTGCCCACCGCAGCCTTCCTGTCCCCACTCAGTCTCTGTATGTGTCCTACCCACCGCAGTCTTCCTGTCCCCACTCAGTCTCTGTATGTGTCCTACCCACCGCAGTCTTCCTGTCCCCACTCAGTCTCTGTATGTGTCCTGTCCACCGCAGTCTTCCTGTCCCCACTCAGTCTATGTATGTGTCCTACCCACCGCAGTCTTCCTGTCCCCACTCAGTCTATGTATGTGTCCTTTCCACCGCAGTCTTCCTGTCCCCACTCAGTCTCTGTATGTGTCCTGCCAACCGCAGTCTTCCTGTCCCCACTCAGTCTCTGTATGTGTCCTGTCAACCGCAGTCTTCCTGTCCCCACTCAGTCTCTGTATGTGTCCTACCCACCGCAGTCTTCCTGTCCCCACTCAGTCTCTGTATGTGTCCTACCCACCGCAGTCTTCCTGTCCCCACTCAGTCTCTGTATGTGTCCTGCCAACCGCAGTCTTCCTGTCCCCACTCAGTCTCTGTATGTATCCTGTCCACCGCAGTCTTCCTGTCCCCACTCAGTCTCTGTATGTGTCCTACCCACCGCAGTCTTCCTGTCCCCAATCAGTCTCTGTATGTGTCCTACCCACCGCAGTCTTCCTGTCCCCACTCAGTCTCTGTATGTGTCCTGCCCACCGCAGTCTTCCTGTCCCCACTCAGTCTCTGTATGTGTCCTACCCACCGCAGTCTTCCTGTCCCCACTCAGTATCTGTATGTGTCCTGCCCACCGCAGTCTTCCTGTCCCCACTCAGTCTCTGTATGTGTCCTACCCACCGCAATCTTCCTGTCCCCACTCAGTCTCTGTATGTGTCCTGTCCACCGCAGTCTTCCTGTCCCCACTCAGTATCTGTATGTGTCCTACCCATCGCAGTCTTCCTGTCCCCACTCAGTCTCTGTATGTGTCCTTTCCACCGCAGTCTTCCTGTCCCCACTCAGTCTCTGTATGTGTCCTGCCAACCGCAGTCTTCCTGTCCCCACTCAGTCTATGTATGTGTCCTGTCCACCGCAGTCTTCCTGTCCCCACTCAGTCTCTGTATGTGTCCTACCCACCGCAGTCTTCCTGTCCCCACTCAGTCTCTGTATGTGTCCTGTCCACCGCAGTCTTCCTGTCCCCACTCAGTCTCTGTATGTGTCCTGCCAACCGCAGTCTTCCTGTCCACACTCAGTCTCTGTATGTGTCCTACCAACCGCAGTCTTCTTGTCCCCACTCAGTCTCTGTATGGGTCCTGCCAACCGCAGTCTTCCTGTCCCCACTCAGTCTCTGTATATGTCCTGCCAACCGCAGTCTTCCTGTCCCCACTCAGTCTCTGTATATGTCCTGCCAACCGCAGTCTTCCTGTCCCCACTCAGTCTCTGTATATGTCCTGTCCACCGCAGTCTTCCTGTCCCCACTCAGTCTCTGTATGTGTCCAGCCAACCGCAGTCTTCCTGTCGACACTCAGTCTCTGTATGTGTCCTACCAACCGCAGTCTTCATGTCCCCACTCAGTCTCTGTATGTGTCCTGCCAACCGCAGTCTTCCTGTCCCCACTCAGTCTCTGTATGTGTCCTACCCACCGCAGTCTTCCTGTCCCCACTCAGTCTCTGTATGTGTCCTGCCAACCGCAGTATTCCTGTCCCCACTCAGTCTCTGTATGTGTCCTACCCACCGCAGTCTTCCTGTCCACACTCAGTCTCTGTATGTGTCCTGTCCACCGCAGTCTTCCTGTCCCCACTCAGTCTCTGCATGTGTCCTGCCAACCGCAGTCTTCCTGTCCCCACTCAGTCTCTGTATGTGTCCTACCCACCGCAGTCTTCCTGTCCACACTCAGTCTCTGTATGTGTCCTGTCCACCGCAGTCTTCCTGTCCCCACTCAGTCTCTGCATGTGTCCTGCCAACCGCAGTCTTCCTGTCCACACTCAGTCTCTGTATGTGTCCTGCCCACCGCAGTCTTCTTGTCCCCACTCAGTCTCTGTATGTGTCCTGTCAACCGCAGTCTTCCTGTCCCCACTCAGTCTCTGCATGTGTCCTGCCAACCGCAGTCTTCCTGTCCCCACTCAGTCTCTGTATGTGTCCTACCCACCGCAGTCTTCCTGTCCCCACTCAGTCTCTGCATGTGTCCTGCCAACCGCAGTCTTCCTGTCCCCACTCAGTCTCTGTATGTGTCCTACCCACCGCAGTCTTCCTGTCCACACTCAGTCTCTGTATGTGTCCTGTCCACCGCAGTCTTCCTGTCCCCACTCAGTCTCTGCATGTGTCCTGCCAACCGCAGTCTTCCTGTCCACACTCAGTCTCTGTATATGTCCTGCCCACCGCAGTCTTCCTGTCCCCACTCAGTCTCTGTATGTGTCCTGCCAACTGCAGTCTTCCTGTCCCCACTCAGTCTCTGTATATGTCCTGCCCACCGCAGTCTTCCTGTCCCCACTCAGTCTCTGTATGTGTCCTGCCAACTGCAGTCTTCCTGTCCCCACTCAGTCTCTGTATGTGTCCTGTCCACCGCAGTCTTCCTGTCCCCACTCAGTCTCTGTAGGTGTCCTGCCCACCGCAGTCTTCCTGTCCCCACTCAGTCTCTGCATGTGTCCTGTCCACCGCAGTCTTCCTGTCCCCACTCAGTCTCTGTAGGTGTCCTGCCCACCGCAGTCTTCCTGTCCCCACTCAGTCTCTGTAGGTGTCCTGCCCACCGCAGTCTTCCTGTCCCCACTCAGTCTCTGCATGTGTCCTGTCCACCGCAGTCTTCCTGTCCCCACTCAGTCTCTGTAGGTGTCCTGCCCACCGCAGTCTTCCTGTCCCCACTCAGTCTCTGTAGGTGTCCTGCCCACCACGGTCTGCTCCTCACAACCTTCATCCTCGAGTGTTTCTTCTTTCCGATCTCTTATATTTTAAAATGCAACCTTCTTCTGTCTGCTTCTTGCTTCACTTTACATATTTCCGATCCCAGTTGCTATACGCTACACGTCACGTTTCCTTATGTCTCTCTGTAAATATCAATGTTCTCAAGTCTCAAGTCTCAAGTGGTTATACTCAAAACAGCCCAAACTTGGGCTAACGCAGGAGTTTTTGGTGGACTTGTGCGCATGCGCTGCGGGTGGTACACACAACTAAAAGAATATTATTTTTAATGTTGCTGAAGCGGTTTTTATCTGATGGTTTTATTTATTTTATGTATAGGATTCATGTACACATGTTTGTATGACCCATGCCTCCAACAAGTTTCCGTTTTGTTGTTTCTTCAACCTCTGAACACTGCCTATTAACGCACTTCCCGAGTTACCTAAACGAAAACAAACTATCGCAACATAACTGCAACGTTTCTGAACATTTTCAACGGAATACGAGTTGGTATTCGCATGATCGGGCTACGAGGAAGTGAAGTGTAGGACGCATTGACTCACCATATCGGGCATACCATGAAGTGAAATGTAGGACGCATTGACTCAACATATCGGGCATACCATGAAGTGAAATGTAGGACGCATTGACTCACCATATCGGGCATACCATGCCATTTAACATTGCTTACGGATCACCTCAGATAACGTTGCCATCAAGAGTAAACAATGTGGCGCTGCATATCGTAGAGTGTTACATTATAATGAAGATACACGGTGCTTATGCGCCAATGACATACTACATATTTCAACGCGATGAAACAAACACATCATTTATGTATTAGCTCCTTTTTATCGTAATAATTGATTCGTGTAGCGACTGCCCCAAGATAGCGATTAGTTCGAACACACAGTCGCACCACGGTGTACAGCCACGTGTTTTATTAGTTCGAACACACAGTCGCACCACGGTGTACAGCCACGTGTTTTATTAGTTCGAACACACAGTCGCACCACGGTGTACAGCCACGTGTTTTATTAGTTCGAACACACAGTCGCACCACGGTGTACAGCCACGTGTTTTATTAGTTCGAACACACAGTCGCACCACGGTGTACAGCCACGTGTTTTATTAGTTCGAACACACAGTCGCACCACTGTGTACAGCCACGTGTTTTATTAGTTCGAACACACAGTCGCACCACGGTGTACAGCCACGTGTTTTATTAGTTCGAACACACAGTCGCACCACTGTGTACAGCCACGTGTTTTATTAGTTCGAACACACAGTCGCACCACGGTGTACAGCCACGTGTTTTATTAGTTCGAACACACAGTCGCACCACGGTGTACAGCCACGTGTTTTATTGAGCTGAGTAGAATCGTACACAGTAAGGGAAATGAGTGGTTGAAAGGCAATGTCCGGGGGATGAATGGATGAAGGTTAATGTCCGGGGGATGAGTGGTTGAGAGACAATGTCCGGGGTATGAGTGGTGGACAGACAATGTCCGGGGGGTGAGTGGTTGAGGGACAATGTCCGGGGATGAGTGGTTGAGAGACAATGTCCGGGGTATGAGTGGTTGAGGGACAATGTCCGGGGAATGAGTGGTTGAGAGACAATGTCCGGGAGATGAGTGGTTGAGAGACAATTTACTGGGGATGAGTGGTTGAGAGACAATGTCCGGGGATGAGTGGTTGAGAGACAATGTCCGGGGAATGAGTGGTGGACAGACAATGTCCGGGGGATGAGTGGTTGAGAGACATTGTCCGGGGAATGAGTGGTTGAGAGACAATGTCCGGGGTACGAGTGGTTGAGGGACGATGTCCGGGGAATGAGTGGTTGAGAGACAATGTCCGGGAGATGAGTGGTTGAGAGACAATGTCCGGGGAATGAGCGGTTGAGAGACAATGTCCGGGGGATGAGTGGTTGAGAGGCAATGTCCTGGGAATGAGTGGTTGAGAAACAATGTCCGGGGGATGAGTTGTTGAGAGGCAATGTCCGGGGGATGAGTGGTTGAGAGACAATGTCCGGGGAATGAGTGGTTGAGATAAAATGTCCGGGGATGAGTGGTTGAGAGATAATGTCCGGGGAATGAGTGGTTGAGAGACAATGTCCGGTGGATGAGTGGTTGAGAGACAATGTCCGGTGAATGAGTGGTTGACAGACAGTGTCCGGGAAATGAGTGGTTGAGAGGCAATGTCCGAGGGATGAGTGGTTGAGAGACAATGTCCGGGGTATGAGTGGTTGAGAGACAATGTCCGGGGAATGAGTGGTTGAGAGACAATGTCCGGGAGATGAGTGGTTGAGAGACAATGTCCGGGGAATGAGCGGTTGACAGAAAATGTCCGGGGGATGAGTGGTTGAGAGGCAATGTCCGGGGAATGAGTGGTTGAGAGACAATGTCCGGGGGATGAGTTGTTGAGAGGCAATGACGGGGGATGAGTGGTTGAGAGACAATGTCCGGGGAATGAGTGGTTGAGATACAATGTCCGGGGATGAGTGGTTGAGAGACAATGTCCGGGGAATGAGTGGTTGACAGACAATGTCCGGGAATTGAGTGGTTGAGAGGCAATGTCCGGGGGATGAGTGGTTGAGAGACAATGTCCGGGGGATGAGTGTTTGAGAGACAATGTCCGGGGGATGAGTGGTTGAGAGACAATATCCGGGGAATTAGTGGTTGAGAGACAATGTACTGGGGATGAGTGGTTGAGATACAATGTCCGGGGATGAGTGGTTGAGAGACAATGTCCGGGGATGAGTGGTTGAGAGACAATGTCCGGGGAATTAGTGGTTGACAGACAATGTCCGGGAATTGAGTGGTTGAGAGGCAATGTCCGGGGGATGAGTGGTTGAGAGACAATGTCCGGGGGATGAGTGCTTGAGAGACAATGTCCGGGGGATGAGTGGTTGAGAGACAATGTCCGGGGAATTAGTGGTTGAGAGACAATGTACTGGGGATGAGTGGTTGAGATACAATGTCCGGGGATGAGTGGTTGAGAGACAATGTCCGGGATGAGTGGTTGAGAGACAATGTCCGGGGATGAGTGGTTGAGAGACAATGTCCGGGGATGAGTGGTTGACAGACAATGTCCGGGAATTGAGTGGTTGAGAGGCAATGTCCGCGGAATGAGTGGTTTAGAGTCAATGTCCGGGGGATGAGTGGTTGAGAGACAATGTCCGGGGGATGAGTGGTTGAGAGACAATGTCCGGGGAATGAGTGGTTGAGAGACAATGTCCGGGGGATGAGTGGTTGAGAGACAATGTCCGGGGAATGAGTGGTTGACAGACAATGTCCGGGAAATGAGTGGTTGAGAGGCAATGTCCGGGGGATGGGTGGTTGAGAGACAATGTCCGGGGGGTGAGTGGTTGAAAGACAATGTCCGGGGAATAAATAGTTATGTTATTTGTGGAGTTTCAGACGGGCAGTACACGACAAAGTACACATATGAAAAGATGGTAGACTTGGTGCAAACATTTCAAGTTGGTTCCCAACACAATGCCATGTAAACAAACGTGCATGTGTGATGTGACAAAAGAGGAGGAATGTTTGCTGTAATAAAAAAAAAACTAGTCATGTTGATCGAAACCGTGCTATACTAGTATAAAGGTATATATAGTCAATTGTAAGCTTGTCTTTGGTGCAATGCGTTTCGTAAGTCCAGCTCTGCGTTTCTGGGCTTCGTGCAAGACATATATAACATCTGTTCAGGCCGGCATCGAGTCGTTGTAATTTGCTGCAGCAGACGACAACACCTGGCGACTGGCTGTGCAGATTGACACCAGTAAGACAGAATAGAGGAGAGACGAACTGTGGATGGAGAATATACAATGTCGGACAGAAAGGCCATCGACTGTCACGCCTCTACATCAAACTCTATACCCATGTGTCATATGTAACAGAGAATCACTCTAAGATTGGATGCTTTAATCAAAGCAGATGTTGCTGTGCGGAACATTGACTACCACCGAAGACGCAACTCCATTATCTGTCGAGATAGCCGGGTGCCAATGATGCAGTCAAAGAGACCAGTAGCAGCAGCGCGTGTCTCCTGCAGCGAATGTAATTTAGCGCACAACATGGAATGTTTTGTTCCGTGTTCAACTAATGAAAAACAATAAAATGTCTTCCAAATTCTACGGCTGACTGTGCAGGATGGGACATCGTGACGAAATACGACGTCGACAAATTACACGGTCACTTTTAATGCACGGATATAAATGAGACAAACACGGCGTTCATTACATAGAAAACACTGACATTATCTTTTATATTCAGACCGTACATTAAATTCTTACCACTTCGTTTTTCTTATCAAACATTTTGGCGACGTAAATCAGGAAATATTGGCAGACATGTATCAAACAGTCGTTACGTCTGTGAAACACTCATATAGAGTTGGAATATACATGGTATATTGAATGTTGATATACACCTGTCGTGGAGTGGTATATTGAATGTTGATATACACCTGTCACGGAGTAATATATTGAGTGTTAGTACATGCGTGTCATTAACTCATGGATTAGTAGCCTATGTCTAAGCCTATCATTGCGTCATGGAGTGTTGGAGTATGAACATCGTGAACTCAGGTTGTGTTGGCTTATTTATTTAGCCAATTCGTTGTTGGTATGTACCTGTCAAATTATCATTGGGTGTTGGTTTCTTTGTGTCATTACATTTTGGCCTCTGTACTTCATGACATCTTAGAATAGCGATGCCTGTTTTCTAGTTTAAAAAAATACCCTCCTTAATACATTGCCGCATGTCCTACGCGCGCAGTGCCAGAGATAAGATATTGCTGTTTCTCGGAATACATCTTTTCTCATTATTCTCATTCAAATGGTATTTCTGAGAACGCTAAGGAGATTAACATAAAACTGCTGTCGAAGAATCTACACCACTGGAAACCCAATACGTCACGGTTATGTGTGATTTACATTTTGTCTGTGGCTAGAAGCTATATACACAACGCTGTTTTCCAACTTCGTTTTATCCCTGAAGTCCGGGAGAGGCTGGCATCGATACTGATCGTCCATGTTTAATTTATCTTCTTCTTAAATCACTGATCCCGATTCACCGCCGTTTCTACTCCCCCATCCCTCACTCTCGTTGTCCACTCGCCTCCCAATCCTGCCGTATCCCTCTTCACACAGACTTCCCATCTCAGCCGCGTTCTTCCTCTTCTCATTTCACACACTACTCAGAAAAATAAATATAAGATAAAAAAACTAACCCGTTGCGCTTTGCTGACGAAGCACTTACCTTGTTTGAGGTTAACCTGTAGCTTCACGCAGTCAATGTGATGGTTGTATTGAGGCTGACGATGCGATGCGTAAAAATCAGACGCTGTGTTCAAGTCTCGCCTCTCAGCGCGGCTGCTTACAAGTGATGCCGCTGTAGTGAATGCTCAGCGGCGCGGCGTCGATAAAGGTATTCACATCCCGACACCCACACAGCGGGCGATACCACTCGGCGTCTACAGCGCGCATCGCTTCCCGCTGGATCATGCTCATTTCTCTGAAGGGGTGTTGAGCTTCCCGGTAGAGTTCATCATTTACACAAACACAGCGAGGTGGTTTTGATTACGTGAATTATACGAATAGAAGTCAGCGGGTCTATTCGACTATTTGGGTGCGATTGCGGTGGTAGAGGTGACCAGCAGGGTGTGGACAACAACTGCTATCTGGTCACTGGAGTGGTCAGCAGTGGTCGAAACGAACAGGGTGGTCAACAGAAGGGAGCGTCACATTGGAAATAGGTGCATTTTTGTGCGCTTTTGTCTGTTATTATCTGTTTTATTTTATGTAACACGGTTTTACTGTTATTCCTGTATGAAATGATGCTAAATAAATTAAATCAATCAGTCAAACAAACAATTTATGTCCGTTTGCTCTTTGTATAACTTAATTAAAACATTGCCAAAATCAAATATTATTTTCTTTGCGTCAGCGTGATGCTCAGAACATTTTGACGGAAACGGAGCAAACCCAATATCGATATTATTCCACGCATGGATCTTCATGTTTTCATTTTAAAAATTACCTCCCAAGTTGATTCCGTTTATGTTACTTTGATGTTGGAAATAAGATAGTTACCAGTGTTGTGACAGGTAACTAACCTATTTCACCCTAACGTCACCCATTGTCCGTTCATAGGAAATGTAAAATTACAGAGCAACGGCGAGTTCCGCTCATTCACGTTCGACGCCTAGATGCTACGGTAATAACCTAATACGGAAATAATCGAAGGTGGTCATTACGATACGACTAAATGGGATCAGGTTTCATGCATAATTTTGCTAAACAAAAAAAGCTTAAGCGGAGCAACACACGAGACAGACAGTCCGGCGGTAAGTGACGGTTAACTGAGCACATCCATCAATTAGTTCAACGATAATGAATGTTTTTCCTCGAAGTTCGCTTTATGAAGGGGTGTGGCTGACTAACTCGCGTTCGTCTGCGTTGATTTCCAACTTCTACCTATTGGCAGATTCCCCCTCCACTACACAACTTCCTCCGCCTTCTCTTACCTATTTGCAGCTTCCCCGTCCACTATACAACTTCCTCCGCCTTCTCTTACCTATCTGCAGCTTCCCCGTCCACTATACAACTTCCTCCGCCTTATCTTACCTATCTGCAGCTTCCCCTCCACTACACAACTTCCTCCGCCTTCTCTTACCTATCTGCAGATTCCCCCTCCACTACACAACCTCATCCGCCTTCTCTTACCTATTGGCAGCTTCCCCATCCACTATACAACCTCCTCCGCCTTCTCTTACCTATTGGCAGCTTCCCCATCCACTATACAACCTCCTCCGCCTTCTCTTACCTATCTGCAGATTCCCCCTCCACTACACAACCTCATCCGCCTTCTCTTACCTATTGGCAGCTTCCCCATCCACTATACAACCTCCTCCGCCTTCTCATACTTATCGGCAGCTTCCCCCTCCACTACACAACTTCCTCCGCCTTCTCTTACCTATCGGCAGCTTCCCCATCCACTATACAAACTCCTCCGCTTTCTCTTACCTATCGGCAGCTTCCCCCTCCACTATACAACCTCCTCCGCCTTCTCTTACCTATCGGCATCTTCCCCCTCCACTATACAACCTCCTCCGCCTTCTCTTACTTATCGGCAGCTTCACCCTCCACTATACAACCTCCTCCGCCTTATCTTACCTATCGGCAGCTTCCCCCTCCACTATACAACCTCCTCCGCCTTCTCTTACATATCGGCAGCTTCCCCTCCACTATACAACCTCCTCCGCCTTCTCATTCCTATCGGTAGTTTCCTCCTCCAATATACAACCTACTCCGCCTTCTCATACCTATCGGCAGCTTCCCCCTCCACTATCCAACTTTCTCCGCCTTCTCATTCCTATCGGCAGCTTCCCCCTCCATATACAACCTCCTCCGCCTTCTCATACCTATCGGCAGCTTCCCCCTCCACTATCCAACTTTCTCCGCCTTCTCATTCTTATCGGCAGCTTCCCCCTCCAATATACAACCTCCTCCGCCTTCTCATACCTATCGGCAGCTTCCCCCTCCAATATACAACCTCCTCCGCCTTCTCATGTCACTCTTAATGCAGTTTTCCCATCCATTTTTGCGGTCTCGCTGTTTCCGCGCCACTGATCACTTTAGTGGTCAACCCGCCCCCATCTACACCGCGTGACCTGACACACCTACCCGGCCTCTTGTTATTTCCCGTTATGCTGAGTTGCAATATATGCCCATTTGTCATTAATCCTCCTTTTATTTTGCAAGATTTAACAAGAGTGCTATCCAAGGCAAAGGCCCAGATGGCAAGTCGTCAAGGAAGTAATTGGCTTATCGAGATTCCTTTATATTCCATATCATGCTAAAATTATATAACACAAACACACTTTTGGTTAAGAAACTATTTGACACCTACCAAGCGTATACGAGGTGGCCTCGTCAGGTCAAAGTCATGATGTGAAAAGGAAGTTGCTTGCATCTCGCGTGACCACTGCCACTCAGCAGATGTAGTCACCTAGTATTTAACTGAAACTGCACGGATTGTTTGGTTGACATCTGACGTGATCACTGCCACTCAGCAGATGTACTCACCTAGTATTTAACTGAAACTGCACGGATTGTTTGGTTGACATCTGACGTGATCACTGCCACTCAGCAGATGTAGTCACCTAGTATTTAACTGAAACTGCACGGATTGTTTGGTTGACATCTGACGTGATCACTGCCACTCAGCAGATGTACTCACCTAGTATTTAACTGAAACTGCACGGATTGTTTGGTTGACATCTGACGTGATCACTGCCACTCAGCAGATGTAGTCACCTAGTATTTAACTGAAATTGCACGGATTGTTTGGTTGACATCTGACATGATCACTGCCACTCAGCAGATGTAGTCACCTAGTATTTAACTGAAACTGCACGGATTGTTTGGTTTTTCGCTTAACTAGTGTACTACTGTAATAAAATGTATACTTTTATGTATTTTTGAAATGTGTACAGAGAAACAATAATTTTAAGAATGTATGCCGCCTGGTGAGGGATAATTACAGCAAAAGCATGCACTATCACAATTGGGGAACTTAGAAAAAACACTTGAAATTACGCCTGGAGCCTCGAAATCTTCTCCCGGATTAACGCCTATGGGGAGAAGAGAATGAAATCATCGACCACAAAGACGGATGTGCTCTGAGCGCTGACCTCTCTATAGGTCGGTGCCACAGATTGGCTAGATGTGCTCTGAGCACTGACCTCTCTATAGGTCGGTGCCACAGATTGGATAGAAAGAGCGACGAAATTCCTCGTTTTCGTGATGAATTTTTCTTTATTATGAGATTATCAAAGTAGTAATACAGCGGCTTAAGTTGCTGTACTGCACAATAAGCACGGCATAATGCAACAATAGTAAAAACCAACCAACATATTGGTCACTAGTTGACCAATATATTGGTTAAGGCAACCAATATTGGGCCAACCAATTATAATACTAATCTAGTGTGCTGATACATCGGTTTAAGTTGCTGTAATGCACACTAAGCAAAGCATCAGGCAAAGATAATATAAAAAAAAAGATTGGTTGAAGGCGTAACCAATGTGATTGGTTACCGGACAACCAACGTATTGGTCAGTAGTTGACCAATATATTGGTTAAAACAACCAATATTGGGTCAATCTAATTGGTTGTTTTCTCAGCAAATTTGTTTTTTAAAGTGTATGTATCAAGAACAACATGACGTTGTTAGTGGGGTACAGTATTTATCAAGAACAACATGACATTGTTATTGGTGTATTGCATGTATCAAGAACAACATGACGTTGTTAGTGGTGTATTTTTTTAATCAAAAACAACATGACGTCGATAGTTGTGTATTGTATGTATAAATAACAACATGACGTTATTAGTGGTGTATTGTATGTATCAATAACAACATGACGTTGTTAGTGGTGTATTGTAAGTATCAAGAACAATATGACGTTGTTAGTGGTGTGTTGTGTGTATCAAGAACAACATGACGTTGTTAGTGGTGTGTTGTGTGTATCAAGAACAACATGACGTTGTTAGTGGTGTATTGTATATATCAAGAACAATATGACGTTGTTAATTGTGTATTGTATGTATCAAGAACAACATATAAACAGTTATCCACCGGAGTCACGTAGTAAGCCACACAATGTCACGCAACAATCTACTGACGAGTGCATCCACAAAACATTATTGTTACCTTGGTAATGTTTTATATATTATCATCGTCGTCGTCATCATTCCAGTCGTTGTCATCATTGCAGTCGTTGTCATCATTGCAGTCGTTGTCATTTGCTCAATATCACTCATTGCGATGAAATGTGTTAAAGAGGATGTATGTACAACAATTTAATCAGTCATACCCCTAGGCGTGGACCTTGGGCAATCTATTTCTCTCCTACATACAATACCATTGACACAACCTGAAATGACATTGGGATGACATATTACTCCGAATTGACATTTTACTCCGGGTGACATATTACTCCGGGATGACATATTACTCCGGTTGACATATTACTCGGCATATATGGAGAGTAAATTAAACGCATGTCTACTATTTGTATTCACCGATCGATCACGTGATCTTACCCAAATATTGATATATTAAGTGTGATGATACGTCTGAACGTTCCACATATTTAACAAGTCTCGCTTTCAGCCGTCAGCCGCCAGCCGTCAGCCGTCAGCCGTCAGTCTCAGAGAAGCAGCAGTCGTCGTTTTCACTGGTGGGAAGATAACTCATTGCATACGTTTTGTGGCTCGCTTTTTACCATCGAAAATAAATAGGTCATTTTGCGCCGCTGGAAAAAATATATTCTCGAGTAGTATTTATGGTTTAAATCTGACATAAATCGAATCACCGCGTTCGCGTCGACAGTCAAATGGATGTGACGTTATTTATAATAGTGTTGTGATGTCTTCCCCGCTCGAGAAGTGCGGACTCGCGCGGATTCACTGTCACGAGTGGGCACAGGCTGGTTCGACAAGTAGTATCATCATCGCGAGCCAGGGCTGCTGAGTACATCACTACCCCTCGCGTGTCGATTTAAATGTGTATTTTTACTAGCTGCGTTGAGCAATACTTTTAAGACCACGTAGAACTTAGCCCTACATACGGGAACTAGCTTTGACTTTGGATCGTCGTCGGACGAGAAATGACACACATGACCTTGATTTGGGACCAAGACAGCGAACAGGACAAAGTACAAATGACTCGACGCACTTCCATTCACTGTGTAAGATGATGGGATGGTACTACTAGGATGAATAGTATTAATCAAACATCAATATGTTGTTCTTAAAAAAATATGCGTCTTTGCTGTCATGGATGTTGACGTCATGGATGTTGACGTCATGGATGTTGACGTCGTGGATGTTGACGCTCCCACCAAAAACCCGGATGTGTAATTGCTGACCCCCCGAATACACGCGATTTAATTTGGCTTAAATGAGCGTTAATATTTGGCGAGTTGGAATTCCCATTAGTCATTCTCTACACTGTTATTCACAACACGGGAAAAATGCCATCCATTGATATATTTCTATCGCTACGCCTTCTGAATAATAACAAGCATATGCAGTTTTATTTTTCAGTCTTTATATGATCCCGGATTATTTTGCATGAAAGGTCGAAGCAGGAAGGAAACACGCGGTTTCTCCACCGTTGACGAACGCCAGCACTGCCTGACTCTGTTGGCGAGGTGGGATATCTGTCGAGGCAACGGGTTTGGCGTATCAAGGAGATTAATTATCAGCGCTACACGCTAAATTTGCTGTAGCATGTTGCGTTGTCAGCTTGCTACAGCGCCGTCGTGGAGATGATGAAACAGGCCTGTTGCCGCGTACGAGGCCGGCCTGATCCGTCTGAGCCTGACTTAAATAATACAATCGGACAGGTTTTTTTGTCGTAGTCTGCGCGAAAGAGGCCATATTATAGCAAAGTTAATTGATACGGCTGCAACGTGTAGTTTTTCGCTTGGCAAGTGTGGTGATGATTTCCCAGATTACATGTCATAGTTAAGACGTCAAAGATGAACCATTAGTTGCACGGCTTGGTTTGGAAGACAAAATGTGGATAGCTGAGGATCATCAACATGCATTGACCATTGACCATTGACCATTGGTGATGTTAATTGAAACTAGCAAAATATTGAAAATAGAAAAGACGAAACAACAGTTTATTTTATCAATCGAATGTGACGTGGGGGGGGTAAGCCAGGACGACGGCGAACCGCCTGGATCGACAACGTGCGGCAGTGGACCACCAGAGGGCGCATACTGCACGGGAGACAGCGAGGGCGCGGACTGACAGGAGGTCAACATCCCCCACGGGCTATGGCTGATATGACGAAGATGTTGATTGTTCTGATTGTTTTGTTGTTGTTGTTGTTGGTGGTGTTGTTGTTATTGTTGTTGTTGTTGATGATGATGATGATGATGATGATGATGATGGTTGTGATAACGATGATGACGATGATTAAAGATTATTATTATTACTATTGCCGTGATTATTATAATTATGGTAAGTATGATTATCATATCAACAATTATGATGATATGTATGATGTGATGATGATAATTATGATGGAGACGCCTATTGTATTATATAAATGCGTCTTCAAGCAAAACAAACTATGCCAGCATAACTTTCTACATTCGTCATTCAGAGTCATCTTGTCAGAAATAGGATGTGGGAACATATGTTATCGCCTCATTCCGGTGTCAGTAACATGGGGAAATATATGTTCCAGCTTTGCACACTACCATAGCATGAAATTATGTCTGGGTGATGTATTAATATGATCTCCCGCATCACCTGTGTGAGCCCGAGAACATGGAATGGGAACATCCATGAGGCGAAATAGGGCGACTCATCATAGAACACAGTAAATCTGGCACCGGTGTCACTCGTAACTCGGCGGACTCGTAAGTCTCCGCTAACGAGCTCCAGCGAGGCGCTGATGTCAGGTGGAAACACGTCATGCCCGTCTCACAGCACGCCGAGGTCACACAAATGGGAACAGACACAGTTATTATCATTAGTATTATTATTATTCCGGGTTCGTAGCAACAGAACACCGTTAATTTCAAGACGGTGCATTATGCTCGAGTTTAGTTCCCCGAAGCAAAATTGTCTTGAACAGGACGAGAAAGCCAACAGTTATGGGGGGGGGGAGAGATCACCAGTTAATAACAAAAAACTATTCACAATTTGTATTATTATCATCGTGTCCTGTATGATGTTTGTTCAAGTCGCTTTATACACAAAGTATTCACAGCTTGCATGGCACCTGATATGTCGAAAGAAATTGAGAAATATGCGCATTTTGGACGAGACGTTAACGGTTATGTCTGGTACAGCATGCATAAATTATTATTTTACTGTGCGTTGCATTCTCTTGGAGGAAGGGAGGTACACATCCATAGTACAGCAAACGTAGTGGTACGTTGTGGGTGCAGTAACGTCACTGGTGCCAAGACCATCGGACTCTCAATCAAGAGAACTGCGGTTCGAAACCTCTCGCTGGCTTCTCCGAGGTTCGAAACCTCTCGCTGGCTTCTCCGAGGTTCGAAACCTCTCGTTGGCTTCTCCGAGGTTCGAAACCTCTCGCTGGCTTCTCCGAGGTTCGAAACCTCTCGCTGGCTTCTCCGAGGTTCGAAACCTCTCGCTGGCTTCTCCGAGGTTCGAAACCTCTCGTTGGCTTCTCCGAGGTTCGAAACCTCTCGCTGGCTTCTCCGAGGTTCGAAACCTCTCGTTGGCTTCTCCGAGGTTCGAAACCTCTCGCTGGCTTCTCCGAGGTTCGAAACCTCTCGCTGGCTTCTCCGAGGTTCGAAACCTCTCGTTGGCTTCTCCGAGGTTCGAAACCTCTCGCTGGCTTCTCCGAGGTTCGAAACCTCTCGCTGGCTTCTCCGAGGTTCGAAACCTCTCGCTGGCTTCTCCGAGGTTCGAAACCTCTCGCTGGCTTCTCCGAGGTTCGAAACCTCTCGCTGGCTTCTCCGAGGTTCGAAACCTCTCGCTGGCTTCTCCGAGGTTCGAAACCTCTCGCTGGCTTCTCCGAGGTTCGAAACCTCTCGTTGGCTTCTCCGAGGTTCGAAACCTCTCGCTGGCTTCTCCGAGGTTCGAAACCTCTCGCTGGCTTCTCCGAGGTTCGAAACCTCTCGCTGGCTTCTCCGAGGTTCGAAACCTCTCGCTGGCTTCTCCGAGGTTCGAAACCTCTCGCTGGCTTCTCCGAGGTTCGAAACCTCTCGTTGGCTTCTCCGAGGTTCGAAACCTCTCGTTGGCTTCTCCGAGGTTCGAAACCTCTCGCTGGCTTCTCCGAGGTTCGTTCGCTTCAGTTCACTCAATTGTATAAATCAGTACTTGACTGCCGAGGGGAATGTCAGTACATGGCACAAGAACCATTTAAGCATGTGGATGAATATATTTCATGCAGTAATTGCAACATGGCTTAATGTTTCATCAACTATGCCAGGGATGAAGTACAAAGCTATTTTATATGTATACAAGGACATATTGTTGCCTATTTATTTTGCGACACGGCGGATATAATTATGCTAACCTATTTATTCTCCACGAGAATAATTATGACTAAATTATCGAAGCAGAAGGCCCAGTGTATTCGTCACATTACGAATAATGTGGCCTCCATATTTTTAGTAACATGGTCACGTGGCATGTTACAGCGCCGCAATGAATGACGTAATAATTATGCCTTTATTCATGTAGCACTTTGATTGTGTTTGCGATCCACCTGACTACAAGGCCTGCGCGGAGTGCGTTTATTTAACATCCATGGGGAGTGTTAGGGATCTAATTATTGGAGGCCGCTTTTTGGGCCGTATTAGAAGCCGCATTGGGGCCGCATATTGCGTCTTGTATGTTCGTCGTGTGGTGTTGGATACATGCTGCGCGGTGTTTTACTGCTACTTATCGACCAGGAATACATCGACTGTGACAGTGTGACGGGCTATCTCTATTTACTTCCTGGGCGTTTTATCTCGAGTCGCCATTAATACGTTAAGTATGTATATGTGCCAGTGGCAGGCCGCATATAGCCAGTGTACATGTGTTTTGTGGCTTACTATTTGCGCAGACGGTGCTCATTTGACACACACAACGTGGTGTTTACTCCCAGTCACGTGGCTTTAACAAAGGAAGTAAACTATAGTTTATCTAAATAACATGTACGTTTAATACGTATATACTGTGCATATAGGAAGTATAAAGTTGTAGATACTAGTGACGTAAGTGTGATGTATGTAGTCACAAAACATCAATGTTAATGCTCTTACTGAAAACAAATGTTATTGTTTACATAATTTTCGTCGTACGTTCTGAAAATAGTAAGGTTGCCACATTATTAACAACGACTCGCTTTATCAAATATTGATAAAGGCCAGTAAACTTGTGTGGGGCAAAATCGAAGTATTTGTCGTGACCATCGTTGCCCGACTCGGTGCCCTTTGGGAGTGATTTATCCCGTCCTCGTCCAAGGCTGCAACGACCGACAAGCATGGCCTCGTCGGAAACATCGGACAAAGAACGTCCTATAAAACATTAACACTAAACCTACACCGCACAGATCTTTGCGGTGGGGGGGGGGTCATCACCAGGTAGAAAGGACCTGCAGCTTGTATATCAAGTTATCCGCTTCAAACCATATCGACGTTGAGATGCGGGCCAAACGAGGCCTCCTAGAATCGATGGTTCCCCAGAGCATGACCGCTAACGAGCTGTGCGCGGGGACCGTGGCCATGACCGACTGCTCTAGTGGACAATGTGCGAATGAAAGCTCGGTTGTGGACATTGAACTGGTCAAGGGCAGAGCTTATCGACGGTCGGTGATGGTCGGTCTCCCTTCGGAAGAAGCATGATTAACTGACCGACCGTTCCGTGTCCTTAATGCTGGAACGTCTTAATCTATTGGTGATTAAGCAACATTATAAGTGCTTCGAAGCAAACCATATGTTTGATTCGTTGTAACTATGTTTCGTGAAGATTTTCTTTAGTTTAAAAATTCAGTGTGCATGTGTGTGTGTGTGTGTGTGTGTGTGTGTGTGTGTGCGTGCGTGCGTGGGTGCGTGCGTGCGTGCGTGAGTGCGCGCGTGCGTGTGTCCGTGGTTGTGTGTGTGTGTGTTTGTGTGCGTGCGTGTGTGTGTGTGTGTGTGTGTGTGTGTGTGCGTGCGTGGGTGCGTGCGTGCGTGCGTGCGTGCGCGCGTACGTGTGTCCGTGGTTGTGTGTGTGTGTGTGTGTGTGTGTGTGTGTGTGTGTGTGTGTGTGTGTGTGTGTGTGTGTGTGTGTGTGTGTGTGTGTGTGTGTGTGTGTGTGTGTGTGTGTGAGTGGTCGAATGACTGGGTGAGTGAGTTAATGCATACTTATTACATTAGAGTTTTCTAGAGGATCAGTCGTCTCCTGAAGCAGCAGTCAGACAAGATGGCGTTGGTGTTTTCATGGGCGTGACATTGTTGTTCCGAACTCTGCGATAACCCTACTGTGGTTGACGGCGGCAGGTCGACGCCTGCACCACACGTGTGCCATACGGCAATTAGGGCTGAGCTATAGGTGCGTTGCAGCCAAGAAATAATACTCTTCGCCGTGGAGCAACATTGTTGACCTGTAAAAACATATGACGCCCGCCACATGCATCCGATGATGCGTTTCGATTTTAACGAATCGCGTCAACAGAAACACGGCTTTCTGCTTTTTGTCGTTGCCTCTAAATATGTGAATGTTTTCGCGAAATTTCGGCGGAAAGTTTTTAACAAGATTTAACAAGATTTGCCATCCAAGCCAAAGGCCCAGATGGCAAGTGGACAAGGAAGCCATTGGCTTATCGAGAGTCCAACAATGTTCATCTACTTATAACCCGCCCTCCTGAGATATGTGTCAACCTTGTTTTTAAACATATTCACGCTGCTAGCAGTTACACAATCTGTAGACAATTTGTTCCATTCATTTATTGTCCTCTGTGAGAACGAGTGCTTCCTGATGTCCAATCTACATTGATCCTTTACTAATTTTACCTCATGTCCTCTAGTTCTGCTATCCTTCTTGAGTGAGAAAAACATATTTCTATCAATATTTTCATACCCATTCAATATCTTAAACACTTCAATCTGATCTCCTCTTAACCTCCTTGTCTCTAGAGTTGTTAAACCACATTCTTTCAGGCGTTCTTCATAACTAAGGTCTCTCAGTTCTGGAATCATTTTAGTTGCTCTCCTTTGTATGCGTTCAAGCGTATCTATATCCTTCTTACGATATGGTCTCCATGCTTGTATACAGTATTCTAAATGAGGTCTAACTATTGCTTTATAAAGAGGTATAATTAACTTTTTTCCCTTGTATGTTATGTTTCTTCTAATCAATCCAAGAATTTGATTACCCTTTGAAGCTGCAATACCACACTGCTCTGAAACTTTCATATCAGCGCTTATTGTAACTCCTAAGTCCTTTTCTTTTACAGTAGTACCCAGAACAGTATCTCCCATTTTATAGTTTACATTCAAGTTCCTATGTCCGCACAAAAGTTTTGTTGTATTATATAGTGTTTATTTGATAGTTTTCGTTTGACGGACATAATGTTTGTTTGCCAACGTTTGTGCGTATATTTACGGCAGTAATTAAACTGTTTACGAACAAATGGCATACATCGATGTTCTGTGTTCGCATTGTCGTACAAGTTAGGAAATGTCATTTATTGTGCACACACACATACACACACACACACACACACACACACACACACACACACACACACACACACACACACACACACACACACACACACACACACACACACACACACACACACACACACACACACACACACACACACATATATATATATATATATATATATATATATATATATATATATATATATATATATATATATATATATATATATATATATATATACACGCGCGAAAACACACACACACACACACACACACACACACACACACACACACACACACATACACACGCACACATACAATTATACGTAGACGAATTATTCAAATATTTACGGTACAAAACAAGACTGTAAATGTGTTGACTAGAGTGGCAATAGGCTCCTATTGCATATATAAAAGTTGGTGAGTATTAGACGCAGTACGGCTCATCCACTGGGTGTCTGGGTTTAGTAACTCGACTACGGACGATACGATACTACAGGGAACTATATTGTACAATTGATAAGAGACGGAATGCGGCAGTAATTGCATACATAGTGTTACGATGTCCTGGGGATTTACCTAAGGGAACATCAGCAACTCAATAACGTGACGTTCAATGCAGTTTAGAATATTGGTGTTACATAACAGTGACTTGTATTTGAGACTTGGTTATAAGAGTTTAAGCGATACTTAGAACAACGAACGTCCATTGCACAGGCAATTTCCTTCCGTATTGGTCATAAACTTGGACCGTTTCTTCCTAACATAGATCAACGTTGGTCACTATCTAGTTCGTAAAATGGATAGCGATGTTCCCTCAAATAATTCTGACGAGTTTGGTAATAAACAACCGTTTTGTGACGTCAGCGAGATAAATACGCCTGGCCAATTGACGGACCCGGGAGACAGAGTAGATACAGTCTCTCACAGGAAAGATTTGTTTGTTATCATTTTTATTCGGATGTCTATAAATACTAGTTGCACATTTCAGATGGGAGGGTCGTAGCAGCAGATATTACATAATTTATACGGCGACAATTTCTATGGTTCTAAAACTGTCCGGTCATTCATATATCCGTTGTTAATAAGGATAGTTTAGATGCCGATGCCATTGCCAAATTCTGGAGAGGGTATAATATTTGCATGGCCGATTTCGGTCATATTAAGACGAATGTAAAATGCAATTAATTTAACAATATTGCTGCTCTTATTATGGAGCCCCACTATGGGATCTTCAGAGTAAGAGTGTTGACACTATTTGCACTGCATGGCGACAAGAGCTTAGAAAGTTGTGGGGTCTAGCACCGCTTACACACGGTGATGTTATAGCATTGTTATCGGATAGTTTGCCATTATTGGTAATCTTAAAGCAAAGGTTCTCAAAATGTATTCATAAAGCTATGAACCACAATTCACCGATTATAAACAGTGTTGCTAAGTTGTCCATTGCAAATCCATGGTCAAATTGTAGAGCAAATTACCATCATATCCTAAATGAATGTAATACAATGTATGACGTGTCTGTGTATGATATTGGCCGTGTGTGGCAGGCTGGTTTGTCTAACGTAACAATATCAAATGTGAACGTTTTAACGCAAATGTTAGACATCAGAAATGGTTTTAAGACATGTAATATTTTAGACGATGATGATGCCAACTGTATTATTACGGACATTACTGTATTTTAAAGAATGTACAATTGCCATTTTTAATGTGCGAAAATAAATATTTTATTTATATTATTTGACGCGTATTAATGACATTAGTACGTCGCGTACCGATTTAACGCCAAAACGGTAACCCGGTTATAAAAGGATAATTTATCTATATTGTGCAATATCCCGTCTTATGGACCGCTCAAAGTGCTTTAAACTTCACCCCTCGAAGACATGTACCTTATAACCTCAGCTCGGTTTCTATGTGAAACATTCAGCCACGCTGCACTTACTACGCGACAACTATCCGTTTATGTATATCTGCCACGATATATAGCCAGGTACTTTTTATACAGCTGAGTGAACTGAGGCAATGTGGAATGAACACAATTGTCCAGGCTTCTAAGCCGCAGCAACAGGATTCATGGATCTCTCGACGTTCTAAACACTATGCAACCAGGCGGCATGTCAATGTTACGATCAATTAATTGGTTTGGGGAATTCATGGAAAGCCGGTCCCTGCTTCCACACGTAGTTACATTCACGGCTGTGTTGACAGCGAGCGATAATGGAAGTACCTCCTGTCGCTAACATTACCCGTGAGATCCATCATGCGAACATTCAAACTGTGTATATCCACTAAGCATGACATATTCGGTAGTACATAAAAATCGACATTAAATAATGAAAGCAAACTTTCGGTTTTGTAGGCGCAAAGATAAAGCGCAAAACATCAACTGTGCCGTGTTTCTGTCAAAACATCAACTGTGCCGTGTTTCTGTCAAAACATCAACTGTGCCGTGTTTCTGTCAAAACATCAACTGTGCCGTGTTTCTGTCAAAACATCAACTGTGCCGTGCTTCTGTCAAAACATCAACTGTGCCGTGTTTCTGTCAAAACATCAACTGTGCCGTGTTTCTGTCAAAACATCAACCCTTCCGTGTTTCTGTCAAAACATCAAGTGTGTCGTGTTTCTGTCAAAACATCAACTGTGCCGTGTTTCAGTCAAAACATCAACTGTGCCGTGTTTCTCTCAAAACATCAACTGTGCCGTGTTTCTCTCAAAACATAAACTCTTCCGTGTTTCTTTCAAAACATCAACTGTGTCGTGTTTCTGTCAAAACATCAACTATGCCGTGTTTCTGTCAAAACATCAACTGTGCCGTTTTTCTGTCGAAACATCAACTCTGCCGTGTTTCTGTCAAAACATCAACTGTGCAGTTTTTCTGTCAAAACATCAACTCTGCCGTGTTTCTGTCAAAACATCAACTGTGCCGTTTTTCTGTCAAAACATCAACTCTGCCGTGTTTCTGTCAAAACATCAACTCTGCCGTGTTTTTGTCAAAACGAAACATTGTGAAAGAACGACAATGGCGGACACGTGTATCATTCCGGTTCAACGCTGCCCACGACCAGCTTCCCTTGATTAAGCGTCATCTCTCTAATAAGACCAATTTACCCGAGCCGAAGGGTGGAATCAGTAGAGGAGGGTCAGCGAAGTCGTTGTAGTATGTTTGACACCACCAACACACGATTTTTTACCATTAAGGAGCACATAGTTGTTTATATCTTATCAATTTCCTAAAACTGATCCATCAAAAATAAAGAAACGCGTTTACACTGGGCGCGACTACGATGGATAGTCGCCTTAACTCAGAGGCTAATACACGAGTGGCTATATTTATGAAGCTTTATTAAATACGCGCCGTTTTCACATTAATTGTTTATGCCGCAAAAAGTTAATATGTTATCAAAATTAACTCGACCTTTCCGCAGTTCACTAAACTGTATGAGTTATTAGTGCGTGTTCCTAGTTAATTGGCCTGTGATTCACATGGCCGTTATTAACCTTAATGACACAATCAACTGTAAAAAAAATAGTTAATTATGTATTGAAGCACCTCAATCCAGACCGGATTGCGTTCATTAATCAATCATTATAATAAGATGTTTTCATCGCATGTCATTCGTCATCGAGGATTGACCGCACTGCTAAATGTAACTACATTACATATTTGTAAGAGCAATTAAACTGGTCTCACAGATGAGTATCTGCCAGTGTCACGTGTCCAGCTTGAATGTTTCAACGTAGTGGCATTGACGCAAGGTCGTAAACAAAGCGTTGACGTTGAACAATGAGTTAAAACGTGTGAAGTATTGTCGTTTGTTTATCGGAAGGTTATGATTTATTTGACGTAATGCATCGGCCACATTAACCCATTAACCCAGCGCTGTCCCAGGAAGTTGCGGCCTCCGTTCTGCTCCATTTATTCAATACCGCCTTGCTGTAGAATCACATTTCATATTATATTTTTATTATTACATACAATGTAATAAATTGACCGCCCAAAAGTATTTCAAAGACACCAACTGCTTCTTTAATATAATATTACCGTTATTTGCTTATGAATAGCTGTTCACAACATTCGTGAATAGCTGTTCACAACATTCGTGAATAGCTGTTCACAACATTTGTGAGTAGCTATTCACAACATTCGTGAATAGCTGTCGGCAATTGTCAATACTTGTGGACACAGTTTATAGGGGTCCAGTTTCCACAAGATCACACCATGGGCATATCACTGCCACCCGTTACATTGCGTCCCATTACGCCTGCAACGTAAACATGACATTCTGATCTAAACATTAATTTAAGCAAATATTGATCAAATTATATTAGCACATTCTTGACCGACCAAATGTGATTGAATGAACCACAATTATTGTGGTTCATTAAAACTCATGTTTATTAAAACACGTGTTATTTGTGCAGCGTCCATGATACTTTACGAACACACTACATTTACGCCTGACATTTTACGAACACACTACATTTACGCCTGACACTTTACGAACACACTACATTTACGCCTGACACTTTACGAACACACTACATTTACGCCTGATACTTGTAGTGGTCAGAATAGGGCGGTGAGCTAAAATGGAATATCGATTACTTTTCGTAATTACTATTGTTGAGCATTCACAGAGGTGACGCGGCTAATGTCTCTCTCTGACACGTTGATGACTTTCCTCACAAAATTAGCCAAGCCTATGCTAAGACGTTGTTTTGATCTCCCATGTGTTTGGGCCGTCTGTTCACTCTTAATGCGGCCAGTAGCAATTTACAAGCACGGCCTCGTTTCCTCTCTGCCGCCCTCTGGATGTGATGGAAGTCGTTAACCAAGGTCACTGCCTCCCCTTGCGGGTCCAGACCGAGTCATTCCACTAATTTCAAGCTTGCAAGCACCGGAAACATCAGGTGAAATGACTGGTCATTTCGCGTCTAAATCACGAATACCCTGTTTTTCCCGCAGTGTATGTTAGCTTATCCGGCATGCGGGTTTCAAAGGTGCTATGTCTTAGTGCTACCGTTTTTCTTCTTCTTGTTTAGCATATTCTACTGTTCTCCCGATTTCGAGCCAACATATACTACCAAACGCCAATTTCAAGGCTAAGCAAGTAATTTGCTCATGTTGAATCCAACTATTCAGCCCAGCCTCCTCTGCCCGAATAAAAGGAACCAGAAGTAAGTATATACACCCAACATTTGACAATTATTTTCCCGAGAGGGGAACCCCCTCCACACTAACCCCGCGACCGGCGTCACATGAAGACAAGCGGTAGAACTACCGCTTTTTTAGCAATGTCACTTGGCACCATTGGAGGTTGACATAATTATTGTTGTACGATTACAGTGCGATGACTTTGACAAATGTATCATTTTATATTTATTTAACTGATATTAGCAAATTCAAATATTCATTATCGTTGCAGTCGGTTGTCATTCGAGTTTAAAACAAACCATATGTTCGTGTGTCATTTAGTAGACGATAACGTAAACAATCGTCACGTCGCCATTGCACGCAACATTGTGTATTACGTCATGACGTATATAACTAGTGCCGTCTGAATCGGATACGTCTTTAGCCAAATAAGAATACTCAACGCGTGTGTAGTATAGCAATACATTAAAACACCAAAACACGAAGATATAATTGATGTATCAGACGGCTGAAATACCTTCTTTTTTTTCGGCAGCTAATAACATTTAATCACCTCGCGCATAACCGTAAACAATTAGCGAGTGGCCTCTGTCCTTATGTATTTATTATTGTATACGAAACTAAGAAACAAACGTAACGTCAAATGTATTATCATTATTGATTTTTAGGTGAACGTAAATTGTATATCTCAAAGGCGTTGTTGTGTCTGAGCCGCTCTGCCCCGCAGGCTGTTTTAGTCAGTTCAGATGTAACAATGGACCCGTTACATTCACATCAACGTCAAAATCGATAATCCAAGACGAGTTAATCGAATATAGGCCATCATAAGCTGTTACTCGGCTAGTGCGAACTTAACGTAGACACCGTCGCACAGCAAGTAGATCTCAAAATAGTCATGTCGACTTCACTCGACGTAAAACAGCAGTTCCAGGGCACAACAGATGGTTGTAACTAGAGTTGTCTCACATAAACTGTCTGAAGACACCTTTCACCGATGTAACGGTTAACGAGTTTTATTGCGTCTTTATAGATACGTGATTTTTTTCTGTAAAATTATGTGTACTCTAATATGACCTGGTGTCCTGACATAACTTCCAATTGCTTCTTGGCATGGTCTCCCGTGTAGCTAACATGAATCATGGTCTCCCGTGTAGCTAACGTGAATCATGGTCTCCCGTGTAGCTAACATGAATCACGCTATTCAGCGGTCTTGCATACTGTTAAACATTATCGTCGAAAACAGAATGGACTGAACCCATATAACAGGCTGACCGAGTGGCCAACATGAGTAGATTGGAATCCGCTGTAACGTGACGTTCCCTGGAATAAATCAATATTTCTATTTGTAAAAAGCTGCCACCAAAATATATCACGACACGTGTTTTGTTTAGTAATGAAAGGTATTGAACGACGTATTTCTCCCTTGCGCATAATGTTAGTTGCAGTTTTAACGATTATTAGTAATGAAATGTATTTATTTATTTAATTAATTAACTTACTTATTTATTTACTTTACCTTAATCGCTTTTGCACACTTATTATAATGACATGAACATTGTATTATTTATTTATTTATTTATTAACATATTTAACTTCTTAACTGAGGTTATTGTATAATGTGTGATTCACGCCGGAATGGCTGAAGTGAAACACACTTGGCGTCTATAAAACAAACACACATAAATACATACGTATGAAAGTACATACGTACATACATTCATGCAAATAGTAATATAAATACATATAAATAAATAATAACTTACAGTTTTAGTGGCATCAGCACATAAATACATGGAGGCCATGTTGTCCTTGTTCATTGTTGCCTTATCTCACAATGTATCCATATTTGCATTAGTATTTTCTTATCTATATGGTAATATGTTTTCCTTTAGGTGATAAATGCTGGAACATTTGCATGAGAATGCATTTGCACACGTTTTGGTGATATTAAACCAAGGGATGAGCGTAATATCGTGCAGCAAATAGATCCTTCGTTAGTGAGGGAACAATATATCAGAAAGTATTCATTATCACAAAGGATTAATGGAACAAATTATCTACTGATTGCAACAAAGCCAGAAGCGTGAACATTGACACATATCTCAGAAGGGCGGGTTACACATACAAATTAATTCTTATTAGCTTCTCGATAAGCCAATGGATTCTTTGCCACTTACCATCTGGGCTTATTGGCTTTGGAAGGCAATCTTGTTAAATGTTGTTAAATCAATGTGTGCTTGAATTATTTATGGAAATAATATACGCCATCGAAGTTAAGAGTAAAGACACGTCGTTGTTCATCGCCACGCTGCAGCCTGAGTTAAGACACGTCGTTGTTCATCGCCACACTGCAGCCTGAGTTAAGACGCGTCGTTGTTCATCACCACTCTGCAGCCTGAGTTAAGACACGTCGTTGTTCATCACCACTCTGCAATATGATTTAAGACACGTGGTTGTTCGTCACCACTCTGCAGCCTGAGTTAAGACACGTGGTTGTTCATCACCACTCTGCAGCCTGAGTTAAGACACGTGGTTGTTCATCACCACTCTGCAGCCTGAGTTAAGACACGTGGTTGTTCATCACCACTCTGCAGCCTGAGTTAAGACACGTGGTTGTTCATCACCACTCTGCAGCCTGAGTTAAGACACGTGGTTGTTCATCACCACTCTGCAGCCTGAGTTAAGACACGTGGTTGTTCATCACCACTCTGCAGCCTGAGTTAAGACACGTGGTTGTTCATCACCACTCTGCAGCCTGAGTTAAGACACGTGGTTGTTCATCACCACTCTGCAGCCTGAGTTAAGACACGTCGTTGTTCATCACCACGCTGCAGTCTGAGTTAAGACACGTCGTTGTTCATCACCACTCTGCAGCCTAATACACTATCTACGTATGTTCGCAGTACCAGATTTTTAACAGATGACACCTTCTCAAAGCAGTATTTCTATACTAAGTCACTAAAGACCGTAACCACAATACTAGGATATTTGAGTTATCTCAATATACAAGAGATTATCTATATTGTGTGAAGTTTTCTAAATGTCACTGATATGAACCATTTATGATTCGACAAAACTAAGTAGAATGCGGTATGTTTCGAAATCTACTTATAAGACAATCCACGACACGTCCATATTAAGAATACAACTACTATCATGGTGATAAGTGAGGAACATCATCATTGTTTAATTGTTGAGAACGAGGGCAAAGTTCATACCCATATGTGTTCGAGAGCTTTCGGCAGGGTTGATTATAAATGTCATATCTGGTTCAGTGGAATGCAAACCATGGGATTTCACGTACGTTTGCTGTGGTATTTTTACCAATACTATTTTTTAAACTGTAATATTGTCGACTCCCGCCATATCATCGCTGATGGAGATTTATAAATCATTGTCGCTTTCTCGTGCCACGCTAGTCACTCACATAATACAACATACTTACGCCCAGGCACGCATGCACGCTGTATTTACACACACAAACACACACACACACACACACACACACACACACACACACACACACACACACACACACACACACACACACACACACACACACACACACACACACATACACACACACACACGCACGCACGCACACACACACACACACACACAAACACACACACATATATATATACACACACACCTACACATACCAACACATACCTACATACATACATACATACATACATACATACATACATACATACATACATACATACATACATACGTACGTACATACATACGTACGTACGCACGCACGCACGCACACACACACACACACACACACACACACACACACACACACACACACACACACATACACACACACACACACACACACACACACACACACACACACACACAAACAAACACAAACACACACACACACACACACACACACACACAAACACACACACACACACACACACACACACACACACACACACACACACACACACATACACACACACATAGGTGCATACGTACACACGTTTTATTTAGCAGATTGGATAATATTTACTCAGATATTCCACTAGTGCACACGGGGGCAGTTTTTTGCGGTCATAGTTATAAACAAATTGAGTTACGAATTCGTACGTCGTCCAGGATACGTGGCCTGACAAATAACATGATATAATATTGGACTATCACTGCCCAATATCCTACGATGTGCTCACATCTGCGACGTAAATTAACACAGCACAACCAATTTAGTGAGGCACGAAGTGCATTGCGTGACTACGACTAGATTCTACACAATCACGTTACATGATTATAGGTATACTCGAGTGCGTTGTGTTTGTCTGTCAACGAAGTGGAAGCGAATGTGTGGACTGAATCCATTTGAGCTCTCCGCGAATTGTCGTCTCTCACCTCGATATTAACGCCGCCGATACAGAGTTGTTAGTCTGAAAGCGCCCATCAGACGACAGTGAAAGCGATACCTCCCGCTGCACTTGCGTCCATTAGACGGACAATTTGAGCCAGGTCGATGTCCACTACATAGTCTGCTGAACGCAATTTATCGGGTAATCACAAGCTTTTTAAGCCGGATACATAGCTTCGAAATGACGTGCATGAACCCGTCAGCACCAGAACCGTGGACATTACGTGTCACTGCCGTGTCCATATTGAACAAACGCGTCTATCTCGCTGCAAAACATGCTGGATATAAAATATAGTTTAGTGTTTCGGAAGGAAAATGTGCAGTCGCGCGTGTTATTGTGAAGCACCATCAGAGAAAAAATTGCAGAATATTACAAAGATAATGTTTTTGTTCTTCAGACATAGTAATCAAATATCGGGTCAACACGTACAAAATATTAGTTGTCGCATATAGCAATCTAAACGAAACAGCAAATAATAACATAGATACACTATTTCGGGTGGCATTGATGAAAACGAAGACTTCATTGTCGCTTTAATTAAAATGTTATAACAGCGTATTTAAAAGTTGGATTTTGATGAGTCAAAAATAGCATTATGATTGTATCGTTTTAACGTTGTGACATATGATACGCGATATCCAAACTCCCACTTAGTAGTCAACATTTACAAACGGTGGTAAGAAATGCTACACAAATACATTAGAAATACGAATGAATATATAAAATACACAATTATTTGCAAATACTTTATTTGAATTCAAAATAGTGTTTGAAGGGACACATAAAAAACGCAAACAACACTTTACATCTGCACGGATTCGAGCAGAACAAATATATCATATGAAACGGGGGAATTAAAGTTGTGCTGAACACTAGCGGCAGTAGATCTAGAAAACCTATGTGTCCATTGTGGGTGAACTACCTGTAAAGTGATGGGTGCTGTACTATATACGACTTCCTGTTCCAAGGAATACTGATGGTGTTGCACGAGAGAATTGTGATATAATGAGATTATGTGTACGGATAGACAATGTAGGCGAACACCATACTACGTCAGTGTAATAGACCACATCAACAGTTAGGATTAAACCAAAGCAGTGGAATGATGTTCCAAACTTAAGCTGACTTGTTGGTCACGTATTATTGATGAAAACCGGAAACGCAAGTCGGCAACTGACCTGAGCAGACGGCGTTAAGAATGTTTTGTTCGCTGAAATCCGAGTTAATCCGATTGAACGCCTCCTCAGCACCATGTGGCTGGTAAAACTACAAAGCCTGCGTCAAACCGCACAAACAGGCTAACAATGGAAACAAGGAATGTTTGCACTTTACAGTCCGGGGCTGGCAACACAGACGAACAGGCTAACAATGGAAGCAAGGAATGTGTGCACTTTACAGATCAGGACTGGCAACACAGACAAACAGGCTAACAATGAAAACAAGGAATGTGTGCACTTTACAGATCAGGACTGGCAACACAGGCAACAAACAATGGCTTTAAAAAAGTTATCGCTATGGGATCGATTCAGCAATTTGTAAAATATGTTCGTTTTGAATGGAATGGCGAAGTACCAGAAAACAACGTTATGTTATTGTGCCTGGGTAAAACAATACTAGTAGTTGAATATGCTACTAGTCACTTCGTTTATGTAATGCAAGTAATTTTACTACTGTATTCCTTGTCATGTCGCTATATGTGGATGAGCTCACCAAACTGCCAACTTAACCAGATCAGTTCATATCTGAATAAAATATATCACATTGCGACGGGACAGTTGTTGTTGTAGCTGCCGGAGCTGCAGAGAAGACGTCTCGTGTGCTTCAGAGAAGACGTCTCGTGTGCTTGCATGTAGTGGCTAATATTCATCATGGTTTATGAAATAGCCATCACCTAGCAAAACTCACGTGTTTTTTACACAACACAGCCTTCTGGCAACATTGAAAAAAGTCAGCATATTACGGTTGTTTCCTAGCATGATAAACACGCAGCAGACCCGGCCAGAGCCACCGGGCGGAATGCGAAACCCCGGTACGAAGTCCACTTGTATATCGTCAACTCTTACTGTTTTCCATTGGACCCGTCATGCAAATTATTCTGGGAAAAAATGACGTGGATACTTAGAACATTGCAGGCGATTGCAGGTTCAAATGCGTGTCTAGTTGTGTTCCAACTTCACTCGAGTTTTCATCATTCTTCGAACTCCTTCCATATGCCTTCTGTCGGTATGTCTGCATTATACCTTTCTACATTCTTCCATTATCAACACGTGCTCTGTCGTCCGAGATATCGCTCATCCGAAACCATACGAGTTTTTCTCTCAGCATTTCCTCTTCTCGTTTCTGATGCAGCCGGGGAATTGACAATATACGTTCGGCTTTTGCATATTCTCTCAGCATTTTTCGAAGTATCATGATACTTTTAAATTAGTTCATAATGCTAGGTCACGTATGATGTTTGCAATGCTACACCATCTTCGCACATAACTAAGAGGGAATTTAATAATGTCATTTACTTTTTTTCTGACATTGTTATGTCCTGACGTTAATATGCATTTTCTAGCACGCGAATACTATTTCAGAAGTGGGATATAGGGATATCTAATAATCAACACTTTTTGGCGTGCATGAGTGCTTGCGTGAGTGCGTGCGTGCGTGCGTGCGTGCGTGCACGATTGCTTGCGTGAGTGTGTGCGTGTCTTCACGATTGTAATGTTGGTCCATTTTGTCATACACACGCAAACACAAACATAAATTGATTCTCACTCGCACGAACGCACGCACACACACGCACACGCACACGCACGCGCATGCACACGCACGCACGCAACACACATGAAAGTAGGCCAGGCTGTCCAGGCGTGCCCACTCAACAAGATGTCCATATTTGTTGCTTCTAGACATGAAAGTAGGCCAGGTTGTCCAGGCGTGCCAACTCAACAAGATGTCCATATTTGTTGCTTCTAGACATGAAAGTAGGCCAGGTTGTCCAGGCGTGCCCACTCAACAAGATGTCCATATGTGTTGCTTCTAGACATGAAAGTAGGCCAGGCTGTCCAGGCGTGCCCACTCAACAAGATGTCCATATTTGTTGCTTCTAGACATGAAAGTAGGCCAGGTTGTCCAGGCGTGCCAACTCAACAAGATGTCCATATTTGTTGCTTCTAGACATAAAAGTAGGCCAGGCTGTCCAGGCGTGCCCACTCAACAAGATGTCCATATTTGTTGCTTCTAGACATGAAAGTAGGCCAGGTTGTCCAGGCGTGCCAACTCAACAAGATGTCCATATTTGTTGCTTCTAGACATGAAAGTAGGCCAGGCTGTCCTGGCGTGCCCACTCAACAAGATGTCCATATTTGTTGCTTCTAGACATAAAAGTAGGCCAGGCTGTCCAGGCGTGCCCACTCAACAAGATGTCCATATTTGTTGCTTCTAGACATGAAAGTAGGCCAGGTTGTCCAGGCGTGCCAACTCAACAAGATGTCCATATTTGTTGCTTCTAGACATGAAAGTAGGCCAGGCTGTCCTGGCGTGCCCACTCAACAAGATGTCCATATTTGTTGCTTCTAGACATAAAAGTAGGCCAGGCTGTCCAGGCGTGCCCACTCAACAAGATGTCCATATTTGTTGCTTCTAGACATGAAAGTAGGCCAGGTTGTCCAGGCGTGCCAACTCAACAAGATGTCCATATTTGTTGCTTCTAGATATGAAAGTAGGCCAGGCTGTCCTGGCGTGCCCACTCAACAAGATGTCCATATTTGTTGCTTCTAGACATGAAAGTAGGCCAGGTTGTCCAGGCGTGCCAACTCAACAAGATGTCCATATTTGTTGCTTCTAGACATGAAAGTAGGCCAGGCTGTCCTGGCGTGCCCACTCAACAAGATGTCCATATTTGTTGCTTCTAGACATGAAAGTAGGCCAGGCTGTCCAGGCGTGCCCATTCAACAACATGTCCATATTTGTTGCTTCTAGACATGAAAGTAGGCCAGGCTGTCCAGGCGTGCCAACTCAACAAGATGTCCATATGTGTTGCTTCTAGACATGAAAGTAGGCCAGGCTGTCCAGGCGTGCCCATTCAACAACATGTCCATATTTGTTGCTTCTAGACATGAAAGTAGGCCAGGCTGTCCAGGCGTGCCAACTCAACAAGATGTCCATATGTGTTGCTTCTAGACATGAAAGTAGGCCAGGCTGTTCAGGCGTGCCCATTCAACAACATGTCCATATTTGAAGCAATCGCACTACCATGTCGTGGGTTGTTACATCTACAACTGTTTCAGAGAAGACGTCTCGTGCATGCCATGGGATATATGATTTATGAAGAAGATATGTCAGTTAACGTGTGTTAAAGGAAATATGTGTTCGCTAAAGTATGTGTTAGTGGACGACATTGTTCAATTGCATTTGATGATGCGATTATTATGAATGAAAAGAAGATTGTTTGTGGTAGATTACAAAGAATAGTTGTAGATGCGCCAGAATTGTGTTAAAGGTAATGTACTGCGATTCCTGTTGGTTAACGGAAGTACAGCCCGGTAGTTTGAGGTTACGTATGATAATAGTTACGTTCCACCATGACATTTGCTTATTTATTGGTCGATTGTTATTGGTTTAGAAGTATAAACATGTCGTAAAACTAAAATATTTTAATTCATCACCAGAAATAACTATTTTATAAGGAATTGTTTATAATTTTTCCGTGTTCCCAGTTTTTATATATGCGAATCTTAAATAATTGTTGAATATAAAATATAAACATTAATACTTCATATATAATATATTTCACTCATCTGTAAATGAGTACCTGGCTATACACATTGGTGGGTAAGCGAACGAATAGTTTTCGCGCAAAAATTACAGCATGGCTGAATTCTTCCCAGAGAAGTCGAGATGGTATTGGAATGAACAGGTCTGCGAGGGGGTGAAGTGTAAAGCGCTTTGAACAGTTGGAAGGATTGGACACAACCCTATATAAGAACGTACCTTTACGTATTATTTATGCATGCGATGGTGTATATGAATATTCGTATCTGAATAAAAAAACTTTTTTTTATAAATCTGTGATGATCACATGATATTGAGTTTGTTTTAATGGCGTGGATCCCATGAAAGCGACATTGTATGCTTTAATTGGAGTTTCCCATACGTTCAACATATTTTGAGTATTATGTAAATGTTCAAGTCAGATCAAAGTATATAGTTGCTGTTGTTTGATGTGTAAGGACATGATGAAATGAGGCATTTTTCACGATAACATCGCTGTTGAAGAGTCAATACATTGGAAATCCATTTGTCCATTGGATGTCCGTTTATATGTGCCTATTGTATTAACTTCTGACACGAAAATTAACTTTCATTTTTATGATTCTTCAAAAACATATCTGTCGAGGAAAAAAACAATAAAAATACATTTTCGCGAGAAAGAAGTTAGAGTATTAAACGAATATCCAGCCGTCCACGTGGTGCAGATGTAAATGAATTGCCATTGTGTTGGCTGTTCAACAGCGATATGTATGTATACTTAAATATGATATTCTCCTATCGGTATTTTGAGAGTTATCCCCCGAAATTGACTTGCACGGTTAACCGAACGATTACCATTGTCGAAACGGTTGCTCATTCAAACACTATGTACACATAAACGGTTGCTCATTCAAACACTATGTACACATAAACGGTTGCTGATTCAAACACTATGTACACACAAACGGTTGCTGATTCAAACGCTATATACACATAAACGGTTGCTCATTCAAACAATATGTACACATAAACGGTTGCTCATTCAAACACTATGCACACATAAACATTTACTTACTGTGTTATTCCTACACAATATTTTGTTATACACGTAAACGTAAGTATTGTTTTAATGCATAATAACTAATTATCTTAAATATATATATATATATATATATATATATATATATATATATATATATATATATATATATATATATATATATATATTTATATATATATATATATATATATATATATATATATATATATATATATAAATAGTGCGCTGTTCAAGGACAATCATGCGGAAATATATATTTACAATACACATTGACAAACATTTCGTAAGGGCGGCCTACAAATGTATTAATAATCGTTGGACTCTCAGTTAGACAACGGCTTCCTTGTCCACTTGTCAAGTGGAGTTTTGCATTGGATAGCAATCAATAAACATTACGTCAACACTTCAGCATTCTTGAACGGCATCAATATTCCTACAAGTTTCAAACTCACTAGCATCTCCGTTACTATATATATATATATATATATATATATATATATATATATATATATATATATATATATATATATATATATATATATATATATATAGCCGTAGCCGTAACATATTTGGCTAGGCTTGTCTGTTCAATCTTTGTTTGTTTTCACTGTCTGTCGGAACCAGTCACCGCCTGACGGAACCAGCCAATGCCTGACGGAACCAGACCGTGCCTGACGGAACCAATAAAGTGGTTCATGCGATATACAGATTTTGCAAAACATGAAGCTTGCGACAACTTTGAAACAATAAAAAAAATTATATACCTCTAAGATATATAAAGAAATGTGAGCAGCAATTGCCAGAGTTATAAAAACGTACACTTTGGAATATTCAGAAATAAATAAATAATGCAGAGGCTCTTTGGAATATTTACAAAACAACTGAACATTACTTTGTCTCCGTGCGGTCAAGAGTTGTTCAATGTGTGTCTTTTCTGATATGTTTAGTAATCTAGGGACAATCAACTAGTATATGTATGTTCTAGTTTGTAAAGTTTTACACAACAATTTGTATATGTCGTTATCTTGACAATTAACGCTTCCACGCACGCCCCCCCCTGAGTTTGTATTATTATTATTATGCATCGACATTTCTTGTATAATTTACAAGGGTAAATATGTATATACAGCTGCTCTAAGATCTGCAGATCACGAATCGTGCTCATCGGTCACCTCGCGACTCTCGATCGTCCCTTGGCTGACGTCATCCTCGTTCCGAGGGACTCCCGATGGCGACAAGCACTGTATAACCCACTATATTTTCATGAAATAGATTCCTTATGTATAGTAAAAAAATACAGCATACAAATATGTTTTCTTCAAATCTGCTATGCTTTTAAGAACGTTGATGAACAATTTGAAAATTCGTCTTTGATTATCCGTGTTGCGTTTCTTGCTCAAACGATTTAGTTGAGTTGCCAACTGAGCGATTGACTGATTTAACGATATTACATGTATTTTAACCTTTTTCTTAGGATGTTTCATCATGCAATATATTGGCGAGGAAATCGACACATGGTGTGCATTAATGTGTTCTATATTATACTAAACGATAGGATTTGTTCAAAGCGGTTCAAAGATACGTGAAACCTGCATCAATTTTATATTTAGAAAAAAATCGTTATAAGGAGTATTACCTATAATTATGAACACATTTTATAATACCCATTAAATATGTTACGCTTACCCCAGGAGAGTTTAAATAAAACAAGACTAATTTGATCATCACTTCACTCAAATGATATTACCTTTGATGTTCCTGGTTTTGTTAGTAGAGCACAGACTGTAGTAATCACGGGTAAGACGTAGGAACAATCTGTTATCGCCAAGATCAGGTGATAGCGCCTAACAGGCAGCAAGCCAAAATTTAACTCTCTGCGTCTAATAATGTTTTCAAAGGATTATACGACGAGCTGCTGATTCGTACCATCACTACACACTCATGAAGGTCACAGTGATTGCCGCGACGTAGTTTTTATATATCTTCAAAGTGTATGTTGTCAATAATTTAAGTAGTTTCATATATAGCCTTTGGACAGACGTCAGCCATCCGTGACGCCTACACATTTCGTGAACCAGAAGTCTTCGTAGGCTTAACAAGCAAGTAACCTAATTCGGTTGATTGCAATTATCAAGGCATTTTGTTTCGCGATGCGTCTACTGAATATCATTCGGACTTTGCGCCCAGCCTCTACGGGTGTCACTCCGCGATTACCGGATACAGTACATGCATTGATCAGAAGCTTGGGACTATCCGTAACGCGCCCAACTTCACGTGGCAAACGAGGCGGCCTTCGCAAACAACGTATGATTCAAACACGCATTACACACCGATTCGATGCTGTTCCACGGGCTGTAAAATCTGCCAGTGCAAGTGTATCCCAACTGATTAATTTGCGTGTCATTAAACACTGTGAACGTGACATTCCACTTACAATATGTTGTCTTAACGCTCGTTCACTCAAGAACAAAGCTCTGTGTGTGGCAGATTTTGTTAATTCCCGGGACATCGATGTGCTAGCCTTATCTGAGACATGGCTAGGAACCGACAATGACAATCAGGTTATAAGCGAACTCGAGCCATCTGGTTACACAATACAACACATATCTCGACCCAGTGAGAAGCGCGGTGGAGGTGTGGCCGTACTCTATCAATGCGGATTGATCATTAAGACCTTGGATTCTACACGGAATGGCATTTTCACACATTTCGAACATAATTTATGGACTGTACGGTCATTTCCAATGATGTGAATATGATATTGTGCATCGTGTACCGTCCGCCTCCCTCTAAGCGAAACGGTTTTAAGAACAGTGTGTTTTTCGACGAGTTAAGTTTTACTTGGACCGCCTTGCTGTTAAAACTAACGATGTAATCATTACAGGTGACCTCAACTTCCACCTCGACAACGTTAACGATGCAGATGCGGTGCACTTAAAATGTCACGTTAGAAGCTCACGGATTGGTACAACACGTGGTGGGACCCATACACAAGAACGGACATTCTTTGGACGTTGTCATCACACGGGACTTTAGTTCCTTGTTGATTGGGATGCCAACAGTTTCTGAGCCATGTCTTGGAGACACAAAGGGTAACCTTTCCGGTGACCATCTGGCTGTGTGTTTTATAATTAACTTAACGAAGCCAGACAGCGTTCGCCAGCCGGTCATTTTCAGGAAGCTTCGGAACATTTGTATTCCCGAATTTATCAAGGACATAACGCCAATTTTGAACGACACTGATATGATAGGCCGCTAAATGAACTTGTACACGCCTATACCACGGGAATTGAAGCGGTTGTCGACAAACACGCTCCAGTCCAAAGAAAGTCGATAACACTGAGACCAAACGCACAATGGTATTCAGACGAACTGAGACACGCCAGCACACACGCAGGCGAGCAGAGAAGGTATGGCGGCGAACCAATCTTACCGTTCATCGACAGCTGTTCAGAGAGCAATGCAACGCAGTCAACAAACTGATGATCAGTGCCAAGAAAACATTCTTTTCTGCAAAAATCAGAGACTGCGGCAAAGATCAGAAACAACTGTTCAAATTAACGTGTAATTTAATGGGTAACACGGGACGGGTAATCTTACCAACCCATGAATCGGCTGAACAGTTTGCGAATATTTTCGGTGACTTTTATATTGACAAAATTGCTGCCATCCGACGAAACATCAACATCGGCAACCCATGTGACATCTACGAAACAGCATTGGACGATGACGTCATGTTTGACGGAATCCCTCTTCAAAGGTTTCTGCCAGCCACCCATGACGAGGTGAAGCGAATAATCACAAATTCGCCCAACAAGACATGTGACTTAGACCCGATCCCTACGCGGCTTTTGAGGCAGTGTCTGGATCATTTCGTGCCGTTGATTACAGCCATTATTAACAAATCGTTGGCAACGTCAGTGGTACCCGCATGTTTCAAACTTGCAGTTGTGAGACCATTGCTTAAAAGGCCGTGGCCTCAATAAGGAAGTTCTGAATAATTATCGGCCTGTGTCAAACCTACCATACGTGTCAAAACTTCTTGAGAAAGTGGTCGAACACCGTTTGAAATATCACCTGGACATCAACAATCTAAACGATTTTCACCAGTCGGCGTAAAGAAATAATTACTCAACCGAGACAGCTCTTGTGAAAGTCCAGAACGACATCGCAGAAGCCCTTGATCAAAAACGTGTAGTTGTCTTGGTCATGCTTGATCTGGCCAGTGCGTTTAATGTTATCGACCATGGCATTGTGCTAACGCGTCTTCAACACTCATTTGGTGTGGCTGCAGAAGCCCTGGATTGGATACATTAGCGGCAGAACGCAATGTCTATGTCGGCCCCGCAACTTCGTTCAACGCACATCTGTGTTGCGGCGTGCCACAAGGATCCGTGTTGGGGTGGAAACTGTATTGCATAAACATTAAACCAGTTGGTGATATAGTGAAGAAACATAACCTTCGCTACCACTGTTTTGCAGATGACACACACATATACTTGTCCATCAAGCCTGATAAGAACTGGGCCAGTGAAAGGTCAGCCATTGAAGCCTGTGTGGCGGATGTTGGCGGGTGGATGATTAGAAACATGCTGAAACTGAACCTAGAAAAAAAGCGAACTCATTGTGTTTTCGTCCAAACACCGAATTCGTCGGCTGAACGATTTGTCCCTCACGATCGGAGGCAGACTATTTCATGCTGTGCAATCCGTGATAAATCTTAGAGTTATTATGGACAGCGGCTTGACAATGAAGAAACAGGTGAATGCGATCTCCAAGTCCTGTTTCTACCACATCCGAAATATTGGCAAAGTCACGCAATACATCACAAATGACGTCTGTAAGATTATAGTCCAGGCACTGGTAACACGCTTCTGCAAGGTTTGCCTCAGGTGCTAATTGAACGATTGCAGCTTATACAGAACTGCGCTGCTCGCCTAATCACCAGGTCACGCAAGAACAAGGGCTTCCGGTGAAATACCGGCTCCGCTTTAAGGTTAACACATTCACGTATAAAGTGCTCAACGGATTGGCACCGGCATACACGAGTGGCATTGTACAGAAACATCAACCAACCCGTAGTTTAAGATAAACGCAGAAGTAACTTCTCGTCGTACCTGTACTACAGACTGCAACTTATGGTGAACGTTGTTTCGGCCGACACGCGGCCATACTGTGGAACGACTTGCCTGAGAACATTAAACAACTGAACACTCTCAGCTCTTTCACGAGACACTTAAAACACATCTCTTTAAACTGGCGTACGACTGACGTGATTGAGTCACGCTCTCGTTTTAATGACATTGCTATATACCAATGACTTATTCGATATGTTTTATTAATGTGAGTACTATAAGTATAATATGTTATGTGTTTATTATTTATTTATTTATTTATTTTTATGTTTAAATCAGCTCCTTACACTATCTACTTTTAAAACAATCTATATTTTATAGTTTTATTTAATTTATGCAGTTTTATGTAAAGTATGTATTTTATGTATTTCATTGTGTTATTTAATTTATGCAATTTCATGTAAAGTATGTATTTTATGTATTTCATTGTGTTATTTAATTTATGCAGTTTCATGTAAAGTATGTATTTTATGTATTTCATTGTGTTATTTAATTTATGCAGTTTTATGTAAAGTATGTATTTTATGTATTTCATTGTGTTATTTAATTTATGCAGTTTTATGTAAAGTATGTATTTTATGTATTTCATTGTGTTATTTAATTTATGCAGTTTCATGTAAAGTATGTATTATGTAAAGTATGTATTTTATGTATTTCATTGTGTTATTTAATTTATGCAGTTTTATGTAAAGTATGTATTTTATGTATTTCATTGTGTTATTTAATTTATGCAGTTTCATGTAAAGTATGTATTATGTAAAGTATGTATTTTATGTATTTCATTGTGTTATTTAATTTATGCAGTTTCATGTAAAGTATGTATTTTATGTATTTCATTGTGTTATTTAATTTATGCAGTTTCATGTAAAGCGCCTGAGTGCATTTTATCTTAATTGGATTCGGGCGCTATATATATTCTGATATAATAATAATAATATTTTATTTTTTATTATACATTTATAATGCGCCGTGTATCCGGGTTAAAAACCTGCTCATAGGCGCTAACAAGATAATGCTAAATAATTTAAAATAAATTGAAGAGCTAAAATAAAATGTGGTTAAACGACAGGTAAACATAAGTTAAACAGTTCAATAAATTATTTAAATTAATTAGTTATGTCAAAAACTTAAATAAATACATAATAATAATAATAATAATAATAAATAAAAAGTTAAAACAACTACAATTAAGTTGATACATTAGATAAACATATAAGTTAATCAGATAAGTTAAATAAACAAATTAAATAAATAATAAGTTAAATAAGTAAAATGTTCGAGTGATTAAAATATTAACAGAGTGTTCGAAAGGCTTTGCGAAAGAGATGTGTTTTTAGAAGTGACTTGAATACCGCAACGGAGTTGGCTTGCCTAACTGCGGGAGGCAGGGCGTTCCACAGTGTCGGCCCTGCCACAGAAAAGGCCCGACGACCGTACCGCTCGACATGGTACCGCGGTATACTCTATAGATGTTGATCGGCGGATCTCAGTGTTCGGGTGGGTGTGTATCGAATCGCTAGCGACGACAGATACACTGGGCAGATATCATACACAAAGCGATATACATGTAAAAGAAGGTTGAATTCGATTTGCTGACGAAAAAGGCAACCAATGTAGACTGAATAAAACTGGTGTTATGTGATCTCGTCTGCAGGTTCCAGTAATCAGCCATGCCGCGGAGTTTTGAATCATCTGCAGTTTCCGCAGCTGCGTCTCGGGCAGTACATAAAGCATAGCGTTGCCGTAGTCCAAAGTGTGACATGACTAAAGCATGAATGACTGTTTTGTAAGCAATGGTGGAAAGGCATTTTCTGACAGTTGCGATGCCGCGAATGTGACAGTATGCCACCTGGCAGACACGGCGTATCTACGCCGCAATTGACATTGTGTCATCAAATACAAAACCGATGTCGCGGATAAATGGTTTCGGGGTGACGGAGCAGCCACAGACATCAATGACTAGGTCAACAGGAGGTTGAACACGTTTGCGATTCTGCGCAGCGGAAATGACGACCACTTCTGTGTTACACTCGTTAAGAAGAAGGTTGTGGGACACCATCCATGACTTTACATCGGCGGTACATCGCGATATGCGGTCAGTGACAGTTATAGCATGCGCTGGCTGATCACGCGGGAATTCAACATAAAGCTGGGTATCGTCAGCATACATGTGGTAACGGAGTTGGTGGTGTTCGAAGACATGGTTGAGCCCCAAACAATAGATTGTAAAACAAGGAGCTAATAATAATAATAACGATACTTCACAGACTCCACCTTGTTGACCCTCTCTGCGCGTGGGTGGACGTCGCTAGGCCGCGTAGTGCCGATAAACGACGATGGTAAATGTCGTATTTGGTCCGTTTTCATTGGATGAATCAGTAAGCGACAGTCTGGCGAGGAAATAAACACACAACATGGTTATGTGCCCTGGCCGAGTTTTATACAATATTTACGAAATTGGCCTGGAGATGTTGGATTCCTACGACGCGTTTTAAACATAAGAGAGTTCCAGGTGATGCACAATGGTGTGTGTCAGGTACGTCTGTACACGTCACGTAGTGACTGAACACGAATGTCTACAGCTTGTCCTGCGGTATCCGTTCCCTGCAGGCAGTTCCTAGTAATGTCTGGCGGTTTTTAACTGGCTTGTGACGAACTTGGCCGTTCACACCAACCGATGAAAAAAGTACCACCCCTAAATGACGCGCAGTCACAATGGGTATATATATATATATATATATATATATATATATATATATATATATATATATATATATATATATATATATATATATATATATATATATATATATATATATATATATATATATATATATATATATATATATATAATATTTGGTAGTTGCCTGTTTAATTGGTTGTACCTGTCCGAATATAATGTATACATTGTGTGCCGTGTGTCTGATATTGATATACAATACAATCATATTTTTTTCATCCGACCAGGAAATTGCAGTGCCGATCGACCACGATACATCAGATCACGATACATTTGATCACTACACATCTGACCACAATAAATCCGACCACAATACATCTGACCACAATAAATCTGACCACGATACATCTGACCGAGATACATCTGACCACAATAAATCTGACCACGATACATCTGACCGCGTTACATCTGACCGAGATACGTCTGATCAAGATATATCTGACCAAGATACGTCTGACCACAATACATCTGACCATGATACATATGACCACGATACATCTGAGCGAGATACATCTGACCATGATACATCTGACCACGATACATCTGACAGAGATACATCTGACCAAGATACATCTGACCATGATAAATCTGACCGCGATACATCTGACCGAGATACGTCTGACCACTATACATCTGACCGAGATACATCTGACCATGATACATCTTACCGAGGTATATCTGACAGAGATACATCTGACCAAGATACATCTGACAACGATACATCTGACTGAGATACATCTGACCAAGATACATCTGACCACGATACATCCGATCGAGATACATCTGACCACGATACATCTGACCACAATGCATCTTACCACAATACATCTGATCGAGATACATATGACCATGATACATATGACCATGATACATCTGACCGATATACGACTGACCAAGATACGTCTGACCACGATACATCTGACCGAGATACATCTGACCAATATAAATTTTACCGAGGTATATCTGACAGAGATACATCTGACCAAGATACATCTGACCACTATACATTTGACCGAGATACATCTGACCACGATACATCTGACCACAATACATCTGACCACGATACATCTGACCACGATACGTATAACCATGATACATCTGACCGAGATACATCTGACCAAGATACATATGACCGAGATATGTCTGACCACGATACATCTGACCGAGATATATCTGACCACGATACATCTGACCGAGATACATCCGACCAAGATACATCTGACCAAGATACATCTAACCAAGATACTTCTGACCACGATACATCTGACCATGATACATCTGACCGATATACATCTGACCACGATACATCTGACCATGATACATTTGACCACTACACATCTGACCACAATAAATCTGACCAAGATACATCTGACCAATATACATATCACCATGATACATCTGACCATGATACATCTGACCATGATACATCTGACCGATATACATATGACCATGATACATCTGACCATGATACATCTGACCCAGATACATCTGACCGAGATACATCTGACCATGATACATCTGACCATGATACATCTGACCCAGATACATCTGACCAAGATACATATGACCGAGATATGTCTGACCACGATACATCTGACCGAGATATATCTGACCACGATACATCTGACCGAGATACATCTGACCGAGATACGTCTGACCGAGATACATCTGACCAAGATACGTCTGACCACGATACATCTGACCGAGATACGTCTGACCGAGATACATCTGACCAAGATACGTCTGACCACGATACATCTGACCACGATATGTCTGACCGAGATACATCTGACCGATATACATCTGACCACGATACATCTGACCATGATACATTTGACCACTACACATATCACCACAATAAATCTGACCATGATACATCTGACCGAGATACATCTGACCAATATACATCTGACCAAGTTACATCTGACCACGATACATCTGACCAAGATACATCTGACCGAGATACATCTGACCAAGATACATCTGACCACGATACATCTGACCAAGATACATCTGACCGAGATACATCTGACCAAGATACATCTGACCAAGATACATCTGACCACGATACATCTGACCAATATACATCTGACCACGATACATCTGACCAAGATACATTTGACCACGACACAGCTGACCGAAATACATCTGACCACTATACGTCTGACCACGACACATCTGACCGTGATACATCTGACTGAGATACATCTGACCACGATACATATGACCGATATACATCTGACCACAATACATCTGACCGATATACATCTGACCACGATACATATGACCACGATATATCTGACCGAGATACATTTGTGAAACACATTTGAGCGGTAGTAACTTCCCTGTCTATGCGTCGTACTCTGATAAATAATTTATATATATATTTATTTACAAAATGAAAACCATAAAATGTCGTTCAGCAGGTCATAACACAACTTGACGATGGTGCGTTATTGACAATATCATCACTTGCGTTAGAAGAACATTCGCAATCTGCTCTAATGCGGTGTCGTTAAAAAATATATAAAACCATGTATTCCAACACCAACTGAACTTGATGGTTTGGCGTAGTATAGCGGAAAAAATGTAATGTGTTCTTAGCAACACCTACTGAATTCCGGTCGGTGACACGGCCCAGCAGCAGCAGCAACGCCGCGGCAGGTGAAACGAATCAAGGCGGCTGCGATCCGCTGAATGAGTGGTTGATATTGCTGTAGTTACGTACGACTCAAAAACGTGTGTCCTACAAGCAGGCAAATGCATGAGCCGAATTGGCAAGGTGTTTTGGTTTGAAAGGTTTGAAAATGGAACACCACATTGCCAACGCTGTGAAAAGTTGCCACTATCAGATTATAAATTTTGGGTAAATTTAGCCACATTTGACCGAAGAATCATGCAAAATACTTGTTCTCGCACTAGTGACATCACGTTTAGATTATGGAAATGCACTTATTCATGATCTCCCACAGACGGCGCTGCTCGCCTCATTACGCGTACAAGGAAATACAAACACATTACACCCGTGTCGCAGCGTTTACACTGGCTGCCCGTTTATTTGCGACCGATTTACAAAATGCTTCTTTTTACATGTTGTGCTATAAATGGTCTGGCGCCGGACTACCTGGCTGACTTAATTAGCTACCGCCCCATTAACAGATCTCTACCATCTGTTTCGTTGTCACCGCTTTTGTTCGTACTGGCTTCACTGACTGGTGATCGCTGTTTCTCTGTTTACTCAGCCATTCTGTGGAACAATTTAACAACTTCTCTCAGGACAGCGAAATCACTTATAAAAACTCACCTTTTTAAACAAACTTTTTATAACTCACCGATGAGGAATTTTTTTGTGCATTCAGTAGTTATTGTATATATTAGTTGCTTAGCATATTTATTGTCATTCTTTTAGTTTCGCTTGCATTACTGAACTTATTTAAAGTATAGTTCTTAATAATTGTTTATATATATATATATATATATATATATATATATATATATATATATATATATATAATTGTATTAGCATTTTATATTGTTATATTTTAATATTACTAGTATATGTATGAATATATTTAAAGTATATTTATATTTATTATATATATTTATAAGTTTTTGGCATATTTAATTGTTTTAGCAGTTTCATGATCATTTTCACACTTTTGCTTGTATTACTAACTATATTCAAAATAGTGTTATAGAGTATTTTAACCTGTTTATCTTGTTAGCATTTCTTTTTATGTTGAACATTTGTGTAAACTATTCTTAGTATAATTATTATATTAGCAACTTATTGTCTGTAAAATATTACTACGTATGTACAGCGACTGAGAGAAATGTCGATTGATCGGGCGCTACATACGTACTTTTATTAATATTATTATTATTATTATTATTATTATTATTATTATTATTGCGTACAGCCGTAAGTCGGTATGTGGCTATACGATTTAAATATATTTAGGGTGTCACGAACGAATCGTCGAAAGATCGATCACCTTGAGAAAAACTCACTGTAGATCGAGAAACAGTCAGAGAAAAAATATTATAAAATTCCGAGTGATGTTGGTGATGATAGTCCGGTCACGTGACCGCTTAAACATTGTTCTCACCCACAAGACAAACCAAAGAGAGACACAGAAGAAGGAACTGACAAATTGTAATCATTGTTAGTGTAATGCTCGTTGCCTGTTTCAAGGTGTGTACATTGTTGATATTCTCACCGAGGAACTATGCATCAGACGAATACATTTGACCTTTCATCTCACGTAAAAACAAATGTAAAATAATTCGGTAGACTCCAGTTAAGACATTAATTGCCGCAATCTTATTAGTCATGGTAGTAATGCAAAATAAGCAACTCACGTGATCAAAATATAGTTACGTTGATAAGTCAACGACAATTCATCAGCATATACAAACTCATTTATGGCATTTATAGCGATATTAGTGTAAAATTAGTGCAAAAGTCCGTACTAAAGTTTGCATAAACCACACGAACTATGTATGAAAAAAACATGTGTTATGCATTCTGGTTGATGTTGTCGAAACATAATATAGTACAAAAACGAGACAAAGCTTCCATAGGCAAATTGGCCAGAATACTTTTTTTATGTTGAAACAAAAATATATGTCGGATTTCGATCAATCTATATTGCGCCTTAGTTAAACATTTAATGCCAACTAACGCATCAAATCAAGGTCATTACTGGGTCATATAGTATATACGTTAAGTCGGTGATGATCCCTGTCTCGAAACCACACTTCGGCAATCCGCGGAAACTAGTCCATTCCACGTGAAATATGCGCGCTCTGCTTCTGTCCCACCAATTAAGAATAAATAAGGAAAGCCGCGTGCTATTTGTATTCATTACTGATGTATTGAAAGCCATCAAGTTCTGACCTAAGCAGACGCTATCAAGAATGTCTACTCGTTGATCTACTAACCTCCATGATCTGCGGGATGCGTTCACGTCTGTCCCATCTCCTTAATTGGGGATATAAACTAATCGACTTGTACTTTGACGGTAACGGCTCTTAGACGGTCGGCTTCATGCGTCAGTGTGAGTGAATCTTTGTTCATTTCAACACATATACACATCCTCGCCGCCAGGGGCTTTTGACTACATCAGTACCCTGGCACATAGTGTAGTACTGCTACAACCCCTAGCTAGCTAGGATGACCACCCCTAGCTAGGTAGGATGACCACCCCTAGCTAGGTAGGATGATCATCACTGGCTAGCTAGGATGACCATCCCCGGTTAGCGAGGATGACCATCCCTGGTTAGCGAGGATGACCATCCCTGGCTAGCGAGTATGACCACTCCTGGCTAGCGAGGATGACCACCCCTGGCTAGCGAGGATGACTACCACTGCCTAGCGAGGATTACCATCCATGGCTAGCGAGGATGACCACCCTGGCTATCGAGGATGACCACACTTGGTTAGCGAGGATGACCACCCCTGATTAGCGAGGATGACCACTCCTGGCTAGCGAGTATGACCACTCCTGGCTAGCGAGGATGACCATCCCTGCCTAGCGAGGATTACCATCCCTGGCTCACGAGGATGACCACCCCTGCCTAGCGAGGATGACCACCCCTGGCTTGCAAGGATGACCACCCTTGGTTAGCGAGGATGGACACACACATTGAAATAGTAGCGTTATTAATCATTACTAAATCACGCAAGTTTAATATATTGAGCAACGGACAATGGTAATACTAATATTGCTTGCCCAATTACAAATAAAACTACACAATACTATGATTTGTTTTAACATATGTATGCATGTTATATCACAATTTTCACAATTTTCATTCCATTTATTGACATAGCACTCATTTTAACGAAAACCACACAATTCAAATTACATTGAAAAAAGCCTGAACAATTTGTTCACACTAAATGATTAAGCATTTAATACGTAACTACTCAATATTTTAACAACATGTGTTGTTTAAGAAAAACGAATATTCTTACAACATCATAGTGAACAATCGAAATAATTCATGATATGTTTTCCTTTAGTTCACATATTCTGATTAGTAGCCCCCTACATGCGTATTTTCATAGTTGTAATTTTGTCGGGTACAGTAACCAAATTCGTACAGCGTACGGTAAATATATGTTGCTTTTATTGTATTATATTATCAAAATAGTAATACTTAGTATTAGTATTATGATACTAATTATTATTTTACTATTATCATTACATTAATTAATTTTCCATTACTCATATAACAGTACATAATATAATGCAAAACAGAGAGCAATATAAGTTATGCTTGCAAAGTTTATAAATCAAAACATTGCCTCTGTGCATATTAACAGAACAACTCCACTACTCTGCAAATGTTTTATACATGGCAGTGTGATAATTGTTTGGTTAATTCAGTCATATCACTTTCAAGAAGAAAGACTATATTCTGAAATACATCAAACACGTGTCATCCATACCGTCATAATGCTATCTGTATAACATATGACCCCTGGTGACAGTTGCTGATTCAAAGACTGATGACTTTGGTGACAGTTGCTGCCTCAATGACAGATTGCCTTGGTGACAGTTGCTGCCTCAATGACAAATTACCCTGGTGACAGTTGCTGCATCAATGACAGATGACCCCTGGTGACAGTTGCTGCATCAATGACATATGACCCCTGGTGACAGTTTCCGCCTCAATGACAGATGACCCTGGTGACAGTTGCTGTCTCAAACACAAATGACCCATGTTGACAGTCTCTGCCTCAAAATACAAATTACCCCTGTTGACAGTATGCTGCCTCAAAGACAGATGATCCCTGGTGACTGTTGCTGACTCAAAGACAAATGACCCCTGTTGACAGTTACTGCCGCAAAAAACAGATGATCCTGTGACAGTTGCTGCCTCAAAGACAAATGACCCCTGTTGACAGTTACTGCCGCAAAAACAGATGATCCTGTGACAGTTGCTGCCTCAAAGACAAATGATCCCTGTTGACAGTTACTGCCGCAAAGATAGATGATCCTGTGACAGTTGCTGCCTCAAAGACAAATGATCCCTGTTGACAGTTACTGCCGCAAAGACAGATGATCCTGTGACAGTTGCTGCCTCAAAGACAAATGATCCCTGTTGACAGTTACTGCCGCAAAGACAACTGATCCTGGCGACAGTTACTGCCTCACAGACAGATGATACTGGCGACAGTTACTGCATCAAAGACAGATGATCCTGGTGACAGTTACTGCCTCAAAGACAGATGATCCTGGCGACAGTTACTGCCTCAAAGACAGATGATGCTAGTGACAGTTACTGCCTCAAATGCAGATTATCCTGGTGACAGTTACTGCCTCAACGACAAATGATCCTGGTGACAGTTGCTACTTCAAAGACAGAAGCTGCTAAAGATGTCAACATAAATCTGTCAAGAAAACCAATAATGCCACTAAGAGGAACTAGAGGTAAACCAGACGACAATCCAGGCGAATGTCACAGCGACAGACGAGTGTTTAGAGCTGTCCCGTGACGGATACATCAGTCTGGCGAGTAAGCGAGAAAGACCGACCAACATTGACCTTACTCCATCTACAGTACTGTCGTTTCCGTCGGCCCAGACGTCTGCGACAAATATCTTCGTTCTGCTCTGTATTCTTAGCTACACGTTAATTAGGCGACGCCACGCGACGTCATTCGTTCAAGAGGGCGTCCGTGTGCACATAAACTTAATTGATGAAGCTAGCAACATTTCACTATAATTTGTGTCTGAAAATAACATCAAATGCGGCCGCAGTAGGGTAGCAGTGTGATGCGTTATATTGCATGTAATGGGGCGGGTTCAATTTCGAAGCTTGGACACTCTCTTTTACTCCACGTGGCCCCAGCTCACTGCGCTGTATACACGACTACATAGGCAGTTGTGTACATATTTTAACGAATAACGCTCTGTAACTTGAGCGTGGCTGAATGCTTCACAGATAAGTCGAGATGGCGTTGAAATTAACAACTCTGCCAGGAGGTGAAGTGTAACGCGCTTTGAGCATTCCAAGGACTGGGTAAAACACTGCATACTAAATTAGTTTTACCTTTTTACATACGCCTTCTACATAGTTAGTTTAATTAATTAAATCCCCAAATTAACGATGAATAACTGAAACGAATGGGTGTTTGACATAAAAACACAATTCGCACATTAACCTGCACAAAACATGACGCATCGTACATATATAACAAGCAGGAGACATCTGTACGCGGCGACTTACAAGCGCATCAAAACTATAATGTCTGCACTTCCCCTGAGCATCGTGTGACTAGGAAATGACGATGACAAGAAGGAAGTCATTCCCGCTCTGTCGGTATTAACTGCCGCGCGCTGGGAAATTGAAATCATCAAACAACACAAATGTTTCCCGTTAGCCGGAATGCAAGGAATCGCGTGTGAAATGTGGCGCTCTAGGGGATTTCATGGGGACCCGTAAACATGTGGAATAATATGGGTGCGCAAAGTGCACTACGCAACGAGTGTAAACAGTAAATGCGGAAATACATTGCAAACTGAAAGTTATTTATAAATATGGATAATATATGTTTGTTGATACGCACTGACGAAGAACATATGATACTGACGTAGCATTGGATTAATCACTATTTTATATATATATATATATATATATATATATATATATATATATATATATATATATATATATTGAAGGTGGTTAACATTTTATGAATACACCTAAACTAATCATAAGCCGAGGTTATCCGAAGCAGATGCATTTGCGACAATTTCGGACTGACACATGTAGCAGAGACTCATGTCCCGTATTTTGTCAAGGTTGTGTTTATAACGAATATAGACATTCTAACGGAAGTAGGAGTAATAATGACACTGCTTCATTAAAATACTGAAACACAACCTAACATGTTTGTCCCGTTTTCAGACAAGAAGGAGTTGTAAGTTGGAGGGAATCGTTGAAGGTATGAGATATATAGGAAGTCAAAGAACCACGTGGACAGAAAACTGCAGGGCATTGGTCGGAATATAACACACGACGATCTGGTCATAACTTCACAAGGCAGACAAGAACGGTGATCCGACCTCTCAGAGGAGGTGACACCAGATGGTCGTGGTGTATCAGTTCTTGGTTGACAGTTTCCCTTCAATTGCCATTGACGTCACGGTCAGTGACGCGCCGGGTGTTTCTCGCGATAACATATGTTGATGTGGTCTGCTATAGAACGGCATTAACACCTACAGTCGATTAACTTTAATTTTCAAAGAGGATTGCAATGAATTATGGATTATTCAAATGAGTTTGATACTATGTGTGCGATTTAGATGGAATCCGATGAATTGCCACGAGCCATCGAACATACACGTGTGATCTCAGACACGCAAGCTTAACAGCATGGTCTCACAAACGTGCGCTGTATGCATAATTATTTTTTTACACATTTAATTGAAACAGCACATTCTCGCAATTGCTCACTGTACACACACACACACACACACACACACACACACACACACACACACACACACACACTCGCACACGCTCACGCACACGCACACGCACACACACACAAGCACGCACGCACGCATACACACACAAACCTACACAAGTACATATGACAATATGACATATGACCAGTCACATGGTCATCTCGGCGCAATATCCTTGCAGAAATGTGTCGATAGTATATGCATATCCAGATCATGATGATTGGTTATTGCCATTTAATTATTGCCTACTTTCTTCCTCGTCTAGTTCGCGTCTCTTGAATTAAGGCTACATTGGTCAAATTTACAGCTGTGTCGTCTGTCGTGGGTATTCAATCTATGCCTTATATATATATATATATATATATATATATATATATATATATATATATATATATATATATATATATATATATATATATATATATATATATATATATATATATATATATATATATATATATATATATATATATATATATATATATATATATATATATATATATATATATATATATATATGTATATATATATGTATATATATATATATATATATATATATATATATATATATATATATATGTATATATATATATATATATATATATATATATATATATATATATATATATATATGCAACTCAACTTAAATGGGCGCCGCTCGTTAGATCATGTATACATAAAAAACATAAAGAGGACATATACATTTCGCTAATTGCTATTTATAGCGTGCATCGTAAAGCAGTAATGCAATGCTTGTGATCCGTAAATATGCTCCACTGATGACTACTGTCAACAACGAAACGTATTGCATTTATGCAATACAAATTAGACGAAATGCATTTATAATATTCATTACTTTGAACAGCACAGGTAAGGATATCTTACGCCCTATATGTGAATAAGCTAAGGCATATCACCCCGTAAAACAACCCATGAACACTAACAAAAAAGGAACATTGTTAAAGCATCCCTTATAAATATCATACATTAGAACTGTCGGTTCACGCCTGTTCCATTAAATCCGTATCTCATATTGTGTATGTAACGCAAATGTGCTATCATTTATGGACCCATCGATACATTATAACGTGATGGCCTTTGCGTACATCTTTTCAAATTGTCAATTTTCGTTGGAGCACAATCTCTGATGAGGCGTAATTGGACATTTGAATAGAGAAGCGTAAAAACAGGAGATCGGCCATTTTTGGACGACTGCACAAACGTTCGCGGTAGAGCCATCATGTGACAATCTGTGTTCAGAGCTAGAGTGCTATCTATGCTGCTCTATGGAGCATCATGGAGCAGAGCCATGGGTGTAACCCATCATGGAGCAGAGCCATGGGTGTAACCAATCATGGAGCAGAACCATGAGTGTAACCCATCATGGAGCAGAGCCATGGGTGTAACTCATCATAGAGCAGCGTCATGGGTGTAACCCATCATAGAGCAGAGCCACGGGTGTAACCCATCATGGAGCAGAGCCATGGGTGTAACCCATCATGGAGCAGAGTCATGGGTGTAACCCTTCACAGAACAGAGCCACGGGTGTAACCCATCATGCAGCAGAGCCATGGGTGTAACCCATTACAGAGCAGAACCATGGGTGTAACCCATCATAGAGCAGTGTCATGGGTTTAACCCATCATGGAGCAGAGCCATGTGTGTAACCGTTCATAGAGCAGCGCCATGGGTGTAACCCATCATGGAGCAGAGCCATGGGTGTAACCCAACATAGAGCAGCGCCATGGTGTAACCCATCATAGAGCAGAGCCATGGGTGTAACCCATCATAGAGCAGCGTCATGGGTGTATCCCATCATGGAGAGGAGTCATGGGTTTAACCCATCATGGAGCAGAGCCATAGGTGTAACCGTTCATAGAGCAGCGCCATGGGTGTAACCCATCATGGAGCAGAGCCATAGGTGTAACCGTTCATAGAGCAGCGCCATGGGTGTAATCCATCATGGAGCAGAGCCATGGGTGTAACCCTTCATAGAGCAGCGCCATGGGTGTAACCCATCATAGAGCAGAGCCATGGGTGTAACCCATCATACAGCAGAGCCATGGGTGTAACCCGGAGAGATCATATAACCGACAAGGTAAATATGTACGTTCTTTGAAAGCGCGGTCTCCATTCCTTATGGTTGTTCAAAGCGTTTTACGCTTCACCCCCTGGCAGACATGTTCATTCCAAAGCAAACTCGGCTTTTCTGGGAATCATTCAGCCACGCTGCAATTACTGCGCGAAGACTATTAATTCACATTTCCACCCCTGATTGTCGCCAGGTATTCATGTACCTGTAGGAAATATAACAACTTTTCGCAATTTAGCGCAGTCAAAGTATTGTATAGTGTACTGCGTTGTCTCCTATTTATACAGCTGAACTGTAGCAACGAGGTGCTTCGAAACGGCAGGAAGAGGATTCGATGCCGGGCTCTCTTGATTGAGAGTCCGACGCTATAACCCATACACCACCGCGCCCCACAAGGGGATAGATTATGATGCAAGTATACCTTACATGGAGGGGTCGTGTGGCTATTATGGATGACGATAGAGCAAATACGTACTCTCATATGTCGGAATGGACAAGACGTACAGGTTTATCCAAGCTAAGATTCCATGATTTAGTGAAGCGAAACTTGAAGAAGAATCTATTTTCGACAAGCAGTGGTACGAACCTGCCCACGACAGACCGTCCTGGAGGGACTCCTGCAGTGTGGACCGAACGAGCGGTCGTAATTGCAATCGTGACTGACATCGAAACATTTTGTAGAAACGCATAGTAAACGTTTGTATTGATTCAAGGAATAATAAGCTTTTCGCAACGACTATTGACCAACATTCTGACTTCAGCGTGTGGCGTGGTACTCGATTCGTCATCTGCATATCGTGTGTCAGTAATGAAACTAGCATGATATAAAAAACAAAATATTATTTTAGAACCCAATGATGCATGTATTGTCTTAAAAATTTAAAATGTGAGCATGTCAATGCATGTTACGGGGCATTTAGAATAAATAGATTATGCCAGTTCTTACTTAAAGACATGCATAATGCAGGATTTTCATATTTATGACACGCTTGATTGTAGATATATATTTCCTCGCTATAATATAACGTGTGTGTGTGTGTGTTTGTGTGTGCGTGCGTGCGTGCGTGTGTGTGTTTATGCGTACGTGTGTGTATGCGTGTGCGTGCGCGTACATGCATACATGCACACATGTATACATACATATGTGCACGCAGGCATGCATGCAGGCAGACATGCATGCATTTGTCACGCCAGTATCACGCCAGTATCACGCTAGTATCATGCCAGTATCACGCTAGTATCACGCCAGTATCATGCCAGTATCACGCTAGTATCACGTCAGTATCACACTAGTATCACGCCAGTATCACGCCAATATCACAGTAGTATCACACCAATATCACGCTAGTATCACGTCATTATCACACTAGTATCACGCCAGTATCACGCCAATATCACACTAGTATCACGCCAGTATCACGCCAGTATCACGCTAGTATCACGTCAGTATC
>OY759268.1:49353931-49456431 GCA_963662155.1 Lamellibrachia columna | reverse complement strand
GGTGTGGACAATTGAAGAGATCATAACCGACTTTATTGCCAGCCTTTCCTTAATCAACTACGAAGTTGATTAGCGTTTCCGCTGCAAATCGTCAATGACCAGTAACAGTATGGATCTAGTTGATGGTGTACTATTCGTCACACCTGATGTTAAATCGCAGGAATTAGGTTTGATTGGATGTTGTCATGGATACGTGACGCGATAAATGTCAAGAACACACACAGTGTCGTACTATACATGCCGGTGTCCGTGTGCGGCTTAACAGGAAGCGAGTGAAATGTGTATTAACGCACAGTTATGCTATTGTGGACATCAGAACCGGGCAGCTTTATGGATAGTGTCTTCACCGTCTTGGTAGTTATGTCAGGTCAGTTAAATCGTATTGAGCTGCCCATGTTATTGTTCTTATATGTGATTGTATAATGGATATATTGTATATCCGAATTGTCATCATCAAACCGATGTGGCAATTGTGTATATCCGGCGAATTAGTCATAGATTTGGCCAAATGCCTCCTTCCCATGTGTTCAGTTCAACGGAGCACTCATGGAGTTCAGTTGAACACTCATGGAGTTCAGTGGATCACTCAGGGAATTCAGTGGAGCACACATGAAGCTCAGTGGAGGACTCATGGAGTTCAGTGGAGCATTCATCGAGTATCGTGATCACGCGTCAAAGCAAACTCCGATCTTTTGATTGTCAACATGGGCGTTATATTAAGTGCCACACCATATACTGAAGGCGTGCGGTGGTTTGAACCACCACTAAATATTATATGATTTAATTTACCCCTGAGTGGGAATATAATTTACTTCCCCTGACAAGGGCACCAGGTAGAAGAGATCCACGGCTTTATTGCATCGCTACAAACAGACAGACAGTGAACAAAACAATGTACTGAACGAAATTGTTCAATCTTCGAAACATCAGCATATTAATTTGAAATAATTTTCTCTCGATTGACAGTCCGACTCTGCATCTAATGTGCACCATACGAGTCTAATTGGACGATTGTATTAACCCAGAGTCGATGGCAACGGTGACCCGAGGGATAGGCAATGACGTCAATATTCATTTATAAAGATTCCTGGAATATACATCCACTTCGATATATTTTGCCTAGAAACCAGGTCAGCCAAGTTATCAAACCCCGCAAATGTTGGACCTTCACAGGACACCCTCATGATTAGGATTGTGATGTCAGACATCGGATCTGTCATACCTCTTGAACTTCGTCATACTTCTGTCTCGCAAGACAATGCGCCGTGGTGGTCAATTCCGTGTTTTGTATCGAGTGGTGTGGCTCTTTTTGGGGCATTAAGCTGTCATTGTCATGACGTTGTCCTCCCAAAATGAAACGGAGTCTTAGAAGGAGTAATAATAAGTGTTTGCCTTTTTTCCGGTGGGACGCTGGAAAACTGGGATAGTTAATTAATAAATGGGTGGTTCACAAACCCATCAGATATATATATATATATATATATATATATATATATATATATATATATATATATATATATATATATATATATATATATATATATATATATATATATATATATATATATATATGTATATATATATATATGTATGTATATATATATATATATATATATATATATATATATATATATATATATATATATATATATATATATATATATATATATATGTATATATATATATATATATATATATATATATATATATATATATATATATATATATATATATATATATATATATATATATATATATATATATATATATATATATATATATATATATATATATATATGTATTCATTTTTAATTATAATTTTACATAGTACGAGTGTTGCGAGTAAACATGGTATGTATCAATGTGAATAAACAAGTAGGGTCAGGAGACTAAGACTTTTATTGTCGCTATTAAGGAGACACAACTGAAATTAAATAAAATCAGTCGGTCAAACAAATAAAATTCTTCCGAGAAAAAATACCATATTTGATCGTATATGTACGTACGAAATGTTCGGGTGCGCGTGCGCGTGCGCGTGCGCATGCGTGTTCATGTATGACTATTCTCGCTTGTTTACATGCTTCTGTAGTTAAGGCCATTTTTGGTACATACATTAATGACAGGTGGTTGTAGTTTTAATGTTGCATAAATATATGGCAAGTTTGCCTGGTGCATGAATCTTGATAATTTTGTAAAAAATAAAGATTAACATACTTAGCAAATCCCTGTAGGCTGTGTGTATTAAGCTGTTACATTATATCTTCTTAATTATAGTGGAAATGTTATTAAGTAAAAATGGTAAATCATGACGAAGACATTTCATTGCAAATTCGTGTTCAGCTGTACAAGTGTATAAGTATATACTTCATTGTCGAGGTAATCAACGGACACTGGTCAACGTGAGGCACCAGGCTAACCATACGAGGGATTTCAGAGCAGCATGGGGCGCCAGAGTTGCAATGAGCATGACCAACCTGCTTTAGTAACTGGAACTGGAAGTGAGCTGATATCTTACCACAGAAGATATCAGCTCATTTTAGTTCCAGTTATAACATTTGAGGGCGATCAATCAGAACTTTTAGGGCAGTTATTTATACTCCAGAAAAGGTAGCAAAGATAATTAAGAAGACGAAAGATAATAAATCACCTGCAGTTGACGGGATACCCCCAAAGCTGCTTAAGGAAATTGTTGAGCAAATTAGTACACCACTCGCAAAAGTGTTTACCTTGTCACTAGAAGAAGGAATAGTTCCTTCAGAATGGAAAGAAGCAAAAATTACGCCGCTATTTTAGAATGGGTCGAGGAACAAGCAAGAAAATTATAGACCAGTGAGTTTAACAATTGTATGCAAATTACTCGAAACGTAAATTAGAGACCACATGTTCAATATATATATATATATCTGAACAGGGGTTCCTAAAAGCAAAGTCATGTCTAGCCAATATCTTATGAATTTGTTGACGAAATTACAAAGTGGGTAAATGACGGGTCATCAGTGGATGTTGTCTACTTAGATTTTCATAAATCTGTCACATCAAAGATTGTTACTTTAACTAAAAGCCCATGGTATAGGTAATGATGTAATCAACTGGATAGAAAAGTGGCTTACACACGTAAGACAGAGAGTAATAGCAGTGGGTGAAATTTCAAACTGGAAATCTGTTTTGAGTGGGGTACCACAGGGATAAATATTAGTCCCTATACTGTTTTAATATATATATATATATATATATATATATATATATATATATATATATATATATATATAGCCGAAGACAGGAAGAAGTGGAGACAGCTTGGTGCCCCAACGACACTCCGAGCTATGGGATTGATGATGATCGTCATCATAATTATGTATGTCATAGTTGAGAATTATCCTCCAGTTTTGTAAATAAACTGGTAAATTGTTATGTAGATAGTTATAATAACATTTATAATATTTATAATAACATTTTATTTGTTGTAATTTATTTTAATTTATAAATTATAATAATCAACGCTTTCTTTTGAAGTTGTTTTATCCATCATGCAGTAACTGATGTGTGGTGCAATTAATGAATTATATAATAAAGTTTTAGTTTGTAGTGATAACACATGTTTAAATTTATTAAAAATACCAATATTTTTAGAACAAACTTTTGAAATTGTTTCAGTGTATTTTCCAGTTCAAATTTGTATCAATAATTAAACCTAAGAAATTTAATTCCTTAACTTGTTAAATACTATATATATATATATATATATATATATATATATATATATATATATATATATATATATATATATATATATATTACAGGGGTCCTAGGATTTAGCCCCGTGGCACGACAGTTGTTATTTTTTGTAACATGTTTGATTTTATATTATCAATATCTGTGTTTATTTTACGATTATTTAGGTAGCTACTGAATATATTAAGATTGGTAACATTTACACCATAATACTTTAATGAGTCAATTAAATGTAACGACCGATGGAATAAACTACTTTAGAAAGTGGAGTAGTGCCTGTGACAGGTAACCCCTCATCTTTGTGTTTATGGTGATTACCAGTTTGATTGGTTGTGTGCATACACTGTTGTTTTATTGGGTACATCAATAACTGGTTATAATCGACTTGTATGTACAATGATTATGTTTACTGGTGTACTTGTGATGCATACAACCTGGCATTAAAATATGCCCTTTACCAACCTTTACTTATGTATCCGCCTCCCTTATTCCTACATCAAACGAGCTGCGGCCACACTTGAAACTAGACCAACGACTCTCTACGCATTCGACACCACAGGAAACATCAATGTAATTTTTAGCACAGTAAAAAAAGGGGTTTATGTTTCTGTGGTGGATAGTTTGAATATCAATGTACTATTAATGCAACCTTACCACCCCTGCAACGAGGCGAGTGGTATCGTCCACCGCACGTATCTGTTGACCGCTGGGGTGGCCAGGCGCTGCCATTCCGGTTTTGAAAGTCATCGAAGTTATATTTACAAAGTTTATTTGACGACCACCTCCTCTCCTCCACCTCTGATTTCATAATGTTGAAATACACGTCGTAGCATGGATTATTTATGATGTCTTCTATGTCATTTATGGGCAGGTAGCCCATCAATTTGATGTAATATGGTAATTATCTATTTGCTGTGTTGTGTGGTTTATCTATGATGTTTTCTGTAAAATATATGGGCAGGTAGCCCCTCACCTTATAGTGATTACCAGTTTGATTGGTTGTGTGCATACACTGTTGTTTTATTGGGTACATCAATAACTGGTTATAATCGACTTGTTTGTACAATGATTATGTTTATTGGTGTACTTGTGATGCATACAACCTGGCATTAAAATATGCCCTCTACCAACCTTTACTTATGAAACGAGCTGCGGCCACACTTGAAACTAGACCAGCGTCTCTCTACGCATACACAGGAAACATACATGATTTGTCCAGTATTTTGAAATAGCTGGTAGAACAGATATGGGTCTATGATTATTAAATAGTATTGGCTCATCTTTTTTATAAATTAGAATTACGTAAGCAACTTTTTATTTATCAGGGAAAACTCCTTTGGTTAATACTTGGTTTGTTAATAATGTTAAATATTTAGTTATTGCAGTTTCAGTTATTTTTATTAGTTTGTTGGAAAACCCATATTCTTCACTCTTGCTAAATGTGAAAACATAGTGTCCTAATAGCGTGGACAATAAAACGTGTCCCCGAATTAGAACGGCATTCGATGTCATCATAAACGGTACTTTCTCGGGTCGACCATCTGTGAAATACGATATTCTTCTGTCAGGTCAATCATCACATAGCGTGCATCAACTAGCCGAGGCTAATTTAATTTTCTCGGCCGCACCAGGCTAGACGTAATATTATTGTATGTGAATTTGTAACACGTACACGGCCGGATTGTAGTCATTCTCAGTAGATGAACTGCAACACTATATTAGTAGTACTAGATTATTATCATCACGCACTCACACACATAACTAATTTTCCCACCTTTCTGCATATCTGCTTGTTTATCTCTGAAAAGTATGTGCGTATGTATCTCTGCCTGCTCTATCACCCCCCTCTGTTTCACACACACACACACACACACACACACACACACACACACACACACGCACGCACGCACGCACGCACGCACGCACGCACGCACGCACGCACGCACGCACGCACGCACGCACGCACGCACGCTCGCTCGCTCGCTCGCTCGCTCGCACACAAACACACAAACGCAAACACTCACTCACTCACTCACACACTCACTCACTCACTCACTCACTCACTCACTCACAAAGGGTCGGTGTTTGTCTGTCAAGGAAACGTTACCTCGCAGATACGTCACGCATTTATTGGGAAACGTTGGTACCGTTACAGTAAATATGTCGATCACTATAATCAATAGAGACTGAGTGCACTTGACAGCTCCCCTCCGAAATGCGATGCTTTAATGGATTCTACTCAAGGTACGTCTACGTCGCAGATTGACGAAACTCGAGCTTGGCAGCTTTTGCAACCAGTCTACAAAATAACGCCGTATTGTTGAGTCGCAATCAATAAATCAAATTCACAGCTGCTGAAAACACTGCGACGTGGCATATTCTCTGCATCATGTGATATTTTTTTCAAAACAGTTCGCCAGGAAGTTCTGTAGTATGTCATTAATGGTGAACTTGCCTGTTCAAAGCAATATGCAAAAATATCATAATGTCTTATTAATAAGTTGTCGTTTATTCGTCTCTCAATGGTGTCTCTTGCACTGAAATATGCTGTTTTACAGTACGGGTTATATAAAAAGTACACACGATGCATTTGTTGCACATTAAAATATATTGTTACATTTTTATGATGTTTATAATACATTTATATAAGTCATTGGTGGCATTATCTATATAATATGTCAACATTATATGTCAACATAATATGTCAACAACAAATTAAGATCGATGCATGGCACGGCCAAAGCTTTGGTAAGGATAACCGAATATTAAACCTTTTATATTTTGCCTGTTGAACCGAATATAGAATTTCACTCGAACAAACTACTCGTGTTCAAGTTCGCAATCCGTCGAAATGGATAGTTGTAGCGAGAAGTCGTTGTCGATATCTTGAATGAATTTGGCGATGAATTCGTATTCCACTTGATAGACCCCGCCATACTAAATAGCTACATCTATGCAACCACATTACTATGCAATGTTTAGCTCAAAAAATTCTGAAAACCCTCGCCATATGTGGAAATCCATAAACACAGTTATACATCGGCAGAAATCAAACGCACAGCCTGAACACACACACGCACACGCACACGCAAACGCACACGCACACGCACACGCACACGCACACGCACACGCACACGCACACGCACACGCACACGCACACGCACACGCACACGCACACGCACACGCACACGCACACGCACACGCACACGCACACGCACACGCACACGCACACGCACACGCACACGCACACGCACACGCACACGCACACGCACACGCACACGCACACGCACACGCACACGCACACGCACACGCACACGCACACGCACACGCACACGCACACGCACACGCACACGCACACGCACACGCACACGCACACGCACACGCACACGCACACGCACACGCACACGCACACGCACCCCCCCCACACACACAGTGAAATAACAGAACCAGGAATTGTTGACACCGCAGTAAGACACCGCAGTAAGACACCGCAGTAAGACACCGCAATAAGACACCGCAGTAAGACACCGCAGTAAGACACCGCAGTAAGACACCGCTGCTCAATAACTCCAGCTCCAGGATGAGACAAATCAACCGGTTAGAACACATCATGAGAAGTTAATTGTTGTTGACGCTAGAAATAAAAGGACAAGACCATGAAAACGCATGCGTTTTAGGACAAATAAACAACGGAATAAATTTCGAGACTATGGCAAATGCCGAAGACTTATTGGAAGATAACTTGATAAAATATAGATAAAAACTGAAACATGAAGAAGAACAAAGTAAAATGCAAGTAAAACTGACTCAACATGATGATTATGAATGTGCAACATGTGTAGTATTCATGGCTATATATATATATATATATATATATATATATATATATATATATATATATATATATATATATATATATATATATATATATATATATATATATATATATAAATATATATATATATATATATATATATATATATATATATATATATATATATATATATATATATATATATATATATATATACATATATATCAGCCACGAATACTACACATGTTGCACACACACACATATATATATATATATATATATATATATATATATATATATATATATATATATATATATATATATATATATATATATATATATATATATAATTGAGATTACGTGTGTGGAATAATACATTCATATGATGAGAGTGTTTCGTGAAATAAGCATAGGATGTGGATTTTAAAGTACGTTTTGTGAACTTTGATAAATAGTTTAGTTGTCAGAACGGACGCGGATGACGCACGAACATTGAAGAACGTAGTTGCACGGTGTTGATGGCAACACTTCAATGAAACAAGATGCCAACAAAATCGAATGATACGTTAAATTTCATCCTTCCTTGTCAGTCAGTATCAGTGTGTACGCTTTCATGCAGAACATTCACGCAACTTCCCACTACGCTGCCGTATAGATGTGTTGGGGCTGGATGGCCGTGGCTGTTGTGAGAGGTTACAAAAAATAAAATTGCTGTTTGAGGATGTTTTGTTTGACCTAACGACAGGTCCTGATAAACTGAATAAGTAACGTGTTTAATTGCAATAAAAAGGAGATAATAACTAATTCAATTGATACCTGTGTATGGTCGTGCAAGCTACACACCTAATGGTAGCGGTGTTGTCTGTACAGGTGTATGGTCGTGCATGCTACACACCTAATGGTAGAGGTGTTGTCTATACCGGTGTATGGTCGTGCATGCTACACACCTAATGGTAGATGTGTTGTATATACCGGTGTATGGTCGTGCATGCTACACACCTAATGGTAGATGTGTTGTATATACCGGTGTATGGTCGTGCATGCTACACACTTAATGGAAGATGTGTTGTATATACCTGTGTATGGTCGTGCATGGTACACACCTAATGGTAGATGTGTTTTATATACCGGTGTATGGTCGTGCATGATACACACCTAATGGTAGAGGTGTTGTCTATACCGGTGTATGGTCGTGCATGGTATACACCTAATGGTAGATGTGTTGTATATACCGGTGTATGGTCGTGCATGCTACTCACCTAATGGTAGAGGTGTTGCATATACCGGTGTATGGTCGTGCATGCTACACACCTAATGGTAGATGTGTTGTATATACCGGTGTATGGTCTTGCATGCTACACACCTAATGGTAGATGTGTTGTATATACCGATGTATGGTCGTGCATGCTACACACCTAATGGTATAGGTGTTATATATATAACATCATGCACATTAGTATATTACATTATTTTAAATACTGATAATATAGTTAAATACAAATACAAATAACGTTTAATATGTGTGGTATATGATGCTTACGGCGACATGAATGACATCTATTTTTGATAGCTGTAGTTAAACGTTTTATATATGAGAATAAATTAAACCCTTTTCAATGTGTATGTCACCGTGGTGTTTCGTGGTGGCCTGTAGGTCGGCGTCATTGATGCAGAGGTCACCGGTGGTTGTGAGTGATGTGACATTAGATTGTGAGTCCGACAACGCGACAAGACCCGTAACTCATCTATTTGCTTTCAAGTGGCACATGTATTGCCGTTCTTGGATCTCGCGTTTTTATGGATTAACCGGTATTTACGCAACAAAAAGGGACCAGGTTTAACAGTTTGAAGGTGATTGTTTATCACAAGTCTGCTACTAAGTAACCGTTTTGAGTTGCGAAATTTGACTTATAGGCCCTATGTTATGTAGATCACTGGAGCGACACCTACTGAGAAGAGAGTATAAGAGCGTTTTTGACTCTAACGATTCGACTTTTCACTATAACGAACGTAGTCAAATATGATGACCGCCACACACGCGCGCCCGTGCGCACGCATTGTTTCAAGGGCACTGCGCTGATATTTGTACCATCCTGAAAGCTTAAATCGATATCATGCCATAAATAGTAAAGCAAGTAATGTCGATGCATGACAGGACAAGGTAAACAAGAAGATAAATGGCTGTCTACTATTTACGAACATCCATCTTGTACAGTCACACAACAACATCGCCAAGTCACTGTTTCAAACCGGGCGCCTGACGACAAGTGATCAGCGCATCGGCGGACATCTCACATCAACTTTTTGTTTTACTTCCGGCTACTTGGACTTGGTGCAGCGACTTGAATTTGGTGTAGATCATTTACAGAAAAACGCGGTATATCAAATATAATAAGTATTACTATTGAATATATATTATACACAAACGTATTGTAGACATATATTAGGAAACAGGTTTTGTTAATTATTAGTCAGAGGGAGTATTTTAGAGTAAGTTAGTTTCGGATTATGTCGGGGAATTCAGCGAGCGATAATAGGGTTGTTTACTATTCGAAAATTGAGATAGCTTAGTGAATAGTTTACATTGGCTAATATATATATATAAGATAAAGTGATCTATTTACTTAAATTACATACATAAGGTAATATCTGACATAGTGGTAGTAATTGAATTCGTTGTTTTGTTACACAGTGTTCTCCGTATTCGCTAGGTGGCAGGTTTTTTTTTTTCTCTCATGCGAGGTTAATAGAAGACACAGTTAGCAAGTATATTAGACTAAAATGTTCTTTTGATCACAAAAACAGCCTTATTCAAGGCTAACGTTGCAAACTAATTAAAACTAAATTGTATGATGGCGCCGTGCAAACGGCAGTTAAAGGCCACAAGGCACTTAAGTTGTGGCAGTTGCAGTAACTGGGTGGACTTCGTCAAGTCTGGGTGCGAGAAGTCCTGGGCTGAGGTCCAGGCAGATAGTTTTAGTTTTGAGTGTAGGGGATGTACGAAGATGAAGGAACTAGAGGTGGAGTTGGAAGAGCTGAGGCTGCTCGTTGTGGCAATGGTGGGAAGGGAACAGGGGGGTTGTGCCAGTAGTTCCGGTGGGGGAACAGTAGATGATAAAGTGGGGAAAGACACAAGATATGCTAGGGAGAGCTCACCGCAGACTGGGAGGAAGCTGAGAGGAGGGAAGGAGACAGGTTGTAGGGAGACAGGACGTAAGGAGACGGGAAGGAAAGGAACGGGAGGGAAGACAACCGGAGCGAAGGAGATGGGAGTAGGGGAGACAGGAGGGAAGGAGAAGGGAGTGGGGGAGACGGGAGGGAAAACAACCACCGGAGTGAAGGAGAGGGAAGTTGGAGAGACAAGAGCAAAGGAGTGGGAAGTGGGGGACACAGGAGCGAAGGAGACAGGAGGGAAGGGATGTGATGTGATGGAGGGGATCGAACGGAAGAGTTATTCTGCAGCAGTGATAGAGGGGGTGAGGAAGAGAGCGAGGGTGTTTGTGGGGGATTCGATAGTTAGGAAGACCGACACAGTCTTAAACAAGGGAGATGATGTGGTGGTCTACTTGCCTGGAGCCAAAATAGAGGCGATAACTGAGAGGGTAAAAAACATCGTAGGCTCGGGTAAGGGTGGATCTGTTTTAGTACACGTAGGGACAAATAACGTAGAGAGGGAGGGTACAACTGCCATAGTTAGGAAATATAGGCAGTTGGTCAGAACACTAAAACAGACGCGGGTTGAGCAGGTAATACTGTCAGGGATTTTACCTGTAATGGGCAGGAGGGGTCACAAATATCGAAATTGTCGGGGAATGGCAATTAAAATGTTAGTCCAGAAGTTATGTAGGGAAGAGGAAGTTGGATTTGTGGATTTATGGGGAAGTTTTGTTGGGAGGGCTGATATGTACATGAAGGATGGGCTTCATTTAAGTGGAAAGGGGGCGGCAGTATTCGCGGACAAACTTTCAGCAGCAGTAGATAGTGACTTGGGTACAATGACAAATATTTTTGGAAGTAAACATTCTTTAAACTAGAAGTGCAGGGGGGTTACCTAGAGGTGTCTCAAGCAGAACAAGAGGCCACTAGCACAGATAAACCAATATCAAATCATCCGAAAAACATCTCTGAAAAAGATTATAGATGCGTATGTTTAAATGCAAGGAGCATAGTAAATAAGAAAAACGAATTAAACATTATGGTAGAAGATATTGACCCTCACATAATTGGTATAACTGGATCATGGGCCAACATAGATATAACAGATGCTGAATTAGGACTGACAGGATATGTAATGTTTAGGAAAGATCGAATAGGAAGAAGGGGCGGGGGAGTTATTTTATATGTTAAAGAATCTATTCAGGCTTATGAAATAAAACTAGAAAGGGAAGCAGATTGCGATTAAGCTGTTTGGTGCAAAATTGTTTCAGGAAATTCAAAATTAACTATTGGATTAGTTTACCGAAGTCCAAACATAAACGAAGAGGACAAAAAAAAACGCTATAAAGGAAGTTAGTAAAGGGGAATGTATCATAATGGGAGATTTTAACCATGGACACATGCAATGGAATTATCTAGAGAGCACGGGGATTGAGGACCAACAATTTCTATTTTTAATCCAGGATAGCTTTCTTACTCAGCACGTACTAGAACCAACCAGGGGAGAAAATGTATTAGATATAGTTTTGTCATCACAAAAAGAATTAGTGGACAATGTAAAAATATTTGAACCATTGGGTAATAGTGACCATAATCAAATACATTTTGACATCAATGTAAAATCAGAAAGTAAAAATAAGAAAACGTACAAGAGAAACTTCCACAAAGGTAACTACAAAGATATGAGAAAATACTTAGCAAAGCTAGATTGGAATAACATGCTGATGAATAGGACCGCAATTGAATGTTGGAATATTCTAAAATATGAAATTGAGAGTATCATCGATAAATTTGTTCCCTTCCAAAAACAAGGAAAACGGTGTAGAAAGAAACACTTGTCAAAAGAGGCTATTAGAAAAATAATGCTAAAACAAACTATGTGGAGGGTTTATAGGCGTACCAGAAAGGACGAAGACTATGCAAAATACAAAGAGGCACTTAATGCAGCTACAACTGAAATCAGACAATCTAAAAGAAGCTATGAGCAAAAACTAGCATGTAACATAAAAAAATGACCGCAAGAGTTTTTATGCATATGTCAGGAGTAAACAAAACGTACAAGACAAGGTTGGACCTCTAGAAGACAGTGCTGGAAATATAATATCACAGGGGTTTTTAATGGCGGAAGACCTAAATGGTTACTTCAGTTCAGTGTTTACCATAGAAGATATTAGTTCATTACCAGTTGCTGATGCTAAATTTCAGGTGGCTAAATCTGACTATTTAGGTCCGTTAGTTGTAACTCCAGAATTGGTAGCTAAGAAAATAAAGGCAATGAAGGATAACAAATCACTGGGAGTGGATGGGATTCCTCCAAAATTACTAATGGAAACAGTAGAACAAATCAGTATACCACTTGCAAGAGTATTCAACTTGTCATTAAAAGAGGGAGTTGTTCCGTTTGAATGGAAAGAATCAAACATCATACCATTATTTAAAAAGGGTTCGAGAAATAAGTCAGAAAATTACAGACCAGTGAGTTTAACGTCAGTGATTTGTAAATTATTAGAAAGGTTAATTAAAGACCATATGGTGGAATTCCTCGTTAAGCATAAATTATTAAATTCATCTCAACATGGATTCCTTAAAGCGAGGTCATGCTTAACAAATATGTTATGTTTTTTGGAAGAAATCACTAAGTGGATAGACGTGGGATCGCCAGTAGATATTATCTACTTAGATTTTCAGAAAGCTTTAGATAAAGTGCCACATCAAAGATTACTACTTAAATTAAAAGCCCATGGTATCGGGGATAGCATAACTGACTGGATAGAACAATGGCTGACTGACAGAAGACAACGAGTTGTAGTAGATGGAGAAGTTTCAAATTGGAAATCGGTTTTGAGTGGGGTACCTCAAGGATCAGTATTAGGACCTATATTATTCTTAATTTATATCAATGACTTGGACGACAGTATAACAAGTAACGTACTGAAATTTGCGGATGACACAAAACTGTTTAGAAAGGTTAATACTGATGGTGATAAACAACATTTACAAAACGATCTAGACAGATTAGTGAAATGGTCTGAGAAATGGCAGATGTTGTTAAATTTTGGGAAATGTAAATGCCTACATACAGGACATAGGAACTTGAATGTAAACTATAAAATGGGAGATACTGTTCTGGGTACTACTGTAAAAGAAAAGGACTTAGGAGTTACAATAAGCGCTGATATGAAAGTTTCAGAGCATGTGGTATTGCAGCTTCAAAGGGTAATCAAATTCTTGGATTGATTAGAAGAAACATAACATACAAGGGAAAAAAGTTAATTATACCTCTTTATAAAGCAATAGTTAGACCTCATTTAGAATACTGTATACAAGCATGGAGACCATATCGTAAGAAGGATATAGATACGCTTGAATGCATACAAAGGAGAGCAACTAAAATGATTCCAGAACTGAGAGACCTTAGTTATGAAGAACGCCTGAAAGAATGTGGTTTAACAACTCTAGAGACAAGGAGGTTAAGAGGAGATCAGATTGAAGTTTTTAAGATATTGAATGGGTATGAAAATATTGATAGAAATATGTTTTTCTCACTTAAGAAGGATAGCAGAACTAGAGGACATGAGGTAAAATTAGTAAAGGATCAATGTAGATTGGACATCAGGAAGCACTCGTTCTCACAGAGGACAATAAATGAATGGAACAAATTGTCTACAGATTGTGTAACTGCTAGCAGCGTGAATATGTTTAAAAACAAGGTTGACACATATCTCAGGAGGGCGGGCTATAAGTAGATGAACATTGTTGGACTCTCGATAAGCCAATGGCTTCCTTGTCCACTTGCCATCTGGGCCTTTGGCTTGGATGGCAAATCTTGTTAAATCTTGTTAAACTGCCCCGGTGACATTAAGCTTGTATACAACTAAATTAACACCTATGTACAACAAACTGAATACGGAAAGTGCGTCAGAGGGCGACACTGATATGGCTCTAACCACGTTGGTTCTAGATAACTTTGACATTTCTTGACACATTCCTTTATATAGGAAACAATGCACTGTTTGTCATGCATTAATCGGCATTTGTCTGAAAAAATAAAACAACTAACTTTGAAATGGTGCGATTGTCATGCGATAACATCGCCTAAAAATTAAGGACAATCTTCGCGCAATAACAGTGGCTTTTCTGATAGGTTCCCCAATAAGTCGAATTGGTTTTGGAATGAACAGGTCTGCCAGGGTATACAGATTAAATCGCTTTGAGCGGTCCAAAGAATAGATACCGCGTCCTGTTATTCACCGTTACCCTTTAACTTCATTTTGAGGGTGGTTTTAATTTTTATTCAAAGCATTTTTTTCAACTCAACTCGACGAGTGAAAATCAATAAAAGTGTATTTCATGTACATGCATACAAACATTATATGTATATTAAATCACCGGTTTATAGTAAGATAGTTAGCATAAATGAAAACAAGAAAATAAGCCGGATAACTGTATACGGTTGCAACGCAGCTTGTGGTGCCATCTAGCGGACATGAATTGCATTGGATATATACTGAAACAGACACCATTGTAATTATTTAATTGGTGGTTACAATATAACTTCGGTAGCAAGCTAGGAATGTAAACAGTTAATGTTATGTAACACATTAATCAGCTGTAAATAAAATAATATAACATAGTAATCGAAATAGCTGCAGTTGCACAATTATTAATTAAAATTAATATACCTACCTGCTGCACCATCACAAGTTCCCTGTACGAAATAAATTTGCTTAAAATGTGTAGTTCCTTATTTAATGACGATTTTTTTAAACGAATTACGTATTGTCCAATGTATTATCAAAGTTATATTATTATCATTACCCGATTTCCTTGGAGAATATCGACAATTCATCCATTAATTTTTCTTTTCCTCCCATAAAATATATTTGCCTATATGTATCCTCCACCTTCTACTTCCACCTTTCTCACTACGTCCTCCACCTTCTACTTCCACCTCTCTCCCTACGTCTCTCCACCTTCTACTTCCACCTCTCTCACTACGACATCCACCTTCTACTTCCACCTCTCTCACTACGTCCTCCACCTTCTACTTCCACCTCTCTCACTACGTCCTCCACCTTCTACTTCCACCTCTCTCACTACGTACTCCACCTTCTACTTCCACCTCTCTCACTACGTCTCTCCACCTTCTTCTTTCACCTCTCTCACTACGTCTCTCCACCTTCTTCTTTCACCTCTCTCACTACTTCCTCCACTTTCTACTTCCACCTCTCTCACTACGTCCTCCACCTTCTACTTCCACCTCTCTCACTACGTACTCCACCTTCTACTTCCACCTCTCTCACTACGTCCTCCACCTTCTACTTCCACCTCTCTCACTACGTACTCCACCTTCTACTTCCACCTCTCTCACTACGTCCTTCACCTTCTACTTCCACCTCTCTCACTACGTACTCCACCTTCTACTTCCACCTCTCTCACTACGTCTCTCCACCTTCTTCTTTCACCTCTCTCACTACTTCCTCCACTTTCTACTTCCACTTCTCTCTACGTCTCCCCAATTTATCTTTATTTTCTATTATCCCCTTCTTCTATTTTTCCGACCTACTCTGCCCACCTCGCCAGCTTGCTTCACTCTTTCTTCCCATTCACTTCGACTCTGCCTCCTAGATTCTAACACAATGCATACTGTGACTCTAGACTCTAGCACAGTGAACTATGTGCCTCCAAATGTTAGCACAATGCACAATGTGCCTGTATACTCCAACATGTGCTTGTAGACTCTAGCATAATGCACACTGTGCCTTTTGACTCTAGAACATTTCAAGGTGTGCCCCGAAACTCTAACACAGTGCACGCTGTGCATGTAAGCTATAACACAGTGCACTGTTTGCCTCTAATCATCTGGACATTAGCGCAATGTATTATGTGGCACTAGACTCTAGCACATTATACTGTCTGCTTCTAAGCTCAAGCACGGTGCACATTGTGCGTCTAGACTCTAAAACAATGCACTATGTGCATATGGACTCTAGCACAGTGCACACTGTGCATGTAGACTCCAGCACAGCACACTATGTACCTCTAGACTCCAAACCAGTGAACAGTGTGCTTCTAAGCTCCAGCACAGTGCACCATATCCATCTATACTCTAGAATAGTGCACAGTGTGCCTCTAGGCTCTAGCACAGTGCACACTTTGTATGTAGACTCTAGCACAGTGTGCCTCCAATCTCTAGCACAGTGTGATATGTGTTTCTACATTCTAGCACTGTATAATGTTTGTCTGTAGACTCTACCACAGTACACTTTGTGCCCCTAGATTATAGCGATGTGCAATATGTGCCTCCAACACAATGCACTATGTGCCTCTACAATCTAGCACAGGGTACACTGTGTCTTAAAGCTCCAGAACTGTTCGTTATGTGTATGTAGACTCTAAAACAGTGCAATGTGTGACATAGACTATAGCAAAGAGCATTATGGTTATCTAAGCTCTAAGCATATGCCTGTGAGCTCTGGCGCAGTGCGTCGTGTGAGTCTAGATTATAGTTCATTGCACTATATGCCTCTAAACTCTTGCACAATGCACTATGAGCCTCCAGTCTCTAGCACTCGGTTCCTCCAATATCTAGCACAGTGTTCTATGTGCTAGAAGAACTAGACTTTGCCGATAACATAGCACTCATACAAGATACAAGATACTTTACTGAATTTCTCAAAAGAGAACTTTGTTTTGTGATCAAATAAAATACATGAAAACAGTACATAAAACAGTACATAGGCAGTAAGAGTAGGAATAAATATGACTCATATCCCACACATTCATCTCCTCTCGCTCGTACATTGCTGATGGTGGCGGTGACAAGGAGAAATAAAAGATATACAATAAATATGACTCATAACCCACACATTCATCTCCTCTCGCTCGTACATTGAGGATGGTGGTGGTGACAAGGAGAAATAAAATATATACAATAACTATACATTTTTAAATAGACCGATTATTAATATTATTAACTATTATGAAATATATTTAAACTATATACAAGACAAGCAATGGACAATGTTTATACATTATTACTCAGTGACTACGTCAAACAAAATAATGTACTCTATATAAATAATATACCACTAAATTATAGACTGGTTCCGTTAAAATAATTTAAGATTTGTTGATAATCTTGATGGACATTGGAACAAAATTATTCAGTGTCTTCGCCTTCTTTGCAGTGAAAGCTATTTGTCTCATGTTTGATGGTAGTGTCTCATAGTACTGTACAAGTCATCATGCTACATACACATGCAAACAAACACAACTAAATCAATTTGCATCAAGGTCAGGATTAAGAATCAATCAAAAGAAAACTCAAGTATTGTGGATAAACAACACGTGCAAAAACAGAATACTAATTGATGAACAAGAACTAAAGAAAGTGGACAAGTATAACTAACTGGGTGCTAACGTCAGTAAGCAAGGAGGAGGCGGTGATGACATTGTTAACAGAACTTGTAAAGCTAGGGTATCTTTCATAAAGCTAAGTTAAATATATAGATCAAATAAATAATCAATAAATCAGTGTTGTTATAAGGAATTGAAACATAAACAAACAAATAAACGAGGGCAACAACATAAAGTTACATACTTTTCTTAAGTGTTTAAAACGAAGCCAACAATTTAGATGGTCATATGTTCTATAAAATCAATATAATTTATTATTCTTGCAATGAAAAAAATTAAGACAATCAGCACCGAGGTCGAGTTAAGAAGATGGAAATGGGTAGGAAATATCCTGCGAATGGGCAAGAACAACAAATGTGAGACGGCATTGAGCTGGAAGCCTGCGTAGTACACTTTGTTCGTCTACACTCTAGCATATAGCACGATGTGCCTCTAAACTATAGCACAGTGCACACTATGCTTGTTGACTCTAGCATATTTCAATGTGTGCCTCTAAACACTATCACTGTGCACACTGTGCCACTAGGCTCTAACACAGTGCACTATATGCCTCTAAGCTCTAGCACAAATTCCAATGTGCCTCAATACTTTAGCACAGTACACTGAAGACTTTAGCACAGTACACTGTCTACATCTAAGCTCAAGCACATTGCACATTGTGCTTCTAGACACTAGCACAGTGCAGTATGTGCATCTGGACTCTTACTCCATTGTACTGTGTTGCTCTAGACTCTAGCACTGCGTGTTATGTGCCGGTAGACTCAAGATTTAACAAGATTTAACAAGATTTGCCATCCAAGCCAAAGGCCCAGATGGCAAGTGGACAAGGAAGCCATTGGCTTATCGAGAGTCCAACAATGTTCACCTACTTATAACCCGCCCTCCTGATATATGTGTCAACCTTGTTTTTAAACATATTCACGCTGGTAGCAGTTACACAATCTGTAGACAATTTGTTCCATTCATTTATTGTCCTCTGTGAGAACGAGTGCTTCCTGATGTCCAATCTACATTGATCCTTTACTAATTTTACCTCATGTCCTCTAGTTCTGCTATCCTTCTTGAGTGAGAAAAACATATTTCTATCAATAATTTCATACCCATTCAATATCTTAAAAACTTCAATCTGATCTCCTCTTAACCTCCTTGTCTCTAGAGTTGTTAAACCACATTCTTTCAGGCGTTCTTCATAACTAAGGTCTCTAAGTTCTGGAATCATTTTAGTTGCTCTCCTTTGTATGCGTTCAAGCGTATCTATATCCTTCTTACGATATGGTCTCCATGCTTGTATACAGTATTCTAAATGAGGTCTAACTATTGCTTTATAAAGAGGTATAATTAACTTTTTTCCCTTGTATGTTATGTTTCTTCTAATCAATCCAAGAATTTGATTACCCTTTGAAGCTGCAATACCACACTGCTCTGAAACTTTCATATCAGCGCTTATTGTAACTCCTAAGTCCTTTTCTTTTACAGTAGTACCCAGAACAGTATCTCCCATTTTATAGTTTACATTCAAGTTCCCATGTCCTGTATGTAGGCATTTACATTTCCCAAAATTGAACAGCATCTGCCATTTCTCAGACCATTTCACTAATCTGTCTAGATCGTTTTGTAAATGTTGTTTATCACCATCAGTATTATCCTTTCTAAAAAGTTTTGTGTCATCCGCAAATTTCAGTACGTTACTTGTTATACTGTCGTCCAAGTCATTGATATAAATTAAGAATAATATAGGTCCTAGTACTGACCCTTGAGGTACCCCACTCAAAACCGATTTCCAATTTGAAACTTCTCCATCTACTACAACTCGTTGTCTTCTGTCAGTCAGCCATTGTTCTATCCAGTCAGTTATGCTATCCCCGATACCATGGGCTTTTAATTTAAGTAGCAATCTTTGATGTGGCACTTTGTCAAAAGCTTTCTGAAAATCTAAGTAGATAATATCTACTGGCGATCCCACGTCTATCCACTTAGTGATTTCTTCCAAAAAACATAACATATTTGTTAAGCATGACCTTGCTTTAAGGAATCCATGTTGAGATGAATTTAATAATTTATGCTTAACGAGGAAGTCCACCATATGGTCTTTAATTAACCTTTCTAATAATTTACAAATCACTGACGTTAAACTCACTGGTCTGTAATTCTCTGACTTATTTCTCGAACCCTTTTTAAATAATGGTATGATGTTTGCTTCTTTCCATTCAAACGGAACAACTCCCTCTTTTAATGACAAGTTGAATACTCTTGCAAGTGGTATACTGATTAGATCTACTGTTTCCATTAGTAATTTTGGAGGAATCCCATCCACTCCCGGTGATTTGTTATCCTTCATTGCCCTTATTTTCTTAGCTACCAATTCTGGAGTTACAACTAACGGTCCTAAATATTCAGATTTAGCCCCCTGAAATTTAGCATCAGCAACTGGTAATGAACTAATATCTTCCTTGGTAAACACTGAACTGAAGTAACCATTTAGGTCTTCCGCCATTAAAAACCCCTGTGATATTATATTTCCAGCACTGTCTTCTAGAGGTCCAACCTTGTCTTGTACGTTTTGTTTACTCCTGACATATGCATAAAAACTCTTGCTGTCATTTTTTATGTTACATGCCAGTTTTTGCTCATAGCTTCTTTTAGATTGTCTGATTTCAGTTGTAGCTGCATTAAGTGCCTCTTTGTATTTTGCATAGTCTTCTTCCTTTCTGGTACGCCTATAAACTTTAGTAATTTAGAAGCAGCGTTTAACCGGCATATGTTTTCATTATACAAGCACAGTGCTCTAAGTTCCTTTAAACTCTAGTGCGATACACCCGGTACCTCTAGACCCTAGCACAGTGCACTATCTGCCTCTATGCTCTAGTATAGAGCACTATGTGGCTACAGACTCTAGCACGTGCAGCTGTGCGTCTCCATCAAGATTGTATAATGAAAACATATGCCGGTTAAACGCTGCTTCTAAATTACTTTGCATATCATTGTGTCATCATAAATATGGATCTTTATAAAAAAGATAACCATCTGAACAAAATTTAATAATGCGTTTTATTACACTCCAACTTGTCAATCAATATTATAGCATAACCTTTCATGCAGAAAAAATGCGAAGCCTCACACGGCGCTATCGCATTTGATGTTTGATGGGGCTGGGTGGCCACGTTTTATTGGCGTTGACATGTAATAAGATTTTGAAGTTTAGTTGACAACAAATGCGGAAAAGCTAAAACGGCGAATGTATTTAATGGCAATGCGAAAAAGAGATAAAAAACCAACTGCAGGTTAAACTAGTGCATGTTATTGATTATCGGATGTAAATGTAACAAAGCCATTGAACGACATGCACTACCTACTCGATGGTTTACTAATAACTCGAGAGGAAGAGTGATAACAAGCAATGCAATGCATTAGGCTATTAGGTTGGTGCTAATTTGACCGTGGTTGCATTGCGATTGTGTGCCAAAAGGTAGATATTTGAACTACGACCATCATGACATAACACAGGTAACTAATAAACAATGAGGAGTTAACGGAATATCTACAAAGAGGGAAACATGAATCCGTGAATCGACGGTGTTATTGGACGTTTAGTACATCAATTGTAGGTGTGTGCGTGTATGCACGTAAGGTGAAAGTACATGCATTGCGTAAATAAAACAATTGGTCGACATTTTCTGGTGGGTGACCTTCTAACACACGTACTGTCAAATATGGGAAGACAATAATATTTGATTGAAGTCGAGTGTTCTGGTGGGTGACCTTCTAACACACCACCTTACAAACAAAGGAAACTTATATAATGGAGTTGAGTGTTCTGGTAGGTGACCTTCTAACACATCACCTTACAAACACAGGAAGATAATATAACGGAGTCGAGTGTTCTGGTAGGTGACCTTCTCACATACCACTTTACAAACAAAGGAAGATAATATAATGGAATCGAATGTTCTGATGGGCGACCTTCTGACACACCAAGTGAGACATAAGGGAATACAATATATTGGATGTTCACAAGCCTTTTATCGTTGGCCAGATCGGCTCAAAAGAGACATTTATTTGCGATGTTAATGTCATACTCGACACCGAGAAGACCGCCGATGATTTAACAAGAGCTAACCAGATTTAACAAGATTGCCATCCCAAACGACAAGTTCCGTATGGCAAGTGGACAAGGAAACCGTTGGCTTATCGAGAGTCCAACAATTTTCTCATCTATGTATAGCCCGCCCTTATCAAATATCTGTCAATTCTATTTTTAAACATATTCAAAATACTAGCATTAGCACAATTATTTGACAGTTTGTTCCAATCGTGTATCACCATCTGCGAGAAAGAGTATTTTCTCATGTCCAACTTACACTGCTCCTTAATTAATGCTGCTTTGTGTCCTCTGGTTCTACTGCCTTCTTTAAGTTTGAAGAACATATTCCTATCAACATCCTCATAACCGTTCACTACGGTAAACACTTCTATTTGGCCTCCTCTCAGTTTATTGGTCTCAAGTGTTGTCAAACCACATTGTAATAAGCAACTTTCGTACCTAAGGTCTTACAATTCTGGAATAATTTTAATTGCTCTTCGTTGTATTCTTTCTAGCTTTATCATTAGTAACCTTTCTAAATACTTTTGTGTCATCTGCAAATTTTAGTACTTTGCTAGATAAGTCATCTTCCAAATAATTTATGTATATTAAAAACAGTATAGATCCTAATACTGATCCATGTGGTACCCCACTCTAAACAGATCTCCAGTTTGAAATCTCACCATCTACTATTACTCTCTGTTTTCTGTGTGTAAGCCACTTTTCTATCCAGTTGATTATATCATTACCTATGCCATGGGCTTTTAGTTTAAGTAACAATCTTTGATGTGGCACTTTATTGAAAGCTTTCTGAAAATCTAAGTAGACAACATCCACTGGTGACCCGTCATCTACCCACTTTGTATTTTTTTTCCAAAAAACATAATATATTGGTTAGATAAGACCTTGCTTTTAGGAACCCATGTTGAGATGTATTTATTAATTTATGTTTTACAAGGAATACCACCATGTGGTCTCTAATTAATGTTTCGAGTAATTTGCATACAAATGATGTTAAACTCACTGGTCTGCATTGTTCTGGCTTGTTCCTCGATCCCTTCTTAAATAGTGGTGTAATGTTTGCTTCTTTCCATTCTGAAGGAACTATTCCTTCTTGTAGTTACAAGTTAAACAATTCTGCAAGTGATGTACTAATTTGTTCAACAATTTCCTTAAGCAGTTTTGGTGGTATCCCATCAAATCCATTATATTTCATCTTCTTAATTTTCTTTGCTATCATTTCAGGAATTACAAATAACTGCCCTAAATGTTTTGATTTATTGCCCTCAAATGTAGTAAATGGAACTTGAAGTGAGCTGATATCTTCTGTGGTAAAAACTGAGCTGGAATACTCATTCAGGACCTCTGCCATTTGAAACCCGTCTGAAATTATGTGTACCTGCCAATTTTTTTCAAAGGTTATTTTAGATTTTATAATTTAAGTTGTAGCTAAGTTAAGTGCCTCTTTGTAATTTGCATAGTCTTCATCCTTTCTGGTGCGCCTATAAACCCTCCACATAGTTTGCTTAAACACTATTTTTCTAATAGCTTCTTTTGACAAGTGTTTCTTTCAAGACCGTTTTCCTTGTATTTTCAAGGGAACAAATTTATCGTTGATACTCTCAATTTCATATTTTAGAATATTCCAAAATTCAACTGCGGTCGTATTCATCAGCATGTTATTCCAATCTAGATTTGCTAAGTATTTTCTGATATCTTTATAGTTACCTTTGTGGAAGTTTTTCCTATAAGTTTTTTTATATTTTTACTTTCTGATTTTACATTGATGTCAAAATATATTCGATTGTGGTCACTGTTACCCAATGGTATTTTACATTGTCCACAAATTCTTTTTGTGATGATAAAACTATATATAATACATTTTCTCCCTTGGTTGGTTCTAGCACATGCTGAGTAAGGAAGCTATCCTGAATTAAAAATTGAAATTGTTGGTCCTCACCCCCTGTACCCTCTAGAGATTTCCATTGTATGTGTCCATGGTTAAAATCTCACATTATGATACATTCCTCTTTACTAACTTCCTTTATAGCATTTTGTATGTTTGTGTTATCCTCTTCGTTTATGTTTGGACATCGGTAAACTAATACAATAGTTAATTTTTTATTTCCTGAAACTATTTTGCACCAAACAGCTTAATCGTAATCTGCTTCCCTTTCTAATGTTATTTCATAAGCCTGAATTGATTATTTAACATATAAAATAACTCCCTCTCCACTTCTTCCTACTCGATCTCTCATAAACATTACGTATCCTGTCAAACCTAATTCAGCATCTGTTACGTCTGTGTTGGCCCATGATTCGGTAATACCAATTATGTGAGGGTCAATATCTTCTACCATAATGTTTAATTAGTTTTTTTTGCTATACTCCTAGCATTTACACACACGCATCTAAAACCTGCTTCATACATGTTTTTCGGACATTTTGTTATTGGTTTATCTGTACTAGTGGTCTCTTGTCCTGATTGAAGCATCTCTAAGTAACCCCCCTGCGCTTCTAGTTTAAGTAGTATTTACTACCAAAAATATTCCTTATGCTACCCATGCCACTGTCTACTGCTGCTGTGAGTCCATCCGCAAATACAGCTGCCCCCTTTCCATTTAGATGAAGCCATTCCTTCATGTACATATCAGCCCTTCCAACAAAACTTCCCCACAAATCCACAAAACCAACTTCCTCTTCCTTATATAGCTTCTCGACTAGCATGTTAATTGCCACCCCCGGCAATTTTGATATCTATGACCCCTCCTTCCTATTACTGGTAAAATCCCTGACAGTATTACCTGCTCAACCCGCGTCTGCTTTAGTGTTCTGACAAACTTCCTGTATTTCTTAACTATGGCAGTTGTACCTTCCATCTCTATGTTATTTGCCATTACGTGTACTAAAACAGATCCACCATCGCTCGAACCCACGATGTTTTCTACCCTCTCAGTTATCGCCTCTATTTTGGCCCCAGGCAAGCAAACTACAACGTCCTCTCCCTTGTTTAAGACTCCGTCTGCCTTCCTAACTATTGAGTCCCCCACAAACACCCTCGCTCTCTTTCTCACTTCCTCTATCACTGCCTCGGAAAAGCTCCTCCGATGGATCCCTTCCATCACATTCTGTCCTGCAGCCTTGTCACTTGGTGGCAGACTGTTATCAGACTCTCTCTCACTCATCAACCTGTCACCTTTCCCTACCGTCGCCTGGCTAACTTGCGCTCTGGTCGTCTTCCCTCCCGACACCTTCCCTCCCGTCTCCCTCACGCCTTAACTATCGTCTACTCTCCCCGACTCCTTCGCTACTGTCTCCAACACTCTCCTTTCCTTCGACCCATTTGTCTTCCCTCCCATTTCTTTCTTTCTCGTCTCCTTTTTTCCTGTCTCCCTACGTCCCGTCTCCTTCCGTCCTGGCTCCCCACGACCTGTCACCTTACCTCCTCTCAGCCTCCTCCCAAGCTGAGGTGAGCTCTCCCTAACATCTCTCTCGTCGTCTTCCCCCCACTTTATCATCTACTGTACCCCCACCAGAACTACTGTCACAACCCACCTGCTCCCCTCCCATCATTGCCACAACGAGCAGCCTCAGCCGTTCTAACTCCAACTCCATGATGAGCCTCATTTCAAATTAATTTTGCGAAAATCAAACCTAACTAGTATCCACTGCAACATGCTATTTCGTTTGTACAATCGTGTACCAGATCGAGCGACTAAAGTAAACTTGTTCGATGATTTGAACATACAAAGGCAATTTTTCATTAAATCGACTGCTCATGTTACATAAACTATCCACACACTACAAATTTGGACACCAATGAACTGGATTTGCGATAGGCTAAATCAGTTGAAGATGGATAACTTTATTTGTGGGTGAAAATATTGCCTTTTTTGACCATCGAAAGTGTCCTTTCATATAATTAAATACTCATTCATTACAACATTTATTCAACAGAAAAATAGTGTTAACTCATTTTTATATATGTTTTACAATCCAGTTGATGACTCACGCAGGGTAAAACATACATTCGTACACTCTTGTACAAAGGTGTGTCGTATTCAAATGAACACTATTCATGACAAGTTTGAATATTTTATTGAAAACACGGGTCATATGTACATGCTAATACTAATTAGCTAATGAACGAAATAAATTATTGCAAACAATAGGCTTCTTTATTGTTATACTAATACTCCCCATGTGGAGCCACTGTTCCAGTTATTGTCCTCGCCAACTTCCCACGGCCGGAAGAGGACGATCAAAGCATCACATTGTTGTTTTTAACGTGCATTCAAAACACTACAGTAATAAACAATATATTAAATTATGATTATTCGTGTTTTAATTAGTCAAAACCTTTTATAAGCATTTGACATTATGTAATATGAATTTGTATTTTTTACATGTGACGTCAACTGTTCCGTTCAGAGCGTCAACATATGATTTACTAATACGAATTCCTAACTAATATATGTTATGGATTGGTTATATTTTATGTTTCCTAGCATTACAGCGAAAAACTATAACAGTTATCGTAGCCTTCGTGTTTCGTATTATATGATCATATTTGATACATTTAACGGGTAAAGGAAGTTCAAAACACGTCACTATTTCTACACACACACACACGCACACGCAGACGCACACGTGCACGCACACACACGTACACACACACGCACAAACACATATTATATATATATATATATATATATATATATATATATATATATATATATATATATATATATATATATATATATATATATATATACTATGCATTTTTGCGTGTGCGTGTGTGGGTAAACATACGTCATTATGTTTTGAACTTCCTGCACCGGATAAAAGTATCTGATCTGATCCATGCAATAGTTCTACTATTTCCATATTGATCCCCTTCCCTCACCCTCATCCTTCATTTTGTCTCCAGCGGAAGAAACTTCTCATAATTAGTTGTAACATAACATAAGCTTGACACGTATAAAATAATGTATTTGCGATGACCAATCTACAGTACCATAAGTGATACATATATCCACGAGCCTTGTCTGCGAATGGACACCAGTCAGTTGACCGGACAGTCACACATGCGTCTCAATAAGACATTTGGCCGCTCTGCGGTTCTTCTTCAGCGGTACTGACCGCTCCGTCGAGCCGAACGATGTAACAGTTGACCGCCGGTTTTCGATGAAGTAACCATAGCGGCACGTGACGAGCTTGGTGAAGGTGACCTTGAAGGTACGGTTGAAGACAGTGTAGACGATGGGGTTGAGGGTGGATGACACGTAGCCGAGCCATAGACACACCTTGAAGACGACGGCGTCGATGTGACACGTGTCACACACGCCCATCGTGAAGTTGAGCGAGAAGAACGGAGTCCAACAAAAAACGAAGATGGCGAACATCATTCCCAGGACCTGGATGGGAAAGAACGACGCACACACGGGCTGAGGGATACGGCGAATACGTGTCTGCTGTGTCACAGTTTTTGAACCAATTTGATGAACATTTAATAGTGGCAACAAGTGTGGCTCGCAACAACATCTTAGCAAAGTATGTCTGACATTAAGCATACAGGCGTAAGTATATGTGTTTGTTTATGTGTGTGTGTGTGTGTGTGTGTGTGTGTGTGTGTGTGTGTGTGTGTGTGTGTATGTGTGTGTGTGTGTGTGTGTGTGTGTGTGTGTGTGTGTGTGTGTGTGTGTGTGTGTGTGTGTGTGTGTGTGTGTGTGTGTGTGTGTGTGTGTGTGTGTTAGTGTGTATGCGTGTGTGTATGCGTGTGTGTGTGTGTGTGTGTGGTGTGTGTGTATGTGCGAAATTAGTTTACGCACAATGAAGGTTAACTAGTAGTTGAGCCGGTACACACCTTCACCGCCTTGCGTTCCGTCCGTACGCTAGACTCGCGTCGGCGACAAATATCTTGATTCTGAATCAAGATTCCGGCGGCCGTGATGGCAGCACTGTGCTTGCGAACGACGTCACGCAGTTTCACCTTACCGCGCACCCCGCCTACAGGTAGAGCCAGTCGGGGGAGGTCGTTGCTTCGACGTTGAACAGTTGTCGTTGGTGACGTCATACTTCCTAAGATTGGCTTCGCCACCGCCGAGTTGTCTTCCGGTGAAGATGGCGACGTTTCCGTCACACGAGGATGCATTATTTCGTTGTTCGATCCACCGCGACATGGCGACGTCCCGCGAGAGACCACGCCGACATCAGCATAAACGTTGTTATCGCGCATTGATGTGCATTCGCCAGATGGCGTTGCATCACTATCACCGGAAGTTAGCCAGGTGGCTACCGGCGTGTCCTGGCGCGGACTGCGTGGTAGCAGCGACTTCCCACTGCCTCTGTGCTGCCAATCATCGTCGCTACAGCTGACGGACAGCGACCCACCGTTGGACGACGAAAGAGCCACTGAGGATGGATCGCCCAAATACATTTTCTCTGGAACATTGTTCCCGTGTCTCCCTTCGGTCAACTTCCGCCATTTTGCTGGGCGGTTTTGGGAGCGACGGATCCCGTGTTGCGCCTGACGCTTGAGTAGGTTGATAGTGAGGGAGTAGGCGAACAACATGATGAACAACGGAATAAAGAAGGCGGTCAGGGAACCGTAACTGAGGAAGTAGCGACTCGATATGGCGCACTGATATCTCTGTTGATCGTCGAGGGCGAGGACAGCCTCTGGCTTCAGCACACTCAGCAAGATGATTGGACTAGCCGTTACCAAGGAGATGCACCAGACGGCGGCCATTTTGTAGACGGCGACTCTGAAGTTGAAATACTGTTTTTTGTTCCGTGACAAAACAATGGCACCCATTGTAAACATATACATTCATGCATGCATAAAATGCCTGGTCGGCTGCATAGAACCATAAAACAAACGCATATTTCAGTTTATGCTAACATGTCATGTAAAGTACATGTAATGTAAAGTTTTGTGTCAGGCAGTGTCCTACTAAAACCGTAATCGGTCAATATCGTTGTAGCCACCCTGTTTATAATATCCACCTATTTAGTAAGTATTGGGCATAGATAACACATTAATGTGTATGTTATTTAATATTAAGGAATATGTATCAAGTAGATTTATGGAGAATAATATAAAATGTCCTTTTCTATGGCTATTCCCATCGTGTTTACATCCTGCATGGAGTACATTTGCTGACTTGTATTTCCTGAAAATATTGTATTTGACTTTACTAAAAATTTCTCAGGATAATTTTTTTTATAGATATCCTTTTATCAAGTTTAGTTCGTCAGTACTAACAACGATGATGTCCTGGGAAGAAGACGACAATAAATGTGGTAGACAGGATGTCCCACAGAAACAGAAGACACGCGAACCAAGCAGAGATAACGGTCAACCGAAATGAGGGGAGGGAACCACGATCAACTGCGATGACGTCATCCTGTGTCGTCGTTGATAGTACTGATCAAGCCATCTTGATTCGGTGGTGGCAGCTCTACAGGTGAATACAACCTTTTGGACATATTATATAGTTGATGAAGGTACCTGATAGTCTTGCCCCGCGTCTTGAGCGGGTCCCGGATGCCGACGTAACGGTCGATGGAGATGGCACACATGTGCATGATGGACGACGTGCACAACGTCACGTCCAACACCTGCCAGAGGTCGCAGATTACGAGTCCAAACGGCCAGTAACCTGAAAAGTACACATATTTGCTATCATGACTGCTTAATAATACATGCTAACAGTTATTATTATTATTATTATTATTATTATTATTATTATTATTATTATTATTATTATTATTATTATTATTATTATTATTATTATTATTATTATTATTATTATTATTATTATTATTATTATTATAAGCAACTGTTTAGAATATAAGTGCAATCATATATCATAAAATTTTAATAATAAATGGTATTGTAGCATTTCCTCTAAAATAACACATTTTACAATTTAAACGGTACATACAACGATTTTAAAAAAGGTTAACTGAATGGCACTGCGATATTGAATTAAATAGCTTTCATTATATTACTCAGTCAGCCAATACTATTTTCCAAACAAGACAAGTAGCTGTAGTGATCTTTCATAACTTAATATGTTTTCAAATAAACGGTTTGGCGATCATGAAAACGTGTTTACATGCTTTTACGACACGCAAACCGTTCTACTGCAATGACAGACCGAATAATAACTCTTCACTTTAACTGTTATCACCATATCACCATAACCATATTGCAGAAATATACATGACATATATATAGCTTTGTTAATTTATATGTACTCTGACATCGAAAAAAATGGACATTTTGGTATTTCAATTATAATAAAGATGCGAAATTTCCAACTAGCTACTGCTAACCGATAAAATCAATATCGTTCTACATTCCCTTTAAGATAATTCCCTGTATATTCCCTTTAAGATAATTCCCTGTACATTCCCTTTAAGATAATTCCCTGTACATTCCCTTTAAGATAATTCCCTGTACATTCCCTTTAAGATACTTCCCTGTACATTCCCTTTAAGATAATTTCCTGTACATTCCCTTTAAGATAATTTCCTGTACATTCCCTTTAAGATAATTCCCTGTACATTCCCTTTAAGATAATTCCCTGTACATTCCCTTTAAGATAATTCCCTGTACATTCCCTTTAAGATAATTCCCTGTACATTCCCTTTAAGATAATTCCCTGTACATTCCCTTTAAGATAATTTCCTGTACATTCCCTTTAAGATAATTCCCTGTACATTCCCTTTAAGATAATTCCCTGTACATTCCCTTTAAGATACTTCCCTGTACATTCCCTTTAAGATAATTTCCTGTACATTCCCTTTAAGATAATTCCCTGTACATTCCCTTTAAGATAATTCCCTGTACATTCCCTTTAAGATAATTCCCTGTACATTCCCTTTAAGACAATTCCCTGTACATTCCCTTTAAGATACTTCCCTGTACATTCCCTTTAAGATAATTTCCTGTACATTCCCTTTAAGATAATTTCCTGTACATTCCCTTTAAGATAATTCCCTGTACATTCCCTTTAAGATAATTCCCTGTACATTCCCTTTAAAATAATTCCCTGTACATTCCCTTTAAGATACTTCCCTGTACATTCCCTTTAAGATAATTTCCTGTACATTCCCTTTAAGATAATTTCCTGTACATTCCCTTTAAGATAATTCCCTGTACATTCCCTTTAAGATAATTCCCTGTACATTCCCTTTAAGATAATTCCCTGTACATTCCCTTTAAGATAATTCCCTGTACATTCCCTTTAAGATAATTCCCTGTACATTCCCTTTAAGATAATTTCCTGTACATTCCCTTTAAGATAATTCCCTGTACATTCCCTTTAAAATAATTCCCTGTACATTCCCTTTAAGATACTTCCCTGTACATTCCCTTTAAGATAATTTCCTGTACATTCCCTTTAAGATAATTCCCTGTACATTCCCTTTAAGATAATTCCCTGTACATTCCCTTTAAGATAATTCCCTGTACATTCCCTTTAAGATAATTCCCTGTACATTCCCTTTAAGATACTTCCCTCTACATTCCCTTTAAGATAATTTCCTGTACATTCCCTTTAAGATAATTTCCTGTACATTCCCTTTAAGATAATTCCCTGTACATTCCCTTTAAGATAATTCCCTGTACATTCCCTTTAAGATAATTCCCTGTACATTCCCTTTAAGATAATTCCCTGTACATTCCCTTTAAGATACTTCCCTGTACATTCCCTTTAAGATAATTTCCTGTACATTCCCTTTAAGATAATTCCCTGTACATTCCCTTTAAGATAATTTCCTGTACATTCCCTTTAAGATACTTCCCTGTACATTCCCTTTAAGATAATTTCCTCTACATTCCCTTTAAGATAATTCCCTGTACATTCCCTTTAAGATAATTCCATGTACATTCCCTTTAAGATACTTCCCTGTACATTCCCTTTAAGATAATGCGTGCATGGCGTTTTGATGGACACGATTGTAGCGATACTGAACTCTTACGTTTGGAAGATATTCATACAAAAGAAACCATCTAACAGGCAGAAGAATACATCTCTTTTGTTCTCACACTCATGATTGATGCACGCACTTAACCGGTTGAAAGCTGGACTGCCTATAAGCACCCTTGGGGGGCGAATGCGGCAAGGGTGTGGTGACATGGGTGACACTGATGAGATAAATAAGATGCACTTGGATGACGTCCTGCGCTGTGGCAGCGGATGGCGCCACAAGGTGTGCCAGCTAAGACGGCAGGTAAAAGGCAAGACACACCAGAAAACCGTCCTGTTATCCACTTCTTATGCCTCAGGTTAAAACAAACATAGGAACCACTACTGTCTCGGTTGCGGGACCTTTCCTTTGGAATTCAATGCCTCTTAATGTTTGCTCAGTAGACAACAACACAACCCTGGCTCCCTGGCGTGTCCATCCATCTGTTGACAACTCTAACATTGAATACCACTTTCATTTCATAGATTGCTTAACCCTTTCGTTTTCATGCCCCTCTGAGCTCGGTTTTCCGAAAAAAAATTGGGCCGAAACTACCGTGGCCGTCCTCGTTATCGTTATTATTATTATTATTATTATTATTATTATATTACTAGCACTACTACCCATCCCCCCGTCGGGACAGCTAGATATATTTCGTAAGTGACTGTCATAGCAATTACATTTACAAATATTCAGGATTTATCAGCACACACAAACATTACCTATCACATAAATACCCAAGTATTTGGTGCTGCCGCTCAATATTTTGATGGCTCCTTTGAATCCAACTCTCAACATTGGTATGTAATAATGGCTGGCATAGTAGTGTCTGCCGACGGTTTACGTAAATTGGAACAAACATAGAAATGACGCATGTCTCTTGAGTTGATGAATCGTAAGGGAAAAACACGATGAAGACCGGGACAAACAATCGCATCTAACATATTTTGTTTTATGTGGTTGTGGCACTTCTGCTAAAATAATACATTTAAAATATGTATTTATGATGACTTTCATTGATTATCTGAAAGACATACAGATTGCTATCGTGACGGTGATCTTTAAAATGTTAATATATATATATATATATATATATATATATATATATATATATATATATATATATATATATATATATATATATATATATATATATATATATATATATATATATATATATATATATATATATATACTTCCAGAACATGCCAAAACCATCGGCACAGGGGCGGGCAAAGATAGCCGAAACAACTGCTCGAGGCACGACTGAGGCTCCAACACCGGATGGCCAACACCCCCCCAAGATGGTGGTGTATCCATTGCATTGATGGCAAATCTGTTGGCCACATTGATGGCAAAGATTGAAGATAAATTCGATTAATTCCGCCGTTAGCAGTCGACTCATGGTCCAGCCACGATTACGCAGTCGACTCATGGTCCTGCCACGATTAAGCAATCGACTCATGGTCCTGCCACGATTACGCAGTCGACTCATGGTACAGCCACGATTACGCAGTCGACTCATGGTCCAGCCACGATTACGCAATCGACTTATGGTCCTACAACGATTACGCAGTTGACTCATGGTCCAGCCACGATTACGCAGTCGACTTATGGTCCTGCCACGATTACGCAGTCGACTCATGGTCAAGCCACGATTACGCAATCGACTCATGGTCCAGCCACGATTACGCAGTCGACTCATGGTCCAGCCACGATTACGCAGTCGACGCATAGTCCAGCCACGATTACGCAGTCGACTCATGGTCCAGCCACGATTACACAGTCGACTCATGGTCCTGCCACGATTGCGCAGTCGACTCATGGTCCTGCCACGATTGCGCAGTCGACTCATGGTCCTGCCACCATTACGCAGTCGACTCATGGTCCTGCCTCGGGAATGCAGCCGACTCATGGTCCAGCCACGATTGCGCAGTCGACTCATGGTCCAGCCACGATTGCGCAGTCGTCTCATGGTCCAGCCACGATTGCGCAGTCGACTCATGGTCCTGTCGCTATCACTTCAGCTTCGAAAGCGCGTCCTCTCTCCATCACCTGATCTGACTGTCAACTCATCCGATTCTGACGAGCTGACAGACAACAACTCTCCTGATGAGGAAATTGAGAGAGCGATCCACCACAAAGCGAAGTGCCGGTGGACTTAAAAACCAGGTACTACCGCTTTTGACATGGGCTGGGCTCAGTTAGGGGACGAGGTAACAGTGAAACTAACAAAACGTATCCTTTAACAAGGTTTAACAAGATTGCCATCCCAAACAACAAGTTCCTGATGGCAAGTGGACAAGGAAGCCATTGTCTTATCGAGAGTCCAACAATGTTGTCATCTATGTTTGTCCCGCCCTTATCAAATATCTGTCAATTATATTTTTAAACATATTCACACTACTAGCATTAACACAATCATTTGGCAGTTTGTTCCATTCATTTAGCACCCTCTGTGAGAAAGAGTACTTTCTCATGTCCAACCTACACTGCTCTTAACTAATGCTGCTTTGTGTCCTCTGGTTCTACTGCTTTCTTTAAGTTTGAAGAACATATTCCTGTCAACGTCCTCATAACCGTTCACTATTTTAAACGCTTCTATTTGGTCTCATCTTTGTCTCCTGGTCTCTAGTGTTGTCAAACCACATTGTAATAAGCGACTTTTTGTAACTAAGGTCTTTCAATTCTGAAATCATTTTAGTTCCTCTTCGTTGTATTCTTTCTAGCTTATCTATGTCCTTTTTACGATATGGTCTGCATGCTTGAATACAATATTCCAAACTATTGCTTTGTACAAGGGTACAATTAGCCGTTTGTCCTTATACATGATAGTTCTCCTAATTAGCCCTAGAATTTGATTTCCTTTCGAAGCAGCAACCCACATAGCTCTGACACTTTCATGTCAGCACTAAACGTTACACCTAAGTCCTTTTCTTGAGTGGTTCTACCTAGTACAGCATCCCCATTTTATATTCTTCGTCCATGCTTCCATGTCCTATGTGTATACATTTACACTTCCCAAAATTGAATAACATTAGCCATTTTTCTGACAATTTAACTAATTTATCTAGATCATCCTGTAATCGTTATTTATCTGTATCATAATAACCTGTCTGAATACTTTTGTGTCTTCTGCAAATTTGAGTACTTTGCTAGATATGTCATCTTCCAAATCATTTATATATATATATATATATATATATATATATATATATATATATATATATATATTTTAAAACAGTATAGGGCCTAATACTGATCCCTAAGGTATCCCACTCAAAACAGATTTTCAGTTTGAAATCTTACCATCTACTATTACTCTCTGTTTTCTGTGTGTCAGCCACTTTTCTATCCAGTTAATTACATCATTACCTATGCCATGGGCTTTTAGTTTAAGTAACAATCTTTGATGTGGAACTTTATCGAAAGCTTTCTGAAAATCTAATTAGACAACATCCACTGGTGACCCGTCATCTACCCATTTTGTAATTTCTTCAAAAAAACATAAGCGATTAGTTAGACATGACCTTGGTTTTAGGAACCCATGTTGAGATGTATTTATTAATTTATATTTCACAAGGAATTCCACCGTGTGGTCTCTAATTAACGTTTCGAGTAATTTACATACAACTGATGTTAAACTCACTGGTCTGTAATTTTCTGGCTTGTTCCTCGATCCCTTCTTAAATAGCAGCGTAATGTTTGCCTCTTTCCATTCTGAAGGAACTATTCCTTCTTCTAGTGATAGTTAAACAATTTTGCAAGTGGTTTACTAATTTGCTCAACAATTTTCTTAAGCAGTTTTGGTGGTAACCCATCAAATCCAGGTCCTCTCCAATGAATATTTCCCACTTCGCATCATGCGCACTGATTATGACCTAGACCCCCAGGAAGGTAGTCAGCTCATGACATATATGGATCACATCATAACCATGCATGCACAGAAAGCCCCCTAGTCTGGTTAGAATACGACTACCGTTTCCGGGTCAGGAGGGAGAGGACGGGCGCCCCTTGTAATGTGCTTAACTACCCTCTGTACTCGAGCGCTGAAAGCAAAATGTAAAAATAAGACATCCAACAAATCAGTGACTTCCCAGCCTTTTCGTGACTACGTCACCAAAAGCACACGTCCCCATCCTCGCGCTTCTGCTATAACTTCAACAAGGGTAGATGTTCTAAGCGGGATTGCAACTACACACACGGATGTTCCTTCTGCAAGAAGGAAGGTCATAGCCAGCTGGTCTGCAAAGCCAATCTTGCTTACAACAGAACTCACTACAAAGCCCCCCCCCCAAAGCAACCTGGTTTTTCCACAGGGGCCAGCAATACAGTGACCCAGCCAACATCGACAACCAAGACACATGTGTTACCAACACCGGTGAAACCTAATGTTTTGACATTATTGTTGCAGGGATATGACAATAATCTAACCAATCTTGTTACAGGTTTTACTGATGGTTTTCGCATTCCTTCCAGTATCCCATCAGACCCGCCGAAGCATGAGTATTAGAATCACAGGTCGATCAGGGATAACCTAGATATCGTACAGCAGAAGCTGAATAAAGAGAAAGCTAAACACAGGATTGCGAAACCTTTTGTATCAGATCCTTTTCCAAATATTGTTTACTCACCATTAGGACTAGTCCCGAAAAAAGAACAAGGGGAATTCCGACTTATTCACGACCTTAGCTACCCCAAAACCAACTCGGTTAACTCTCACATTCTGCCCGAATTCACTGCGGTTACTTTCCAAATGCTAGATCATTGCGTTGAACAGCTCGTGTCCCTGCTGGGCAAAGGAGCTTATATCGCCAAAGCCGACTTGCAAGATGCTTTCCGCATAATTCTGGTCTCACCTGTCGATTATAGACTGTTAGGTTTCAAATTTCAAGGACAAAACTATTTCGATTTGTGTCTCCCCATGGGCGTGAGTCACGCATGCCGAACATTTGAGCTCCTGTCACAGGCACTGCAGTGGATCTGCCAACACAAGTTTCACATTTCCGACATGAGCCATATCCTCGACGATTTCATTTTCTTCGGTAAAACACTACCAGATTGTCATTCCAGCCTGTCTCGTTTTTTCGAGCTCAGCAATATGGTTACCCTACCCATCAAACAGTCTAAACCAGTGTTCCCTTCAACAATAGTAACACTCCATGGCATCGAAGTTTACACAGTGAATCAAACACTTGCCTTGCCTCCAGACAAGGTGGCATCTCTTCGTCAAAAACTCATCAACCTAGCCAAGAGAAAGAAAACCACTCTGAAAGAAATGCATACCCTGGTTGGGTCACTGAATTTTGCTTGCCGAGCCATAGCCCCTGGCCGCGCTATCCTGCAACGCCTCATTGATTTGACTAGAGGCAAGACAAGAGCTAATCATCGCATCCGCTTAACTGTCGAGGCACGCAGGGACATGTCTGCCTGGCTTGAATTCCTACACTCCTTTAATGGTCAGTTGTCTTTCTTACCAACCGTATGGATGTCATCAGATGTGTTGCATCTCACAACAGATGCAAGTGGTTTTGCATATGGGGCTATCGTTGGGGCTTCGTGGTTGCAGGGTCAGTTTCCCTCTTCATGGGATTCCAAGCATATTTCCATCATAGACCTCTTACCAATCGTACTGGCTGTCAGGCGCTGGGGGCCAGTATGGACTAATCAACGTGTCTTGTTTCTTTCAGACAACACAGCAGTTGTGGCAGTGATCAACAGGCAAACTGCCAAAGATCCACAACTCATGTCTTTGCTTCGACAATTGATTGTTGCATGCTTGTCTTATAATGACTGTTTCCGCGCCAAGCACATCCCTGGTAAGACCAATGTTGTTGCCGATCTTATCTCGCCGTTGCAGATCGCACGCACCATTCAGCCCAGCCTAGACGACCAACCAACTCCAGTCACCATTCATTGGCTACCCTGGCGCACAACGCCTTAAGTACCATGAATGCAGCCTTGGCCCCAAGCAGTGCCAGACGTTACGAGAATAACTGGACAAGGTTCGTAACTTTTGTGCAGAAACTGGATAGGAAAAGGCGCTACATGCCCGCCTCCCCAAACACTGTAATCGCCTTTGTCCAACACCTTAAGAACGAAGGAAAAGCTCCCAATACGATTAGGACTTTCCTGTCCGCCATCTCGGAACGTCACAAGGCGTGTCGCTACCCTAACCCTACAAATGACTATTTAGTTGCAAAAACAGTCATGGGAGTAGCCCATGCATGTCCTCACGTAGACCAACGCCATCATCATTAAGTCAGTTCCTACGTCCCGATGCTCATCCTACACAGTAATCTTGCTCCGTGCTATGTTTAGTCTAATGTTCTTCGGGTTCCTAAGGATAGGTGAGGTAACGGCCCACACAATCTTTCTGTGTCCCAATGTCGCATTAAACCCTCTAAACTACGTTTGGTTTTCCTGTCATACAAGCACAGTGCTGGCCGCCCCTTCACCCTGGACGTTCTCCCCACAGGCAAAGCAGCTTGCCCTTACCGTAGGATGGTAGACTACATCAAGCTCAGGGGACAGAATCAGGGCCCTCTCTTCCGCTATGCCAACAAATTCCCAGTTCAGAAAACAGCTTTTGCAAAATATCTTAAAGCAATCATCGCTAACACAGAATTAAGAAGAGCAAGAACATCTCGCCACACTGTTTCAGAATAGGAGCAGCTACATGGGCAGCTAAGTCGGGTTTCTCCTCTGAACAAATTAAAGCCATGGGGCGCTGGCATTCCAGTTCCTACCAGAAATATATCCGGGTTGCATCAATCTCTACCAAACCATCTGCGTAAAGTGTGTTGGTGTTTCATGTCTACACCGACGAGCCTACACCAGCCCATGACGCACGTTCCTAGCTGCGATGACATCTCGCTCAGCCAACACTGCACCGGAGAGTTCACACTTCATTGTCAATCCACTCTACATCGGCCCTTGACGCGCGTGCCTAGCGGTGACGACCCCTCGCCCAGTAAAACCTACACCGACGTAGATACACCGACGAGCAGTAACAAAACAATGACAGTGAAGCATACCGCCATCGTGAGAGTGAGCTACACCGTCAACAGAGGGATGGTCGTGAGGCGACTTCTCCCCTCTGTTGGTGGACGCATGGTTGCGATGTCATTTGGCCCTCTATCGGCAGAGGGATGGTCGTGAGGCGACTTACTATTCTGTCTGTGGAGGGTCAGTCATGTTGCGATACAAACCTACACGAACCCGGCCCGCTGTGTCAACATACTTCAGATATTTACGCAACGCACACCAGTCTTTCTAGACTAGTCTACTTAGAGCTACTTTCGTAATTAATTTAGGTCATCGCCAATCGGCTTATTTGATGTTAACATTTGTAGTGCGTGAAAGTGATAGGTATGTTCAATACAAGCGTACTTCTGCTAAAATAATCGAAATAGTTGAGTTTGATCGTCGTGTAACTTGCGAAAGTATCACTAGCAGTATAATTTAATACCCTGAGACTGAAGCACGTCGCCCTTTTAAGCCAATTTTCGACTGTCGAAAATAGTTTAATAGTTTGTTTGGTGATTTCATGAAGATAAATTAAACATTTGTAATAACGTCTTACTGATTATTACATAGGTTTGACTTCTCGCGAAATAATTATAAAACGAGCGAAAAGACACATACACAAATGGTACATATTATAAAGGCACATACACAAATAGCACATAAGAAACAGGCACCTACACGAAACAGGCACCTACACGAAACAGGCACCTACACGAAACAGGCACCTACACGAAACAGGCACCTACACGAAACAGGCACCTACACGAAACATGCACCTACACGAAACAGGCACCTACACGAAACAGGCACCTACACGAAACAGGCACCTACACAAATGTCACATACTATAAAGGCACATACGCGCATCGCACATACTATTAAGGTACAACTGATGAAAGGACAGAAATGCACATTTTACTACGAAATGTGACTCACAAAGAAATAAATGTTGATGCAAATTACACATCTGTTTATCATAGTAGTAATTTAATTATATGAAACGTACCTGGTTATATGGACGAATTTTTTTAATGAAAACATTAAAAATATATTTTAATGAAAACACTGTTGATGGTGGATGTTCATGGAGTATATTTATGGTGTATGTTCATGGTGGATGTTCATGGTGTATGTTCATGGTGGATGTTCATGGTATATGTTCATGGTGGATGTTCATGGTGTATGTTCATGGTGGATGTTCATGGTGGATGTTCATGGTGTATATTTATGGTGTATGTTCATGGTGGATGTTCATGGTGTATGTTCATGGTGGATGTTCATGGTGTATGTTCATGGCGGATGTTCATGGTGGATGTTCATGATAGTTGTCTAGATACACGTACGTTGTGTCCAGTACCACGGAGGAACTGCACCAACTTCTGATATTCAAATGTGCCATTTTCGTCCTTCGTCCACTTTATCTTGCTGTTAACAACTGTTTTTGACCGATACGTTTGTTATGGAGATAGTATTTCGAAGATTGTCTTGTTATTGCACTCATGCGAGCATATTGTTGTGGCATTATCATAAATGTATATGATCCCATACTATATATCATTATCATAAATGTATATGATCCCATACTATATATCATTATCATAAATGTATTTGATCCCATACTATATATCACGCATATCACATATCATGTTAACCGTTTAAATATTAAATTTACATATATTACTTAACGTTTTATTTGTCTAGAACCTACTTCCTGCAGCTAGTTGTTACTGTGTCCCAAGTTCGACTCCAGCATAAAGCCGCTAAGTAATCATCTAAAAATAACTAAATTTCATCGCAAACTTCGGCGAGGCTGTCAACGCCGCAAATTCTCGGCAGAAGTATTTTAAATTGGCAAAGCCGGTTATTTGGCAGTTGGTTTGTTGTTTTATTTTATCGATGTGTGTGGTCTATGTCGAGGCTGTGCGTTTGGCTAAACTAGTGATATGGATTGGCAACTGTTGCACACAAGAAGGCATGCTAGTACGTAGATTCATTATGGAAAATATATGTTGAGAACGATAGAATGATAAGATATGTCATGTGCCATACACAGTGATACATTCATTGCTATATATGGCCTGCATGTACGGCAACAAAATTGATAATTTAAAACTGTCATTATTAACAATACATTGTTATTTAAAAACGCAATCAAAGTAAATGTGAAAATCGTAGGCAATATGGGTGATTATGGATTGAAGCAAAGGTTACTTTTGAAAATATGCTATTTGTGGAAAGATGCTATTCTGACAGAAACGTTTGAGGTTTGTGTTTGGATAAACGGTTGAGAAATTTTTTTTAATCGCACTTTTATTTACCAACGCAATATTGTGTGAATACTCCGGCGTTATCACAAGACAAACCTGTAGGATATGTAGGCGTACTAGAAAGTTATCACAAGACAAACCTGTAGGATATGTAGGCGTACTAGAAGGTTATCACAAGACAAACCTGTAGGATATGTAGGCGTACTAGAAGGTTCAACCAGTCACTAATCAGCATCGGTGAAACCCAGAGTTCATTGAGTTTATCACTCTTTCTTTTTTCTATAAACCGTATTCGTTCGTAGCGACAGGTTGTACCCGACACTAGGTCCCTCGTCAACACCAGTTCGTAGCGACAGGTTGTACCCGACACTAGGTCCCTCGTCAACACCAGTTCGTAGCGACAGGTTGTACCCGACACTAGGTCCCTCATCAACACCAGTTCGTAGCGACAGGTTGTACCTGACACTAGGTCCCTCGTCAACACCAGTTCGTAGCGACAGGTTGTACCCGACACTAGGTCCCTCATCAACACCAGTTCGTAGCGACAGGTTGTACCCGACACTAGGTCCCTCGTCAACACCAGTTCGTAGCGACAGGTTGTACCCGACACTAGGTCCCTCATCAACACCAGTTTGTAGCGACAGGTTGTACCCGACACTAGGTCCCTCGTCAACACCAGTTCGTAGCGACAGGTTGTACCCGACACTAGGTCCCTCGTCAACACCAGTTCGTAGCGACAGGTTGTACCCGACACTAGGTCCCTCGTCAACACCAGTTCGTAGCGACAGGTTGTACCCGACACTAGGTCCCTCGTCAACACCAGTTCGTAGCGACAGGTTGTACCCGACACTAGGTCTCTCGTCAACACCAGTTCGTAGCGACAGGTTGTACCCGACACTAGGTCCCTCGTCAACACCAGTTCGTAGCGACAGGTTGTACCCGACACTAGGTCCCTCGTCAACACCAGTTCGTAGCGACAGGTTGTACCCGACACTAGGTCCCTCGTCAACACCAGTTCGTAGCGACAGGTTGTACCCGACACTAGGTCCCTCATCAACACCAGTTCGTAGGAAATTACTAAAAAAGAGGTTGAAGAACTAGGTATCCTTGTATATCTGATATGAAATAATCGCGGTGTATCCTGGAATTATCATATCCGGAAGCCACGGGGTTTCATTCCATTAAACACCATCATGCAGCGTTAAGCTAACGGGGAAAGTCACTACCAGTAACCATACCTATGTTCACCATCGATCGTTAAGTTAAGCTAATGGGGCAAATCACTACCAGTTAAGCTAACAGGGCAAGTCACTACCAGTAACCATACCGATGTTCACCATCGATCGTTAAGTTAAGCTAATGGGGCAAGTCACTTCCAGAAACCATACCGATGTTCACCATCGATCGTTAAGTTAAGCTAACGGGGCAAGTCACTACCAGTAACCATACCGATGTTCACCATCGATCGATAAGTTAAGCTAATGGGGCAAGTCACTACCAGAAACCATACCGATGTTCACCATCGATCGTTAAGTTAAGCTAACGGGGCAAGTCACTACCAGTAACCATACCGATTTTCACCATCGATCGTTAAGTTAAGCTAACGGGGCAAGTCACTACCAGTAACCATACCGATGTTCACCATCGATCGTTAAGTTAAGCTAACGGGGCAAGTCACTACCAGTAACCATACCGATGTTCACCATCGATCATTAAGTTAAGCTAACGGGGCAAGTCACTACTAGTAACCGATGTTCACCATCGATCGTTACGTTGAATATTGACAGGAAAGTTGGATGTGGCCTATACTTATGTCTCCATTGCATCGTAGTGGCAGCATAAAAGTAACTTCGGCAAAAATATTACCGCAAAATACAACATGTTGATTGATTACTGTAATTCACTGGCAGAAAGTGCATTATTTCGGCTGTATCCGAGTGGTTTGCTCTGACCCATAAACATTATTGCAAGACATGATGTGCACAATTGATAACTTATATGCTAACATCGCTTACTTATAAAACGATTCCTTGTACTTCGGCATAACATGTACTGCAAGGTTGACTATTTCACTAAACTGATTGAAGGGTTAGTAACTAATGCCCACGTGCCAAGCCTGGTTGACATTATCAACATGAATTTCCACTCGGATTATCAGTAAGTCTCGCTGTAACATTGGTAATGGTTGTACACGAGAGACTCGTCGATTCCCCGGTAGTTCTCTGCTTCGCAGCCACACTCTGTCATCACACTGCTGGTGAAATCGTCTGTGCATCTACTTTTATGGCACAACATTAGGATAAAAACCTGCATTAAATCTTACGGCTGATAAGTGAAGTGTCAGATGCGCTGTCTCGAGTGAGCGCTACGGAGAGATCTGCAGGTGTCCAGAAATAAGATAATTCAACGACTAAGCGGCGTCCAGCAGATGTGTCAGAGATAAGGTGGAGATGGGAGTGTCTGCTGCAACTCGTTGACACGGACTGAAAGTATTCCGTGCCACAAGTAGGCGCCTACATTCAGCCCACGTCGGATACAATCCCAGAGTAGGACCGTGTCACAAGTAGGCGCCTACATTCAGCCCACGTCGGACACAATACCAGAGTAGGACCGTGTCACAAGTAGGCGTCAACATTCAGCCCACGTCTTTCACAGTCCCAGAGTAGGACCGTGTCACAAGTAGGCGTCATCATTCAGCCCACGTCTTTCACGATCCAAGAGTAGGACAGTGTCACAAGTAGGCGCCTACATTCAGCCCACGTCTTTCACGGTCCCAGAGTAGGACCGTGTCACAAGTAGGCGTCAACATTCAGCCCACGTCTTTCACGATCCAAGAGTAGCACAGTGTCACAAGTAGGCGCCTACATCCAGCCCACGTCTTTCACGGTCCCAGAGTAGGACCGTGTCACAAGTAGGCGTCAACATTCAGCCCACGTCTTTCACGGTCCCAGAGTAGGACCGTGTCACAAGTAGGCGTCATCATTCAGCCCACGTCTTTCACGATCTAAGAGTAGGACAGTGTCACAAGTATGCTCCTACATTCAGCCCACGTCTTTCACGGTCCCAGAGTAGGACCGTGTCACAAGTAGGCGTCATCATTCAGCCCACGTCTTTCACGATCCAAGAGTAGGACCGTGTCACAAGTAGGCGCCTACATTCAGCCCACGTCGGACACAATCCCAGAGCAGGACCGTGTCACAAGTAGGCGTCAACATTCAGCCCACGTCTTTCACGGTCCCAGAGTATGACCGTGTCACAAGTAGGCGTCAACATTCAGCCCACGTCTTTCACGATCCAAGAGTAGGACAGTGTCACAAGTAGGCGCCTACATCCAGCCCACGTCTTTCACGGTCCCAGAGTATGACCGTGTCACAAGTAGGCGTCAACATTCAGCCCACGTCTTTCACGGTCCCAGAGTAGGACCGTGTCACAAGTAGGCATCATCATTCAGCCCACGTCTTTCACGATCCAAGAGTAGGACAGTGTCACAAGTAGGCGCCTACATTCAGCCCACGTCTTTCACGGTCCCAGAGTAGGACCGTGTCACAAGTAGGCGTCATCATTCAGCCCACGTCTTTCACGATCCAAGAGTAGGACCGTGTCACAAGTAGGCGCCTACATTCAGCCCACGTCTTTCACGATGTCAGAGTAGGACCGTGTCACAAGTAGGCGCCTACATCCAGCCCACGTCTTTCATGGTCCCAGAGTATGACCGTGTCACAAGTAGGCGTCAACATTCAGCCCACGTCTTTCACGATCCAAGAGTAGGACAGTGTCACAAGTAGGCGCCTACATTCAGCCCACGTCTTTCACGGTCCCAGAGTAGGACCGTGTCACAAGTAGGCGTCATCATTCAGCCCACGTCTTTCACGGTCCCAGAGTAGGACCGTGTCACAAGTAGGCGCCTACATCCAGCCCACGTCTTTCACGATCCAAGAGTAGGACCGTGTCACAAGTAGGCGCCTACACCCAGCCCACGTCTTTCACGGTCCCAGAGTAGGACCGTGTCACAAGTAGGCGCCTACATCCAGCCCACGTCTTTCACGATCCAAGAGTAGGACCGTGTCACAAGTAGGCGCCTACACCCAGCCCACGTCTTTCACGATGTCAGAGTAGGACCGTGTCACAAGTAGGCGCCTACATCCAGCCCACGTCTTTCACGATCCCAGAGTGGGACCGTGTCACAAGTAGGCGCCTACACCCAGCCCACGTCTTTCACGATCCCAGAGTAGGACCGTGTCACAAGTAGGCGCCTACACCCAGCCCACGTCTTTCACGATCCCAGAGTGGGACCGTGTCACAAGTAGGCGCCTACATCCAGCCCACGTCTTTCACGGTCCCAGAGTAGGACCGTGTCACAAGTAGGCGCCTACATCCAGCCCACGTCTTTCACGATCCCAGAGTGGGACCGTGTCACAAGTAGGCGCCTACACCCAGCCCACGTCTTTCACGATGTCAGAGTATGACCGTGTCACAAGTAGGCGCCTACATCCAGCCCACGTCTTTCACGATCCAAGAGTAGGACCGTGTCACAAGTAGGCGCCTACACCCAGCCCACGTCTTTCACGATCCCAGAGTGGGACCGTGTCACAAGTAGGCGCTGTTACTGAGGTAGTTTGTGCTAGTACGCGGCTTACCATTTGAATTGTTAGTACACATAGTATAAACGTAAATTTAATAACCTTTGCAATAATTATTTTGGGTGAGTTTTAAAACGTTGATTTCAGAGCGTTGAATCAATATCCTATGTCGAACTACGATCTGGGGTGAGTGGCGCTGTATATTAGAGGGAAGTGCGCATGCGTCGGGGTGGTACGAGTCCGTTACATCGCTCCACACATTTCACCCAACACAACATGTTCACCAACACAACGAATGACCACAATTGGTACAACAACTCAACATAATCCACCGATCACGCAGAAACAGACAAACCAAACGACAACAAACGCAACTAATCAAAACAACGCCCTTTACCGCAACACATGAACCAACATTTCAAAGATGGCGGACTCCCACTGCCGGCGCCGTCCGGGTGAGTTCTTTTCATTTTATCGCTAAGCATTTCATTAGTAAGCTTACTTTTCTTCAAGTCGCCACTGTTTGCATTTGGATCTAACTTTCAGAAAACCATGCTACAAAATGTATTCCAATTCAGATGTCCCTTTAGGAAATATTCGCCTCACCTAGTCCCGCATTCCACGCGGATTAATATTGGGCTAACGCAAATAATCACCGTCACTCTCCTAATAACAACGATCATTGGAACATGTCAACGCGTATCTCGATCAAATCTCAAAATTAAACCAAAATATTATGCCCTAACTTTGAATCCCCGAATTAAATTCCCACCCAAAATCAAATTCAAATCAGACATTGTTACACATCTGTACCTCAGCAGACTGATAGCACTCTCAGGCGACATCCACCCAAACCCTGGCCCATATGAGCGCCCAATTCCAAATATTACCTCTTCTCCATCTAGAAATGAGCAATCCATTTCTACCAACACCCAGTCTGACAGCTCCACGCTTAGTACCCCAACACTCCACACATCACAAAATGCAGGCTTAATTTTCGCCCCAAACCCCCAAAACACTTCAACCCCCGAACGCCACAAGAAAACCCAAGGAAACACACTTAAAGGAATTTTGATAAACACCAACAGCGTTAAGAGCATAGAAAAAGCAACCCAACTAAAGGCAACTATTCAATATAATAACCCAGACATCATATTTCTAGTTGAAACTAAATTAGATACAAACTATGCTACATACTCTTTCCTACCACCCAACCATGAGGCCATCAGAAAGGACAGGAATGTCCATGGCGGTGGAGTCCTTATAGCCTTCCGTGACAACATTGTAGCTGAATCCCTCCAAAATTTAAACTCAAATTGTGAAATAATTTGGAACAAATTAACTTTGCACAAAACAAATGCATATACTTTGCATCTTATTATCGACCCCCAAATGACCACCTCCAATCCCTTGAAGCTCTCCACGACTCCCTAACTAAACTATATAGATCACAAAAAACTCCCCCTAACGTAGTCATAGCTGGAGATTTTAACCTCCCTGATATCAACTGGACAAATCACCAGACCACTAATAACAGCACTGCCAGCAAGCATGACAAACTACTAGAAATAACTATCGACTTTGGGCTGCAGAACATGGTAAACGACCCCACACGCATCGCTTCTGGCAACATTCTTGACCTCATACTCACCTCAAATCCCTCCATTATCATCAACACCCACACCACTCCTGGTATGAGCGATCACGAATTCGTGACCTTCAATGTCAACTTAAACCCAGTTCGCAACAAGAAACCCCCCCACCAAGTTTATAGTTACAAATCAGCAGACTGGAACCAACTCAAAGACGACATAGACAAACTAAATCTTGAGTACTTCGACATCGACCCCAACTCACAGGATATAGACATAAACTGGACCTTTTTCCGCGAAAGTCTGACTACCTTGATTAACAATAACATACCTAGACGATACACAACAGCTAAAACCCACCTAACCTGGATAACACGTGAACTAATTAGAATGCAGAGAAGACGAAATAAAAGCCACAAAAAGGCAAAGCAAACTGGACTAAACAGTGACTGGGAAAAAATTAAGGAACTCCGAAAGCAAGCTACTAAAGCATTAGCAAAATCCTACAAAGACTATGTTAACAACCACATTGGAGACAGCCTGAAAACTAATCCAAAACGATTCTGGTCATTTATTAAGACAAATAAACGAGAAAACATTGGCATCCCCACACTTCGAGTAAACGACCAACCAATAATTAATGATCGAGATAAAGCAAATGCCCTAAACAACCAATTTAGCTCTGTATTTACCCAAGAAAAGCACCCCATCCCCCAAATAGCCCCCTCTACTTACCCCAACATCCCCCTTCTCGAAATTGGCATAGATGGCGTAATAAAACAGCTGGAAAATCTAAACCAGAACAAAGCTACAGGCCCAGATGAACTCCCAGCCAGAGTCCTTAAAGAAACTGCAAAGCAGATAGCTCCCATCATCACCCAAATTTTCCAACAATCATACAACACAGGTAAACTTCCTAATGACTGGCTACAAGCATTAGTAACTCCTATACACAAAAAGAGACATAAATCTGACCCAGCTAACTACAGACCCATATCATTAACCTGCATCCTCTGTAAAGTAATGGAACATATCATCCTAAGCAACATGTGGAAACACCTGCACAAGCATAACATCATTCTCCACTTCCAACACGGATTCCAGTCGGGACTGTCTTGTGAATCTCAACTCATTGAGACAGTCCACGACTGGATGACTGCTATGGACAACAAGACCCAAATTGACGCAATCCTGCTTGACTTTGCCAAAGCCTTCGACAAAGTGCCTCACCTACGTCTTCTATCAAAATTGACCTCCTACGGAATCACTGGAAACACTCAAAATTGGATCAAATCTTTTCTATCCAACCGCAAACAGAGAGTCGCAGTTAACGGTGCCCTGTCGGACATCACAGATGTCACATCTGGTGTCCCACAGGGTTCAGTTCTGGGACCTGTCCTCTTCTTACTCTACATAAATGACATAAATGGGAACATCAAATCTTCTATACGCCTTTTTGCAGATGATAGTATTATATATCGTAAAATTTCTTCCAAAACCGACCACGAAATTCTCCAAACTGACCTAAGCCAACTCCAAACATGGTCAGACAAATGGCAAATGGAATGTAATGTATCTAAATGCGTCCACCTTCCAATAACAAACAAAACTAAACCCAGCACACACAAGTACTCGCTTTCTGGCCAGCCATTATCCACCGTATCCAGCCACTAATACCTCGGAGTAAAATTGGATTCCAAATTAAACTGGACAAATCACGTCACTGACATAACTTCAAAATCTTCGAAATGTTTAGGCATGATTAAACGAACTCTTGGCCCATGTAAACCCGAAGTTAAACAAACAGCCTACAACATGCTAATCCGGCCAAAACTTTAGTACTCTTCACCCATATGGAATCCCCACACCTTTTCACAAGTTAAAAGCCTTGAAACAGTGCAACACTCTGCTGCCAGATTTGTTAAAAATGATTACAGACGGAACACAAATCCAGCAGATCTAATTACTGCCCTTGGATGGCCAACCCTCGAACGAAGGCGCATTATCAAACAAGCCACTACCTTCTACAAAATTCTAAACAACATTATTGAGATCACCCCCCCCCCCTCCAGGCCTACTAACTCGCTCTCGAACCCGTGGACAATACATAGCCCCCAAGTGTCGTATAAATGCAATGGTCTTTTCATTTTATCCCAGAGCCATTCGCATACGGAATATGATTCCACCAAAAATTACCAACATAAAAAACCAAAAATCATTTCAAGAAGCTATTTTGGAACTCCCTTTCACCACACCTCCTCACCTAAACTGCCTTTAAAACACAGTGCTCAGCGTAAACTTATCCATGGTGTGGGTATGGAGACTGTCTATGTGTGCATGTAGCAAGGCAGCGACAGTATCCATACACACAACCAACCTATTAAAATTTTTCGTTAAACATCCTATATATAAAATAAATAAAACTATCAGATAAAAACCATTTCAGCAACATTAATTATATTAGTCTTTTAATCGAATGTACCACCCACAGCGCATGCGCACAGTCCACCACAAACTCCTGCGTTAGCCCAAGTTTGGGCTGTTTGGAGTAAACCACTTGAGACTTGAGACTTGAGATTATATGCACAGATGCATGGCAAAACAAGCGCAACTTGATGCAATAAATCATAGCCGAAGCATGCACTGAAAACATGGCCCGGCATACATCGGTGCAACTATTGTTCAATCGTATAACCACCGTACATCCATCATACAACCAGCGTGCAACCAGCATACACCCACCGAACATCCATTGTAGAACCATCATACAACCATCGTCTAACCATCATACAACAGTCGAGCAACCAGCTTACACCCACTAAACATCCATTGTAGAACCATTATACAACCATCGTACAACCATCGTATAACCATCATACAACCATCGTGCAACCAGCATACACCCACCGAACAACCATTGTAGAACCATCATACAACCATCGTGCAACCAGCATACACCCACCGAACATCCATTGTAGAACCATAATACAACCATCATGCAATCATCGTACAATCATCGAACAACCATAGTGCAATCATTGTAGAGTAATAAAACAACCATACATAGTACAATCATCGTGTAACCATCGTACAACCATCGTCTCAAAGATGCCATTATTTAATTACGTTGTGTTGACAACACCAAATAATACAAATGCAAAATACATACTAGTGCAAAACAAATAATCAATATGTCTTGACACGTCAAAATGGGTTATGTCTAATGTGGCAACGCTCCAAGCCAGCTTCTGTCCCGGACTAACTCAGGAGTGTTACACATTATCCATCTACGTGGGATATTTTATTTCCCCGGCATATCCACCTACGCTATTTAGTGGCTCATCCAAGACAAATGCCTTGAGCTAGGCGAAACCAATTATGCCTAATTAATATTAAACGATTAGATTGTCCGCCGCCCTGGGGTGCGGACCCGGTCACGGAGCGAACACCAAACCAATGACGTTATCTGTCTGGACAGTGACGTCACACATAGCAGACGTCATGTGTCGTTTTAATATTCTGGGGTTTTGCACGTTTAAGAAGGCATATATTATTTGTGTCAACGTTACCGCTTTTGGGCGAGAAATAGCGGTTTTTCTCGCCCTTTGTAAAATATATTTATTTGTTTGCATACCCTTTCTAAATCTCGCGGTCCGGCTCAGTCGGAAAGAAAGCATTACAGTATTTAATTGCTTTACACTATTAAATTTTATTCGCCACCTTCTTTTGCACCTGTGGCGTAGTCAGCCCCAGAGTCCGATGGCTCTCTCTCTCTCTCTCTCTCTCTCTCTCTCTCTCTCTCTCACTCTCTCTCTCTCTCTCTCTGTCTCTCTCTCTCTCTCTCTCTCTCTCTCTCTCTCTCTCTCTCTCTCTCTCTATCTATCTATCTATCTATCTCTCTCTCTCTCTCTCTCTCTCTCTCTCTCTCTCTCTGTCTCTCTCTCTCTCTCTCTCTCTCTCTCTCTCTCTCTCTGTGTCTCTCTCTCTCTCTCTCTCTCTCTGTCTCTCTCTCTCTCTCTATCTCTCTCTCTCTCTCCTCTGTCTCTCTCTCTCTCACTCTGTCTCTCTCTCTCTTTCTATATATATATATATATATATATATATATATATATATATATATATATATATATATATATATATATATATATATATATATATATATATATATATATATATATATATCTCAGTCAAACTTGTAGTCTAAGATATACACATATGAGCAATACGCATTAAACCTTACAGAAGGCATAGTGCCCTTGACATGTCAGTTAACATGTGCCGGCATTGCAGTGAAAATTTTACAAAATAATAGAAATTGAGATGCTACAATTTATCTTCTTACATTTCTAGTTCACAATGAATTCCACGTAATAAACTGTAGAGCACCTGTGAAAGTGTGTTACAATCAGCACCTTCCCTTGTTTTTGATGGCTCTCTCTGGCCAGTTACGTGTAGTTTATTTGGCGTCAAGTGATTTCACACTTCCTCATGCGTGTTCACCGCGAATAAAAACGACACATCAAATTGGCAATCCGGCTTTTCAACGAGCAGATGTTGCCACGTAGGAGAATAACACTATAACGGTGAATGGATGCTCGCTACTATATGGTTTATGTTGTCTAGTGTTTTGGACAATATAGCGTGGATAAGTTTGATCCGTTGGTTTGCTGAACACCGTGTAAAAGGCTTTATAGTCGATTGCTCTCGAGGGTGATTATGAATTTGATGTCATAGTGAGCCTGCGAACGTTTGCGGGGAGTTACACATGAAATGTTTACGTTATACAACGTGGTGTCCAGTCCTTTGGATCCATGTAAACGTTTACGTTATATAGCATGGTGTCCAGTCCTTGGGACCTATGCACACGTTTACGTTATAGAGCGTGGTGTCCAGTCCTTGGGACTATGTACACGTTTACGTTATATAGCGTGGTGTCCAGGCCGTGGGACCTATGTACACGTTTACGTTATATAGCGTGGTGTCCAGGCCTTGGAATATATGTAAATGTTTACGTTATATAGCGTGGTGTCCAGGCCGTGGGACCTATGTACACGTTTACGTTATATAACGTGGTGTCATGGCCGTGGGACCTATGTACACGTTTACGTTATATAGCGTGGTGTCCAGTCCTTGGGACCTATGTAAATGTTTTCGTTATATAGCGTAGTGTCCAGTCCTTAGGACCTATGTAAATGTTTACGTTATATTGCGTTGTGTCCAGTCTTTGGGACCTATGTAAAAGTTTACCTTATATAGCGTAGTGTCCAGTCCTTTGGACCCATGTAAATGTTTACGTTATATAGCGTGGTGTCCAGTCATTGGGTCCTATGTAAATGTTTACGTTATATAGCGTAGTGTGCACACACACACATGCGCGCATGCGCGCACGCACGCACGCACGCATACACACTGCAAATTAAGACACCAATGAACCGGAGGCGAAGTCACATGGAATTTTAATTAATTATCGAAACAAGCGAAGCCGAATTAGTAATTAATATCTTGTGAGGCCACTGCCTTGGCTGTCGTTCTCGGCTTGATACTGTTCTCGAAACAATGTAGTGATCCCATGTTCAAACTGGCCTATATAGAATAATATTCGCATATTAACTATCATCAATGTAAATACGATAAAAAGCTGGATCTCACGCAAAATCGAGGGAATTGGAAAGTCTGCTGTAATTCATAATGCAAGCTAAGATTGCAAATGCAATCGGAGATTGTAGCGTATCTGACAATAGCAATGCCTATACATATAAAGTAATTGTACTAACTGCAACCGTCACATATTGTATTCACTGCATCCAACAGAGTGATATTTGGTTACAAAAACATCTTCTAACGTTCATACTTTGTAAGTTATTAATTTCACCTCGCATGTGTTTGGCAAGAGTAATGAACCGGTGCAGCAAACAGCGTCTTAATGGCGCAGTCCTAGTTTTTTCCACACATATCTACACCGCCCAGGGAGATAATGGTCTATCTTCGATATCGCGTTGGAGGGCTTCAGCTGTGCGCAGTGTTGACTACGGCGTCAGTATAGTGAATTATGGCGTCGGCATAGATATGTCCGTGTCAGCCCATGTCCATATCGATTAATGTACGTTTTAGTCCATGTCCGGGTAAGCCCATGTCCGTGTTAGTCCATGTTCGTGTCAGTTCAGGTCACTGTCAGCCCATGTCCGTGTGAGTCCATGTCCGCGACAGTCCATGTCCGTGTCAGTCCTTGTTCGTGTCAGTTCAGGTCATTGTCAGCCCACGTCCGTGTTAGTCCATGTCCATGTCAATCTATATCACTCCACGTGCTTGTCAGTCCAGGTCCGTTTCAGTCCACGTCCATGTCTTTTTATGTCCGTGTCAGTCCATGTCCGTGGCATCCCGTGTCCGTGCCAGTACATGTTCGCGTCAGTTCATTTCAACGTCAGTCCATGTCCGTGTCAGTCCGTGTCCGTTGCATTCATTGTCCGTGCCAGTCCATGTCCGTGTTAGTCCACGTCCGCGTCACCCCAGGTTCGTGTCACTCCATGTTCGTGTCAGTCCAGGTGCGTGACATTCCATGCCCGCGTAAGTCCATGTCCGTGTCAGTCCATGTGCGTGTTAGTCCATATCAGTCCACGTGCGTGTGAGGCCATGTCCGTGTCTGTCCATGTGCGTGTCGGTACACGGGCGTGTCAGTCCACGCCTGTGTCAGTCCATGTCCGTGTCTGTCCATGTGCGTGTCGGTACACGGGCGTGTCGGTCCACGCCTGTGTCAGTCCATGTCCGTGTCAGTCCATGTGCGTGTTAGTCCATATCAGTCCACAAGCGTGTGAGGCCATGTCCGTGTCTGTCCATGTCCGTGTCTGTCCACGGGCGTGTCAGTCCACGCCTGTGTCAGTCCATGTCCGTGTCTGTCCATGTGCGTGTCGGTACATGGGCGTGTCAGTCCACGCCTGTATCAGTCCATGTCCGTGTAGAGTAGGAGTGATTTTAGAACAGACAATATATTAGGAATGTGAATCACTCAACCCCGTTATTTCAAGCTAATGGCCAGTAAGTTGCACGTTCCCAAAACACTCCTCATAAAGTGTATATTTTGTCAACGTTTTTGCTATAAATAACGCTGCCGCAAAATGGAGATATTAAAAAGCGTGGGTTGTAAAATATATGCAAGTTACGTACATTGTATATGTCTAACATTTAAATATTTTGTGATGAATATTTACCACTCTATCAAAAATAGTACAACATTGTCCACTAAGTAACCATATATGAGCTACGGTGAAACTGATAGGGAAATCTATAAAAGGCACCGATCCGAAAATAATGTGCGCACATAATATATCGCAGCACGATATTCTGGAATAGACTATCTTACATCCATTACTAGAATCCAAATACTTCAACTTGGTCTTTCTCCAGCTGGAAAAGAGTACAGTTTTCTATAACGTTTGGAATGTGACTCTCTTATCCAAACAGTTTCGCTCAACTTTTGGACGTATGCCAATGGAATCTTTTTGACATATGTCTAAAACATGGTTGGGGAGGGTCAGTTAGATAACTTATTATAAATGTACTTAGTCCCACTCCCGTGGGAGTCTATGTCTTCGCCTGCCTAATGGAGATATTGAATAGTCGTGCTATTCGGGAATGTGCCTACGCCTAGCACTGGTTCCGCCAACGCGTTGACTGAGACGGTTCCACCCGCTGCGCTGCCGATATCGTATTCACTTAGTTCACATTTATATTAGTTTTCACTGACCGACACATAGAGCCGGACGTCATGACGGACGTGCACTGTTACAGGCCGTCCGCGCTGGCAGTGAATAAACGTAAGGCATTAAGAATTTATTTATTAATAAGCGAAGCTGTTGTGCTGATTTGATTAAGTGTGCAGTGACATCGATTATGTACTACTTCCGGCACTGTGACAGCTGCTCTTGTTACCAGCTCTAACAGTGTGTGCTGATGAAACTAATGTTATCAGCTCTATCAGTATGTGCTGATGAAACTAATGTTACCAGCTCTATCAGTATGTGGTGATGAAACTAATGTTACCAGCTCTAACAGTGTGTGCTGATGAAACTAATGTTACCAGCTCTAACAGTGTGTGCTGATGAAACTAATGTTACCAGCTCTATCAGTATGTGGTGATGAAACTAATGTTACCAACTCTATCAGTATGTGGTGATGAAACTAATGTTACCAGCTCTAACAGTGTGTTCTGATGAAACTAATGTTACCAGCTCTAACAGTATGTGCTGATTAAATTAATGTTACCAGCTCTAACAGTGTGTTCTGATGAAACTAATGTTACCAGCTCTAACAGTGTGTGCTGATGAAACTAATGTTACCAGCTCTAACATTATGTGCTGATGAAATTAATGTTACCAGCTCTAACAGTATGTGCTGATGAAACTAATGTTACCAGCTCTAACAGTATGTGCTGATGAAACTAATGTTACCAGCTCTAACAGTGTGTGCTGATGAAACTAATGATACCAGCTCTAACAGTATGTGCTGATGAAACTGATGTTACCAGCTCTAACAGTATGTGCTGATGAAGCTAATGTTACCAGCTCTAACAGTATGTGCTGATGAAACTAATGTTACCAGCTCTAACAGTGTGTTCTGATGAAACTAATGTTACCAGCTCTAACAGTATGTGCTGATGAAACTGATGTCACCAGCTCTAACAGTGTGTGCTGATGAAATTAATGTTACCAGCTCTAACAGTGTGTGCTGATGAAACTAATGTTACCAGCTCTAACAATGTGTGCTGGTGAAACTAATGGTACCAGCTCTAACAGTATGTGCTGTTGAAACTGATGTTACCAGCTCTAGCAGTATGTGCTGATGAAGCTAATGTTACCAGCTCTAACAGTATGTGCTGATGAAACTAATGTTACCAGCTCTAACAGTGTGTTCTGATGAAACTAATGTTACCAGCTCTAACAGTATGTGCTGATGAAACTAATGTCACCAGCTCTAACAGTGTGTGCTGATGAAACTAATGTAACCAGCTCTAACAGTATGAGCTGATGAAACTAATGTAACCAGCTCTAACAGTGTGTGCTGATGAAACTAATGTAACCAGCTCTAACAGCATGTGCTGATGAAACTAGTGTTTCCAGCTCTAACAGTATGTGCTGATGAAACTAGTGTTTCCAGCTCTAACAGTGTGTGCTGATGAAACTAGTGTTTCCAGCTCTAACAGTATGTGCTGATGAACCTAGTGTTTCCAGCTCTAACAGTATGAGCTGATGAAACTAATGTAACCAGCTCTAACAGTGTGTGCTGATGAAACTAATGTAACCAGCTCTAACAGCATGTGCTGATGAAACTAGTGTTTCCAGCTCTAACAGTATGTGCTGATGAAACTAGTGTTTCCAGCTCTAACAGTGTGTGCTGATGAAACTAGTGTTTCCAGCTCTAACAGTATGTGCTGATGAAACTAGTGTTTCCAGCTCTAACAGTATGTGCTGATTAAACTAATGCTACCGGCTCTAACAGTGTGTTCTGATGAAACTAATGTAACCAGCTCTAATAGTATATGCTGATGAAACTAGTATATCCACCTCTAACAGTGTGTTCTGATGAAACTAATGTCACCAGTTCTAACAGTATGTGCTGATTAAACTAATGTTACCAGCTCTAACAGTGTGTTCTGATGAAACTAATGTATTCGAGGCCGCGAAAATTACCACCCGAGGAGGTTCTCCTGTTTCGCTCATTTCGTTTTAAGCAAGTTTTGTGAAAAAATCTAACCTACTTATAGCATCGACTAAGTGCTAGCTCGAGGGTCCAAATGTGTTATTTAGTTTTGGTGAAATCACGGTACACACTAAAGCATTACTTTTAACCGGATCTGGTCAAAATTCGGCGAAACATTACAAGGGTGGTCAGGCTATATAAGCTATGACATAAGGCCTACTACTATTCACATTTTGGCAAGTTACCCGATCGTTCAATCAAACTCAGTTATTTCGATGATTGTAACAAACATGTGTACTCTTTGATTAAGCCATCTGCGCATATGAAACTGCTAAACAAAAAATACATTTGATTATCAACGAACCCGATTGTGGTGGGCAAAATGAAGGAAGGAAGGTGTTTGAAAGCCTGAAACTGGCCCTGACTTGGTGTGCAACATTCATTATTCGATTACCCGATCATTTGAGTTGACGTATTCCAGGTGGTTTACCAGTATTAGCCGCGATGAGGCGCGGTATCCAGTCCGTGGGAATGCTCAACGCGCTTTACACTTCATCCCCGTCAGTCCTCTTTATTTCAATACCAACGTGACTTTTCTGAGAAGCATTCAGCCATGCTGCACTGACTGCGCGAAGACTATTCGTTCATATATGTCCATCACTTTTAGAGTCAGATACTCGTGTTTACAATTGAATAAACTGGGGCAAAGTAGAATGAACGAATTTATCCAATTTCGAAACGGAAGCAAGAGGTTTTGAATCCGGGTTATCTCGACTGAGAGTGCAATTGTATGTATTTTTGAATCCGGGTTATCTCGACTGAGAGTGCAATTGTATGTATTTTTGAATCCGGGTTATCTCGACTGAGAGTGCAATTGTATGCATTTTTATTTCCTTCACGTTTTTCTATCATTAAAAGAAGCACGTATCTACAAACATGCTAATGACACCACATTCCTACTAAAACATTTTTTCTACGATATTGCATTCCCAGACACCACAAACACACCTGCTACTTGCTTTGACTGTAGTAATATCACGTTGCAGTACGCATAAGCATTGCTAGAAAAAACGCGCTATATGAATAGAGACATTCCAGCAAGCGACGATGCACGTTTTAGTGTTACCACATGTATCAAGTAAACAGGTGATTCGATGAGCGTGCGTGCACAGGTATTCGATGAGCGTGCGTGCACAGGTGATTCGATGAGCGTGCGTGCGCAGGTGATTTGATGAGCGTGCGTGCGCAGGTATTCCTTTCCCCACAAACAATTTTTAAACTTTAGCGTCGCAAATCGTTTCACAAACTGTTGTACACATATTGTCAGCAACACAACATAAGTGGGTTTATATATTATACACCAGTGACAAAGCACAAATAGTTTATATCGGTTTGGGATGTGTAAGATAGTATTTTCTCCTAATCGAAGCTACATATACGTTTGCTTTGGTTTGGTCTAGCGAAATATTTGTTAAGATATCATATTGTATTCTGGAAATTACGATATGTGCGGGTGTCATAGAAGATGAACCCGTGTTTTAAGCTGCGCCAACATCAAGTCACCGCACACTTTCGCATGTCGGTCTATGAACTACGAATGACCTAGACTACTGCCACTACTGAGGTCGTAGTGTGACCTAGACTACTGTCTCTACTGAGGTCGTAGAGTGACCTGGACTACTGCCACTACTGAAGTCGTAGAGTGACCTAGACTACTGCCTCTACTGAGGTCGTAGAGTGACCTAGACTACTGCCTCTACTGAGGTCGTAGAGTGACCTAGACTAATGCCTCTACTGAGGTCGTAGAGTGACCTAGACTACTGTCTCTACTGAGGTCCTACAATGACCAAGGCTACTTTCTCTACTGCGTTCGTAGTGTGACCTAGACTACTGTCTCTACTGAGGTCGTAGAGTGACCTAGACTACTGCCTTTACTGAGGTCGCAGAGTGACCTAGACTACTGCCTCTACTGAGGTCGTAGAGTGACCTAGACTACTGTCTCTACTGAGGTCGTAGAGTGACCTAGACTACTGCCACTACTGAGGTCGTAGAGTGGCCTAGACTACTGCCTCTACTGAGGTCGTAGAGTGACCTAGACTACTGCCTCTACTGAGGTCGTAGAGTGACCTAGACTACTGCCTCTACTGAGGTCGTAGTGTGACGTAGACTACTGCCTCTACTGAGGTCGTAGTGTGACCTAGACTACTGTCTCTACTGAGGTCGTAGAGTGACCTAGACTAATGCCTCTACTGAGGTCGTAGAGTGACCTAGACTAATGCCTCTACTGAGGTCGTAGAGTGACCTAGACTACTGTCTCTACTGAGGTCCTACAATGACCAAGGCTACTTTCTCTACTGCGGTCTTAGTGTGACCTAGACTACTGTATCTACTGAGGTCGTAGAGTGACCTAGACTACTGCCTCTACTGTGGTCCTAGAGTGACCAAGGCTACTTTCTCTACTGAGGTCGTAGTGTGACCTAGACTACTGCCTCTACTGTGGTCCTAGAGTGACCAAGGCTACTTTCTCTACTGAGGTCGTATTGTGACCTAGACTACTGCCTCTACTGTGGTCCTAGAGTGACCAAGCTAATTGCTTGTATTTGAGGCTGTAGGCAATTGGCGTTAATGCAATTACGTATTCAATACAAGAGCAAATTACTAGCGTCTGGTAGAACCGCGCGATGATTGACAGGTATCGCCAGGTTCACTGTAGTTGTCTGGGTGTGACGATAATTGACAGCTATCGCAGAGATATAGAGAGGTGGCGAGAAAGGCATACACAAACAACGAGCGATACATATTGAGAACCGTCAGCACAGACGAATACAGTCTCGATAGAACAGGCCTTAGGTCACTCATTGGCAGTCTACGCTATCACGAATAAGCGTCCATAGGGTCCTGCTTTGAAGCGAATGGAAAACGACTCTGCCACCTCCGTGTCTCTCCTCACCAAGTCACTCATTCTTAATATTCGCAGTCCTCTGCTGTGTATTCCGCCCAACGGCAGCCTCCACGCCTTCATTATACCATCGTGTCCCAACTGTGTGCGCAATATCCAAACTATCTCTGTATGCTCTTTCGTAATTCATAAGTTATAACAATACTAATAATCTCTTAGAAAACAAGCATAATGTTTCCAGCAATTGTACGTAATTATGAATTACTGTTGTTCCGAGGTACGTAATCTACCTCAAACTTTCACATACGTTCCTTCTTAATATCGTTATCCCCGGGGGAGTGTTTCAGCAGCATACGAATTTGACCGATATGTGAGGAAACATACAGACAGGCTGGCAGGCACACAGAGAGAAAAACATACAGACAGACACATCTGCAAACTACTTTATGGTATCGACGGTAGTACACATGTGCGGGGCATATTTGGAAGTTATACCCACTATAAAATAGGTTGTTTGTTCGCTGTTTGTTAACACCACACGACGTTTACTTAATCCAGAAGGTTAGGAATACCCTGAATTTCCTAGACGTTGTGCACGTGCGGCCACCAAGAACGATGCCACTGAATCTGTCTCATCAGTCTACGTTACCAATTGGAAGCATCGAACCAAGCGACAACTGGGAAATTCGCTAAATGCGATCGCGTGCCGTCTCGCCCCTTTGTAACCGCACCATGTGGGCCGCTCTAATAGGGAAGCCACTGTTTTCACTTTGATATTCTGGAGCCGCGTGACTAGATATTTGCTGTGTGTAAAGTTGACGTAAAAGTTATCGTGGTAGATTAGTATTGTGGGCATTATTGCACATGTGGGTTGTTTACATTATTGCACACGTGGGTTGTTTACATTATTGCACACGTGGGTTGTTTACTTTTTCAATGAGGACGAGGAGTAAATGTTCTCCAAATGACTCATATTACATTACGCGTTGGAAATATGAATATGCTACACTCAATAACTCAGCAAGTAATCGACATATGACAACATATGGTGTACCATTTCTAAGTTATGGAAGTGGTCCACATTACCAGTATGCTCATATTTCCGAACCTTCCCCTGTAGCTCTTCCTACTAAAAATATACACTCAAAACAGTATTATATTTCCTTGTTTATGTACCTTGGAATTAATTAAGAATGCAAAACATATTGTCATCTAAATACTACTATATTTCTATTGATTATGTACTTTGGGATGATTTATGACTGCGCTACAGATTGTCGTCACGTTATATAGCCATGCGCACATATCTGCTAAGCACCGACAACGTTGGCCGTTATATTCCCGTACAAGCTTAATATCATACAGCCGCAACCTGATTTTATTACAACGTTTCAAATAACATATCAACGGGAATAACATGCTTATTTAATCATCACGTTACACAAACACAATCAACAAACCGGGCATTCAGCGACATGTAAGATTATGGTTTTCTATGTGTACTTCTTCCTTGGCAGAACAGTTGTCCTTCTCTGGGACGGGCGCTGACGCAAGGCACCAATGAATGTGTTGACTTCTGCCTTGAACTTGTCTCTCTCTGATTGCAATTATGTCCTCTGGGCGTTCACTCCAGTTGGTAAGAATATCCACTTACGGCCCGCAGTGTTCGAGGGTGGAGTCGCTGTATGGTGAGATGTTGATGCGCTGGTGGCACTACTGGGGGTAGGGGTAACGTGCTATTGAATAGGGTTGATGTATCTCCAGCGTATATCCGGTGCACCAACTTGTCTCCTGCTTTGATTGCATGATGACATTATGATATGACGATATAGTTACGATAATACATTTTTTGGCACGGGCAACAAGGATATCCTGAATTTTAAAAAGGGTTTCCTGAAAGGGCGGTTCTACGTTTTGGTCGATTCGGCATAGTTTCTGACGCGACACGTGAAACACGCCAAAGTAAATCTTTAAGACAGGTATTTGCAAGAACGACTATTTTAGAAAAATACACATCTGTACAGGGAATATAATTATGGAATTCACCAAAACATCCAATGTACAGCTGGACTATTACGTTTCAGAGAATGTGTAATGGGAATTCGTCTCACCATTATACATCGCTGGATTAAATGTTGAATAAGATCAAACAGCAGCCAGTATTATATTATTATTTGTACGTTTCCTTGTAAACATGTATGTAAGCATTGTGTAAACATATATGTAAGCATTGTGTAAACATATATGTAAGCATTGTGTAAATATATATATATATATATATATATATATATATATATATGTAAGCATTGTGTAAAAATGCATATAAACATTGTGTAAACATGTATGTAAGCTTTGTGTAAACATGTATTTAAGCATTGTGGAAACATGTATGTAAGCATTGTGTAAACATGTATGCAAGCATTGTGTAAACATGTATGCAAGCATTGTGTAAGCATTAAACTTCTGCTTTCATAATTGTAAACATACCGTGTTTTATGTTGATGTATTACAATGATTTTGTGGAAATAAACTGCATCGAATTGAATTGAATGTCACCACAGGTAGACCGTTGTTTTCTAAAGATGTTGAAATCCTAATGTAGTGTCCTCGCATAGACAGGATAGATCACGAAACAGTGTGATTATTACATATGACTCGATATCCCATTACACAGACTGACCGTTTTCATAAATAAAAATAAAGTCCTAAATGCAAACTATTAGGGATTGAACAACGCCAATATATTGATCGATACGTGTGGACGTCTCGGCTGGACGACGGCCATCCACAGAGTGGATATCGATGTAGGAGAAAACTAAATAAAACATCTGCGAAATGAAGATTAATGATGGCGCATCTTTCGCGTCGGTCGCTCTGATATTGATTTGGGGGAACCGATAGGGCGGATGTGAACGACGGGAGGTCGCAATATTCCGTCAATCAACGGGCGCCGTCAGCAGGTAGACCGTCATTCAGTGCCGCGGAGTCGGATGCGATAGGGATTGATTGAGTCCACGGTCGTGTGTGGACGTAAAGGCGATGGTAAGGATGCCATGGCTACGCGGCGGAGGGCGATGTTCGGTTTCATCATCCGGAATACTTAATAATACGAATATGTTATGGCCTCTGATTAATAACAAATTGGATCGTGATTTTCATGATAAAAGCACCGGTCTACCCGATCCGATGAGATGATGTTGGTTTGAAACTAGCACATCTGATCGTAGCAGACCAGCCTACTTTCAGTTTCATCAGTCCGTTTAAAAATACGACAATATTGAAGCATAGATGACTTCAATGCTGGATAATGTTGTTGACCAAATCAAACACTAATCCTTTACTTATATGAGGCAGGAATAAATGCGTATGCCAGATAATCCACCAAATACTGGCGGCATTTCTTCTTCATTTACACCATGAGCTGAAGTACAACATTTACACCATGAGCTGAAGTACAACATTTACACCATGAGCTGAAGTACAACATTTACACCATGAGCTGAAGTACAACATTTACACCATGAGCTGAAGTACAACATTTACACCATGAGCTGAAGTACAACATTTACACCATGAGCTGAAGTACAACATTTACACCATGAGCTGAAGTACAACATTTACACCATGAGCTGAAGTACAACATTTACACCATGAGCTGAAGTACAACATTTACACCATGAGCTGAAGTACAACATTTACACCATGAGCTGAAGTACAACATTTACACCATGAGCTGAAGTACAACATTTACACCATGAGCTGAAGTACAACATTTACACCATGAGCTGAAGTACAACATTTACACCATGAGCTGAAGTACAACATTTACACCATGAGCTGAAGTACAACATTTACACCATGAGCTGAAGTACAACATTTACACCATGAGCTGAAGTACAACATTTACACCATGAGCTGAAGTACAACATTTACACCATGAGCTGAAGTACAACATTTACACCATGAGCTGAAGTACAACATGTTATAATAAATATCCATTAAAGCGAAAAAAAGTAATGGTTTTGGGGCTATGCATCCAAAAGAGGTCATATAAACTAACCACTAACCATCAAGTTTATTCAGAATGTGTTCTAAAAGTGGAAGATACCAGTCACTTCTCCAGTTGACTGAGCGCTCATATGCAAACCAGCGATACCGATAAGCGCATACATAGTTCTATGAAAATCGGGTAACCTAGACTATTGTGACGTATTAAGGGAAGCCGGCACAGAAACATCTCAACGTTTCAAACAAACGTGTTATTTTATCAGAAGGAGGACTACTTTAGTAAACAAATGCCAACATATAAGTTGAGTTTGGACTCAAGCAGCATAGCCATATTGTATTGATAAATATAGAAATAGGTGTATACAGATGTATTTTCATTTGGCGAGCGAATTTTGCTACACTTTGATACTCGTGACGTAGGGTTACCTAACAGTATGGCGCGACGCATGGATAGGCCAATGTGTGTGCAACAAGGTTTTCCTAGTAAATCACTGGCGTGATATTCTTAATTGCAGTTGAACATGGCTGTGTTTTAATAACTATTATAGGTGCATAGGCCCAAAATCACGAATTTGGTTTCCTTTTAAAATAATAACACATTGATCGTACAAAAACAGCTCAGCTGTAGTAATCCACTTTCGGGTTATTTGTCTGTTCGAATCAAGTCATTTTATATGCGTAAACAAAATTAATGCAACCCCTTTGAATATAGCGCCCCCTAGCACCATGTATAAGTTTGTGTCCACTTGGTCACCAAATTGGACCACACATGGGCGTTTTGAACCGCTGACCTAACGAAATAATTTTTTTTCACTCCACATTTCGAGTATTCATTTGCGGGTACGTTTCTTCTAAAAACATCAACGTGTACAAACTCTACGATAGATTGATTCTCAACAGGATTACATACATTGTTGACCAACAACTACCCCCCAAGCAAGCTGGTTTTAGGATGAACAGGTGCACCATCGATCAGGTTGTTCACCTCACTCGGGACACTGAAGATTCTTTACAAAAGCGGGAGAAAGCTAGAGTCGTTTTAATGGACATGACAGCTGCATATGATACTGTGTGGCTACAGGGGCTAGAGTATAAGCTGCTACAAATGGTTGCAGACAGGAGAATGGTCGCATTCATCAGTAACTTCATCTCCAACAGAACATTTGTCGTGTGCTCGAGTAAGGGAGAGCGGAGCCTGCGAAATCGCCTTAGAAACTGTTTCCCGCAGGACTCTGTCCTCGCACTAACCCCTCAACATCTATGTATCAGATGTGCCACCCACCACAACCACAAAATATACGTATGCTGATGACCTTGTTCTGTAAGTGTCCCGAAGATCTACTCCAGGCATGGAAGCATCTCTAACAGAGGACATACACAATATTGCCTCCTCCATACGTCAATGGAGACTACGACTAAGCCAAGCCAAAACAACTACATCCCTATTTCAGAAATGTAATGTCTCACTGAAGGGTAACATGCTTCCCTTCACCAGCAACCCTGTCTACCTTGGGGTTACCCTTGACAGAAGTGTCACGTATAAAGAACACAAGTGAAAGCTGCTAAAATGTTGAACTCTCGCGTTGGGACGATAAGGCGTCCGGCAGGCATAACCTGGGAGCCGACATACAACCTGGAAGCCGACTTTACGCCTCTCCGAACATCAACTATCGCGCTTGTATTCTAAACTGCAGAATACTGATGCCCAGCCTGAGGACGTAGAAGCCACATCAACACATTAGACACTGTCCTAAATTCGTCAATGCGAATATTTGTTTAGATGTGTGATGTACACCCCCATTGAGATGTGTGATGTACACCCCCACTGAGATGTGTGATGTACACACCCACTGAGATGTGTGATGTACACTCCCACTGAGATGTGTGATGTACACTCCCACTGAGATGTGTGATGTACACACCCATTGAGATGTGTGATGTACACTGCCACTGAGATGTGTGATGTACACCCCCATTGAGATGTGTGATGTACACCCCCACTGAGATGTGTGATGTACACCCCCACTGAGATGTGTGATGTACACCCTCACTGAGATGTATGATGTACACTCCCACTGAGATGTGTGATGTACACCCCCACTGAGATGTGTGATGTACACCCCCACTGATATGTGTGCTGTACACCCTCACTGAGAAGTATGATGTACACTCCCACTGAGATGTGTGATGTACACCCTCACTGAGAAATATGATGTACACTCCCACTGAGATGTGTGATGTACACCCCCACTGAGATGTGAGATGTACACCTTCACTGAAATGTATGATGTACACTCCCACTGAGATGTGTGATGTACACCCCCACTGAGATGTGTGATGTACACCCTCACTGAGATATATGATGTACACTCCCACTTAGATGTGTGATGAACACTGAGATGTATGATGTACAGTCCCACTGAGATGTGTGATGTACACCCCCACTGAGATGTATGAGGTACACTCCCACTGAGATGTGTGATGTACACCCCCACTGAGATGTGTGATGTACACCTCCACTGATATGTATGAGGTATACCCCACTGATATGTGTGATGTACACCCTCACTGAGATGTGTGATGTACACCCCCACTGAGATGTGTGATGTACACCCCCACTGATATGTGTGATGTACACCCTCACTGAGATGTATGATGTACACTCCCACTGAGATGTGTGATGTACACCCCCACTGAGATGTATGAGGTACACTCCCACTGAGATGTGTGATGTACACCCCCACTGAGATGTGTTATGTTCACCCCCACTGAGATGTGTGATGTACACTCCCACTGAAATGTATGAGGTACACTCCCACTGAGATGTGTGATGTACACTCCCACTGAGATGTATGAGGTACACTCCCACTGAGATGTGTGATGTACACCCCCACTGAGATGTGTGATGTACACCCTCACTGAGATGTATGATGTACACTCCCACTGAAATGTGTGATGTACACCCCCACTGAGATGTATGATGTAAACTCCCACTGATAAGTGTGATGTACACCCCCACTGAGATGTGTGATGTACACTCCCACTGATATGTGTGATGTACACCCTCATTGAGATGTGTGATGTACACCCCCACTGAGATGTGTGATGTACACCCCCACTGAGATGTGTGATGTACACCCCCACTGAGATGTATGATGTACACCCCCACTGAGATGTGTGATGTACACCCCCACTGAGATGTATGATGTACACTCCCACTGAGATGTGTGATGTACACTCCCACTGAGATGTCTGATGTACATCCCCTCTGAGATGTGTGATGTACAGCCCCACTGAGATGTGTGATGTACACCCCCACTGAGATGTGTGATGTACACCACCACTGAGATGTGTGACGTACACCCCCACTGAGATGTATGATGTACACTCCCACTGATATGTGTGATGTACACACCCAATGATATGCGTGATGTACACCCCCACTGAGATGTGTGATGTATACCCCCACTGAGATGTGTGATGTACACCCCCACTGAGATGTGTGATGTACACTCCCACTGATATATGTGATTTACACCCTCAATGAGATGTATGATGTACACTCCCACTGAGATGTGTGATGTACACCCCCACTGAGATGTGCGAAGTACACTCCCACTGAGATGTGTGATGTACACCCCCACTGAGATGTGTGATGTACACTCCCACTGATATATGTGATGTACACCCTCAATGATATGTATAATGTACACTCCCACTGAGATGTATGATGTACACTCCCACTGAGATGTTTGATGTACACCCCCACTGAGATGAGTGAGGTACACTCCCACTGATATGTGTGATGTACACACTCACTGAGATGTATGGTCTACACCCCCACTGAGATGAGTGATGTACACCCCCACTGAGATGTGTGATGTACACCCCCACTGAGATGTATGATGTACACCCCCACTGAGATGTGTGATGTACACCCCCACTGAGATGTGTGATGTACATCCCCACTGATATGTGTGATGTACACTCCCACTGATATGTGTGATGTACACCCTCACTGAGATGTGTGATGTACACCCCCACTGAGATGTATGATGTACACCCCCACTGAGATGTGTGATGTACACCCCCACTGAGATGTGTGATGTACACTCCCACTGATATGTGTGATGTACACCTTCACTGAGATGTGTGATGTACACCACCACTGAGATGTGTGATGTACACTTCCACTGAGATGTGTGATGTACACCCCCACTGAGATGTGTGATGTACACCCACACTGATATGTGTGATGTACACCCCCACTGAGATGTGTGATGTACACTCCCACTGATATGTGTGAAGTACACTCCCACTGAGATGTATGAGGTACACTCCCACTGAGATGTGTGATGTACACCCCTACTGAGATGTGTGATGTACACCTCCACTGATATGTATGAGGTATACCCCACTGATATGTGTGATGTACACCCTCACTGAGATGTGTGATGTACACCCCCACTGAGATGTGTGATGTACACCCCCACTGAGATGTGTAATGTACACCCTCACTGAGATGTATGATGTACACTCCCACTGAGATGTGTGATGTACACCCCCACTGAGATGTGTGATGTACACCCCCACTGAGATGTGTTATGTACACCCCCACTGAGATGTGTTATGTTCACCCCCACTGAGATGTGTGATGTACACTCCCACTGAAATGTATGAGGTACACTCCCACTGAGATGTGTGATGTACACTCCCACTGAGATGTATGAGGTACACTCCCACTGAGATGTGTGATGTACACCCCTACTGAGATGTGTGATGTACACCCTCACTGAGATGTATGATGTACACTCCCACTGAGATGTGTGATGTACACCCCCACTGAGATGTATGATGTAAACTCCCACTGATATGTGTGATGTACACCCCCACTGAGATGTGTGATGTACACTCCCACTGATATGTGTGATGTACACCCTCATTGAGATGTGTGATGTACACCCCCACTGAGATGTGTGATGTACACCCCCACTGAGATGTGTGATGTACACCCCCACTGAGATGTATGATGTACACCCCCACTGAGATGTATGATGTACACCCCCACTGAGATGTGTGATGTACACTCCCACTGAGATGTCTGATGTACACCCCCTCTGAGATGTGTGATGTACAGCCCCACTGAGATGTGTGATTTACACCCCCACTGAGATGTGTGATGTACACCACCACTGAGATGTGTGATGTACACCCCCACTGAGATGTGTGATGTACACTCCCACTGAGATGTGTGATGTACACCCCCACTGAGATGTGTGATATACACTCCCACTGATATGTGTGATGTACACCCTCACTGAGATGTGTGATGTACACTCCCACTGAGATGTGTGATGTACACTCCCACTGAGATGTGTGATGTACACCCCCACTGAGATGTATGATGTACACCCCCACTGAGATGTGTGATGTACACTCCCACTGAGGTGTGTGATGTACACCCCCACTGAGATGTGTGATGTACACCCGCACTGAGATGTGTGATGTACACTCCCACTGAGATGTGTGATGTACACTCCCACTGAGATGTGTGATGTACACTCCCACTGATATGTGTGATGTACACCCTCACTGAGATGTGTGATGTACACCCCTACTGAGATGTGTGATGTACACCTCCACTGATATGTATGAGGTATACCCCACTGATATGTGTGATGTACACCCTCACTGAGATGTGTGATGTACACCCCCACTGAGATGTGTGATGTACACCCCCACTGAGATGTGTAATGTACACCCTCACTGAGATGTATGATGTACACTCCCACTGAGATGTGTGATGTACACCCCCACTGAGATGTATGAGGTACACTCCCACTGAGATGTGTGATGTACACCCTCACTGAGATGTGTGATGTACACCCCCACTGAGATGTGTGATGTACACCCCCACTGAGATGTGTAATGTACACCCTCACTGAGATGTATGATGTACACTCCCACTGAGATGTGTGATGTACACCCCCACTGAGATGTATGAGGTACACTCCCACTGAGATGTGTGATGTACACCCCCACTGAGATGTGTTATGTTCACCCCCACTGAGATGTGTGATGTACACTCCCACTGAAATGTATGAGGTACACTCCCACTGAGATGTGTGATGTACACTCCCACTGAGATGTATGAGGTACACTCCCACTGAGATGTGTGATGTACACCCCTACTGAGATGTGTGATGTACACCCTCACTGAGATGTATGATGTACACTCCCACTGAGATGTGTGATGTACACCCCCACTGAGATGTATGATGTAAACTCCCACTGATATGTGTGATGTACACCCCCACAGAGATGTGTGATGTACACTCCCACTGATATGTGTGATGTACACCCTCATTGAGATGTGTGATGTACACCCCCACTGAGATGTGTGATGTACACCCCCACTGAGATGTGTGATGTACACCCCCACTGAGATGTATGATGTACACCCCCACTGAGATGTATGATGTACACCCCCACTGAGATGTGTGATGTACACTCCCACTGAGATGTCTGATGTACACCCCCTCTGAGATGTGTGATGTACAGCCCCACTGAGATGTGTGATTTACACCCCCACTGAGATGTTTGATGTACACCACCACTGAGATGTGTGATGTACACCCCCACTGAGATGTGTGATGTACACTCCCACTGAGATGTGTGATGTACACCCCCACTGAGATGTGTGATATACACTCCCACTGATATGTGTGATGTACACCCTCACTGAGATGTGTGATGTACACTCCCACTGAGATGTGTGATGTACACTCCCACTGAGATGTGTGATGTACACCCCCACTGAGATGTATGATGTACACCCCCACTGAGATGTGTGATGTACACTCCCACTGAGGTGTGTGATGTACACCCCCACTGAGATGTGTGATGTACACCCGCACTGAGATGTGTGATGTACACTCCCACTGAGATGTGTGATGTACACTCCCACTGAGATGTGTGATGTACACTCCCACTGATATGTGTGATGTACACCCTCACTGAGATGTGTGATGTACACCCCTACTGAGATGTGTGATGTACACCTCCACTGATATGTATGAGGTATACCCCACTGATATGTGTGATGTACACCCTCACTGAGATGTGTGATGTACACCCCCACTGAGATGTGTGATGTACACCCCCACTGAGATGTGTAATGTACACCCTCACTGAGATGTATGATGTACACTCCCACTGAGATGTGTGATGTACACCCCCACTGAGATGTATGAGGTACACTCCCACTGAGATGTGTGATGTACACCCCCACTGAGATGTGTTATGTTCACCCCCACTGAGATGTGTGATGTACACTCCCACTGAAATGTATGAGGTACACTCCCACTGAGATGTGTGATGTACACTCCCACTGAGATGTATGAGGTACACTCCCACTGAGATGTGTGATGTACACCCCTACTGAGATGTGTGATGTACACCCTCACTGAGATGTATGATGTACACTCCCACTGAGATGTGTGATGTACACCCCCACTGAGATGTATGATGTAAACTCCCACTGATATGTGTGATGTACACCCCCACTGAGATGTGTGATGTACACTCCCACTGATATGTGTGATGTACACCCTCATTGAGATGTGTGATGTACACCCCCACTGAGATGTGTGATGTACACCCCCACTGAGATGTGTGATGTACACCCCCACTGAGATGTGTGATGTACACTCCCACTGATATGTGTGATGTACACCCTCACTGAGATGTGTGATGTACACCACCACTGAGATGTGTGATGTACACTTCCACTGAGATGTGTGATGTACACCCCCACTGAGATGTGTGATGTACACCCACACTGATATGTGTGATGTACACCCCCACTGAGATGTGTGATGTACACTCCCACTGATATGTGTGAAGTACACTCCCACTGAGATGTATGATGTACACTCCCACTGAGATGTGTGATGTACACCCCTACTGAGATGTGTGATGTACACCTCCACTGATATGTATGAGGTATACCCCACTGATATGTGTGATGTACACCCTCACTGAGATGTGTGATGTACACCCCCACTGAGATGTGTGATGTACACCCCCACTGAGATGTGTAATGTACACCCTCACTGAGATGTATGATGTACACTCCCACTGAGATGTGTGATGTACACCCCCACTGAGATGTATGAGGTACACTCCCACTGAGATGTGTGATGTACACCCCCACTGAGATGTGTTATGTTCACCCCCACTGAGATGTGTGATGTACACTCCCACTGAAATGTATGAGGTACACTCCCACTGAGATGTGTGATGTACACTCCCACTGAGATGTATGAGGTACACTCCCACTGAGATGTGTGATGTACACCCCTACTGAGATGTGTGATGTACACCCTCACTGAGATGTATGATGTACACTCCCACTGAGATGTGTGATGTACACCCCCACTGAGATGTATGATGTAAACTCCCACTGATATGTGTGATGTACACCCCCACTGAGATGTGTGATGTACACTCCCACTGATATGTGTGATGTACACCCTCATTGAGATGTGTGATGTACACCCCCACTGAGATGTGTGATGTACACCCCCACTGAGATGTGTGATGTACACCCCCACTGAGATGTATGATGTACACCCCCACTGAGATGTATGATGTACACCCCCACTGAGATGTGTGATGTACACTCCCACTGAGATGTCTGATGTACACCCCCTCTGAGATGTGTGATGTACAGCCCCACTGAGATGTGTGATTTACACCCCCACTGAGATGTGTGATGTACACCACCACTGAGATGTGTGATGTACACCCCCACTGAGATGTGTGATGTACACTCCCACTGAGATGTGTGATGTACACCCCCACTGAGATGTGTGATATACACTCCCACTGATATGTGTGATGTACACCCTCACTGAGATGTGTGATGTACACTCCCACTGAGATGTGTGATGTACACTCCCACTGAGATGTGTGATGTACACCCCCACTGAGATGTATGATGTACACCCCCACTGAGATGTGTGATGTACACTCCCACTGAGGTGTGTGATGTACACCCCCACTGAGATGTGTGATGTACACCCGCACTGAGATGTGTGATGTACACTCCCACTGAGATGTGTGATGTACACTCCCACTGAGATGTGTGATGTACACTCCCACTGATATGTGTGATGTACACCCTCACTGAGATGTGTGATGTACACCCCTACTGAGATGTGTGATGTACACCTCCACTGATATGTATGAGGTATACCCCACTGATATGTGTGATGTACACCCTCACTGAAATATGTGATGTACACCCCCACTGAGATGTGTGATGTACACCCCCACTGAGATGTGTAATGTACACCCTCACTGAGATGTATGATGTACACTCCCACTGAGATGTGTGATGTACACCCCCACTGAGATGTATGAGGTACACTCCCACTGAGATGTGTGATGTACACCCCCACTGAGATGTGTTATGTTCACCCCCACTGAGATGTGTGATGTACACTCCCACTGAAATGTATGAGGTACACTCCCACTGAGATGTGTGATGTACACTCCCACTGAGATGTATGAGGTACACTCCCACTGAGATGTGTGATGTACACCCCTACTGAGATGTGTGATGTACATCCTCACTGAGATGTATGATGTACACTCCCACTGAGATGTGTGATGTACACCCCCACTGAGATGTATGATGTAAACTCCCACTGATATGTGTGATGTACACCCCCACTGAGATGTGTGATGTACACTCCCACTGATATGTGTGATGTACTCCCTCATTGAGATGTGTGATGTACACCCCCACTGAGATGTGTGATGTACACCCCCACTGAGATGTGTGATGTACACCCCCACTGAGATGTATGATGTACACCCCCACTGAGATGTATGATGTACACCCCCACTGAGATGTGTGATGTACACTCCCACTGAGATGTCTGATGTACACCCCCTCTGAGATGTGTGATGTACAGCCCCACTGAGATGTGTGATTTACACCCCCACTGAGATGTGTGATGTACACCACCACTGAGATGTGTGATGTACACCCCCACTGAGATGTGTGATGTACACTCCCACTGAGATGTGTGATGTACACCCCCACTGAGATGTGTGATATACACTCCCACTGATATGTGTGATGTACACCCTCACTGAGATGTGTGATGTACACTCCCACTGAGATGTGTGATGTACACTCCCACTGAGATGTGTGATGTACACCCCCACTGAGATGTATGATGTACACCCCCACTGAGATGTGTGATGTACACTCCCACTGAGGTGTGTGATGTACACCCCCACTGAGATGTGTGATGTACACCCGCACTGAGATGTGTGATGTACACTCCCACTGAGATGTGTGATGTACACTCCCACTGAGATGTGTGATGTACACTCCCACTGATATGTGTGATGTACACCCTCACTGAGATGTGTGATGTACACTCCCACTGAGATGTGTGATGTACCCCCTCACTGATATGTGTGATGTACACCCCCACTGAGATGTGTGATGTACACCCCCACTAAGATGTGTGATGTACACCCCCACTGAGATGTGGTGCTGGCTGATTCAACGCAAAATGCACCAACTTGGATACAGAGATGCTTGCACTGATCCCCCCCCAGACTGCGGACCACCTACTGGAATGACCAGCATGCCCACCGGTATGTAACGATGACATACATCCTGGTAGTCAACGAAACAGCAGTGACACGGCTCCGTCAGCTAGGTGATGTATAGTGGAAGTATACGAAATAAGAATACTATCAACACATTTTTTGGTTAGAATAAGATACCGGCACATTCCTTCTAGGAAGCACTCGACGTTCAATAAGCCGGATTGTCTGCGGTTTTCACGCCTTAATCAAGTGAGAAGACGTGACTCGCCGCCTGAAGCGTCGCTACTCGTTGCAAATCGGGCAGGAGGCCGACCTGATTGCAATAGACCAACGCTACTTGGGACGGACGACATAATGTTCCACAATGTTTACGTGTCAACTACGTCATCATCATAGCTATCATCATTGCCTTTGGCGTCGTCGTCAGGAATCAGGAATGATTTATTTTTTATACATGTAACGTATATTACGAAATAGAATATAGTACGAATCTTTCTAAAAGGCATATATCAACAATTATTAATGTTATAGGTAAGAAATCATGTTGGTCTGGGAGACTGTCACTACGACCATAATTCGGCCTGACAACCACCCGAATAATTCGGCCTGACAGCCACCCGAATAATTCGGCCTGACAACCACCCGAATAAAAGTATATATTAAACAAAATCGTCGTCGTCATCATCTTCACTAGTAGCTCATCTCCATCATTAATCTTTATTTCCACAACATAATTGAAGTAGTGATGTCTTCACTACACTGCATAACTTTGAAGTTGTCGGTGGCATCATCATCATCATCATCGTTATCGTCATCGTCGTCGTCATCACCATCATCAATATAATCATCAACAACAACTACATCATAATCATCATCACCGTCATTACAATCACAAGTGCTTTATCTCTGGAATATAAATTATGTTGAAAGATGCTTAAGATACAACAATTTTGCAAAGTAAATTGCTTACATCTATACAAAAGTCGATATATTAGATAATTTGTATATGTATACATCATAGGTACATTATATCACATTTTAATAAAATAAATGTAAAAAGTAATAAAGCACAACTATTACTGAATAAGGTAAGGAGTTTCAAAACTGTTCATATATAACATACACACTTATCTAAAATAAAGTAGCACAATGACGTCACTGTTATGTGTGAGCTTTCATTGTTTCCGTTGTATTTCATCTTTCTTCCAGGACGGTTCAGATTTGATCTAGCTTACTAAAACTTATCTACGCTGAACAATATAGACAATGAATAAATACGATTCAATGATAGCAGTTTTTGCTAATAAACATGTTTCACTTCGGACAATATCGATTACCCTGGTACATTATATGGGAAAGCGTACAATTTCAGCATAATATAAATTCATTGTTCAAAAGATCACTCACGGTGTGAACCGATGCTCCGGCTACACACTTGACCAGTGACCCAGATTGATCCCTTCTATAATATTATAACGTCTACTCTTCGATGGTACCACCGTCGATAGTTGATGGGCGCTTATTGAACATTGCGTCAATTCTCGCTGATCAATGACGCAACTTATAGGTCACGTAAAACGGAATCACCAAGATGTAATTTACAGCTGGTCATGTATAACGGAATCACCGATATGCAAGTATAAGCTAGTATGACCAGGTATAACGGAATCACCGATATGCAATATGAGCTGGTATGACCAGGTATAACGGAATCACTGATATGCAAGATGAGCTGGTATGACCAGGTATAACGGAATCACTGATATGCAAGATGAGCTGGTATGACCAGGTATAACGGAATCACTGATATGCAAGTGTGAGCTGGTATGACCAGGTATAACGGAATCACCGATATGCAAGTATGGCTGGTATGACCAGGTATAACGGAATCACTGAAAGGTAAGCATGAGCGGGAATGGTCTCGATAGGCCCTGATCAGGGAGATGCTCCTCGCTGATGACGCAGCGCTAATATCGCACGCTGAAGAGGTTCTCCAGAGGCTCATAGACCAACATGCCCAGGTGTTCACAACATTAGGAGTATGCATAAGCCTAACAAAGACCAATGTTAGGCCAAGAAGACAGCGAATCACCAGCAATCAGCATTGAAGATCACACCCTGGAAGTTGTACAGGAGTTCACCTACCTAGGGTCAAGCATCACCAGCAACCTATCCCTCAACGAAGAGATAAATAATCGAATCGGAAAGGCAGCATCTGTCATGTCAAGGCTGTCCAAAAGGGTGTGGGAGAACAACAGCTCACTGAGAACATCAAGGTTGGAGTATACCAGGCTTGTCTCCTAAGTACCCTTATCTACGAAGGCAAAGCGTGCACAACATAAGCGAAACAGAAAAAAACGTCTCAACAGTTTCCATCTCCGATGTCTCAGACGAATACTTGGCATCACCTGGCAGGAACACACACACACACACACACACACACACACACACACACACACACACACACACACACACACACACACACACACACACACACACACACACACACACACACACACACACACACACACACACACACACACACACACACACACACACACACACACACACACACACACACACACACACACACACACACACACACACACACACACACACACACACACACACACACACACACACACACACACACACACACACACACACACACACACACACACACACACACACACACACACACACACACACACACACACACACACACACACACACACACACACACACACACACACACACACACACACACACACACACACACCAAACAAGGATGTTCTAGTGCGAGTAGTCATCCTCAGGATGGTCGACCTGCTAAGTCATGTCTGCCGCATGGAGGATGGACGTATTCCAAAAGTCATCCTCTGTGTTGAGTGCGCCTCTGGTGCAAGGCGTGTCGGCCGTCCAGGTCTGCTCTGGTGCAAGGCGTGTCGGCCGTCCAGGTCTGCTCTGGTGCAAGGCGTGTCGGCCGTCCAGGTCTGCTCTGGTGCAAGGCGTGTCGGCCGTCCAGGTCTGCTCTGGTGCAAGGCGTGTCGGCCGTCCAGGTCTGCTCTGGTGCAAGGCGTGTCGGCCGTCCAGGTCTGCTCTGGTGCAAGGCGTGTCGGCCGTCCAGATATGCTCTGCTATTCAGGGATCCATGGAAACGAGAGATAAAATATGTCCAGATCAACATCTTTTCCGGGGAATCTGTTGCAGCAGAATGCATCAACTGGCGACAGACTGTGAAGAGTGGTGTGAGGAAGGCAGAAGAAAAAAGAAACGAACTGTGGACGGAGAAGAGCGTCTTGGAGAAAAGCCATTGACAACCACATCTCTGTATCAAACTGTCTACAGCTGTACCATCTGAGACAGAGACTGCCGCTCAAAATTAGTTTTAGTCACAGCAGATATTGTGCAAAACACTGAGGTAACCTAAGGCGTAGCTCCATTATCTTGCGAGATCGACGAATGCCAACGAGTGGGTTCACGTATAACGGAATCACCGACACGTAAATACGAGCTAATACGGTCACGTATAACATAATCGCCGATAGGTAAATATGAGCTGATAAGATCATGTATAACGGAACCACCGAGAGGTAAATATAAGCTGATAAGATCATGCATAACGGAACCACCGAGAGGTAAATATGAGCTGATAAGATCACGTATAACGGAACCACCGAGATGTAAATATGAGCTGGTAAGATCATGTATAACGGAACTACCGAGAGGTAAATATGAGCTGATAAGATCATGTATAACGGAACCACCGAGAGGTAAATATGAGCTGATAAGATCATGTATAACGGAACCACCGAGAGGTAAATATGAGCTGGTAATGTCATGTATGACAGAATCACCGAGATGTAGATAGGAGCTAGCATGGTAACGCATAACGGAATCACCGAGAGGTAAAACAAACGCCCCTAACGGCTAGTTAACGAACTAATTTGCGAACTAAATGTACCATATTTGCCCTTTGTCGCCGAATGTGCACGTCAAAGGTTACACTTTTGTCCGATGTTTTAAATAAAACAAAATTGCACATGTGCACAAACGAACTAGCATTTCGTGGTGGAAAATATATAGGTTTGAATTTATGCGATGTGATTATCAAACGAATCGAGCGAAAACACTGAATTGGGGAATAACTGTTAAATGGTATAACACTTGCGGCTCACCTCGACTCTTGTTCGCGAACTGCGATCCCTAGAGGACATATCCCGAAGTGTATCAGTTAAACAAAATAAAGCCGCCAAGAGACACTGGATCGCATATAATCTCGACAGAACAGATGCCGTTGGACAGGCAGACAATATAGCAATGAACAGATACGATTTAACGATAGCAGTTTTTCACTAATAAACATGTTTCACTTCGGACAGTTATGTCTAAGCAATATCGTTATTTTTTGTGGAAACATTATAAAGTGGGTAGATGATGGGTCACCAGTGGATGTTGTTTACTTAGATTTTCAGAAAGCTGTCGATAAAGTGCCACATCAAGGATTGTTGCAAAACTAAAGCCATTGGGACAGTTAATGATGTAATCAACTGGATAGAAATGTCCTTTACTCACAGAAGACAGAGTGTAATAATAGATGGTGAGATTTCAAAATGGAAATCTGTTTTGACTGCGGTAACATACGGATCAATATTATGACCGATGCAATTTTTAATATATATATATATATATATATATATATATATATATATATATATATATATATATATATATATATATATTTATATATATATATATATATATATATATTTATATATATATATATATATATATATATATATATTCTAAATTCTAGGGCTAATTAGGAGAGCTGTCATATATGAGGAGAAACAAGTAATTGTACCCCTGTACAAATCAACTGTTAGATCGCATTTGGAATATTGTATACAAGCATGGAGGCAATATCGTTAGAAGGACATAGACAAGCTAGAAAGAATGCAACGAAGAGCAACTAATTTTATTCCATAATTGAGAGACCTTAGTTACGAAAGCCGCTTATTAGAGAGTGGTTTTACATCACTAGATACCAGGACACTAAGCATGATACCAAACAAAAGTGCCTAAAATAGTGAATGGTTATGACACTAATGATAGGAATATGTTCTTCAAACTTAAAGAAGGCAGTATAACCAAAAGACACAAAGCAACATTTATCAAGGAACAGTGTAGGTTGGACATGATAGAGTACTCATTCCCACAGAAGGTGAAACATTAATGGAACAAACTGTCAAAAGATTGTGTTAGAAATGTAAACATTTAAAAAAATAGAATTGACATATATCTGATAAGGGCGGGCTAAACATAAATGATAACATTCTTGTACTCTCGACAAGCCAATGGCTTCCTTGTCCACTTGCCGTCTTGAACTTTTAGTTTGAGATTGCAATCTTGTTAAATCCTGTTAAACACACACAATGCATCCTGTATACAACCGAACGTAATCTGGCTGTTCCAGTCGTGTAATCTCACTCTCTACATTACTGATTCCATTAGAGCGTCCCTTGATACTTTGTGTTGGTATCGTATTGCTTCCGTAATGTCGTAGCGTCTTTGAATCGGATTCCGCGCGTGCCGTCGCATTGTGCGCACACAAGTGATCGTCTACGTGACACAGCGCCACCTGCTGGCATGACAGGTTTTATTAATTTATAAACACAACGGTTACGTTCATGACAATTGTAACATTTGACAGCTTTAAAAACAGCTTTTGCTGCAGACAAAAACACTGTGGGTAGCATTTTGGCAGAAATACCATAACACGCCGCGTTTTGTGAATTGAAACGCATCGCTATTAATGTGACACGCTTGATTGATTGTGTTTTAACGAACAAGCGAAAGAAGTGTTGTGTTCCATTTTTTCAGTGAACGCTGATAAGCTTCATGTGTCATACAAGGATTACAAAATGTTTGTTTGGCAAAACGAAACCATCAGTGTAGATTGCTTTCTCTATGTTGTTATCTTCGGTGTGAGAAGAGTCGTACATGCGATACGAAACGCCACAGTATATGACAGCAGGTTTGTGATTAACCGAAAGGTTGTGACTATTTTAACGGTTTAGACTTGGCGGTTCCCGCGTCTAGAGACTCATGGAAGCGGTCCACTTGGATCTATCAGCAGCTAACATCCTGACGTTGTGATTAGAGCCGCGCGACATGAACGCGTCAGCTCAGTCGTCTTTATAAGATAGTGGTGAGACTGGGTATTATTCGGCTCGTCCTCTCACCTTTTCATTTGACACAAAATCACTCCAGCGAATGTGCAAGATCTTGTGATGGCAAAATGCGTCAAATGCGTAAAGTTTTTACTTTATTTGTTTTGAGGTTCGATTTCTCGCTTCCCTTGGACAGTGTTTGTAGAACGTTTGAGTTGTACAAAAGAAGTTTGTATATCAGGGTACATGTCTTGCTGTTCCAAATGTTCCTCAACTGATTGAAGGCTGCTGACGCTTTTTTTGACTTGTTTTTTATTGTTACTGTTGTCTTAGTTGCTGATCACGTTGATTTGTTTAGCAATTGTTGTTTCAACTTGGCCTTTCCCTGGAATAAGGCTTGTATGTTGGTCTTGTCACCGTGTGTATCGGTCTTGTCACCATGTATGTCGGGCTTGTCACCGTGTATGTCGGACTTGTCACCGTGTATGTCGGTCTCGTCACCGTGTGTGTCGGTCTTGTCGCCGTGTATGTCGGTCTCGTCACCGTGTGTGTCGGTCTTGTCACCATGTGTGTTGATCTTGTCACCGTGTGTTTCGCTCTTGTCGCCGTGTATGTCGGTCTGGTCACCGTGTGTGTAGGTCTTTTCACCATGTGTGTAGGTCTCGTCACCGTGTGTGTCGGTCTTGTCACCATGTGTGTAGGTCTTGTCACCGCGTGTGTCGGTCTTGTCGCGGTGTATGTAGGTCTTGTCACCTTGTATATCGATATTGTCATCGTGTACATCGGTATTTTCACCGTGCATGTCGGTCTTGTGACAATGTATGTCAGCCTTGTCCCCATGTCAGTCTTGTCACCGTGTATGTCGGTATTGTCACCATGCCTGTCGGCCTTGTCACCATATATGTCAGCCTTGTCCCCATGTATGTCGGTCCTGTCACCGTGTATGTCGGTCTTGCCACCATGTTTGTCTGCCTTGTCACCATGTATGTGCGTATTGTCACCTTGTATATCGGTATTGTCAACATGTATGTATGTCTTGTCATCATGTATGTCAGTACTTGCACCGTGTGTGTTGTTCTTGTCAACTTTTATGTCGGTATTGTCACCATGTATGTTGGACTTGTCACCACGTGGGTAGGTCTAGGGCTGTGGTTTGCCAGGTGATCACACGTCTGGATGCTCGTGACTTTGAAGTGTATTTTAGGAAACATAGCGCATTAGCTGTGAGGACGGCTGCCATACTCGGCATTGTCAACGTCTCAATACTTTATATTTGATATGCGGCCTTTCCACGAAACCCATATGTTTGGTCGTATAAGTAGGATATATACCTATGGTAGTATTGCATACTTTTATTTTTACTGTTAAACTATGCCTGTATTTGTGCTTTATTTCATAGCAAAACATTTCCAAGTGAAGCACATTTCCAAGTTACACCATGTGTTACAATATATGGTACAACGTGTGTTATAACATGTGTTACAACATGTGTTATAACATGTGTTACAATATTAGAGTTACATCATTAACCATTCCCCTATATACTACAGAGATAAGCCAGCTGGCTGCCGTGAAGCGGCCGTGGACCACTGGTCGGCATTTCATTGCACGACAGAAACAATTGCATCCACTGCATGACACATAGGATAGTACTGTTTGTAGTGTGAACATAACATGTTACAAATATTTGTCTAACACGTGTAAGTAGGTAAATAAGTATGTATGTAAATGTAGTCAGTGTCAAGTTGGTGCCCTCTCTCCCTTTGAAGTTATTGATTAATTGTTCTAAGAGGTGGCTGTGAGATGGTTGATATTGACTATTCCCTACAACAGACCCTAGAGACCTGTGTATTGAACAGTGTACAAGACTTGTTTGTAAACAACAGTGCAATGACTGTTCGCTCGAAGCGAATAATTGATGTGTGGCGGCTGTAGCTCGCACTTGTTGCGATGGACGTCACAAACAGAATACCCCACACACTCTATTTCAAACGTAAATGAAATCGAAATATTCAATACGCTGCTCTAATTACTGTTGTGTCGTGACATTGCATAACCATCTGAGCTAGAACCGTTCCAATGTGCAATGGTGGATGCAGTTACAAACCGGGAGAGTAGAGACGGGTCCCCGCTGCCAACCGAAGAAACATTTATTTTTGAAGATAACACGGGCACCGCTCATTCAATTTCGTTGCGTCCGTTCTATGATACACTACAATGATACACTACAATGATACACTACAATGCGTGCGATACCTTCATACCTCGTAGAAGACGTCGTAGACATGGATCATGTGCTTCACTATATGCTTATTTCACCAGCGAACGCAATCATGATTCGTGGTGTATTGTCACCAGCATGGCATTACCGCAGTAGCAATATAACTGTGTGGTGCATTGCCACCAGCATGGCACTACCGCAGTAGCAATATAACTGTGTGGTGCATTGCCACCAGCATGACACTACCGCAGTAGCAATCTAACTGTGTGGTGCATTGCCATCAGCATGACACTACCGCAGTAGCAATATAACTGTGTGGTGCATTGCCACCAGCATGGCACTACCGCAGTAGCAATATAACTGTGTGGTGCATTGCCACCAGCATGGCACTAACGCAGTAGCAATATAACTGTGTGGTGCATTGCCACCAGCATGGCACTACCGCAGTAGCAATATAACTGTGTGGTGTATTGTCACCAGCATGGCACTACCGCAGTAGCAATATAACTGTGTGGTGCATTGCCACCAGCATGGCACTACCGCAGTAGCAATATAAATGTGTGGTGCATTGCCACCAGCATGGCACTACCGCAGTAGCAATCTAACTGTGTGGTGCATTGCCACCAGCATGGCACTACCGCAGTAGCAATCTAACTGTGTGGTGCATTACCACCAGCATGGCACTACCGCAGTAGCAATCTAACTGTGTGGTGCATTGCCACCAGCATGGCACTACCGCAGTAGCAATATAACTGTGTGGTGCATTGCCACCAGCATGACACTACCGCAGTAGCAATCTAACTGTGTGGTGCATTTTCACCAGCATGGCACTACTGCAGTAGCAATCTAACTATGCGGTATATTGCCACAGCGTGGCACTACTCCAGTAGCAATCTAGCTGTGTGGTGTATTGCCACAACATGGCACTACTACAATGGCAATCTAACTGTGTGGTATATTGCCACAGCATGGCACTACTGCAGTAGCAATCTAACTATGTGGTGTATTGCCACAGCATGGCAGTACTACAATTGCAATCTAACTGTGTGGCCTATTACCACCAGCATGACACTAATGCAATAGCAATCTAACTGTTTGGTTTATTGCTACTAGCATGGCACTATTGCAATGGTAATCTATTTTTATGTTGCACTGCCACCAGTATGGCACTACTGCAATATAAATCTTACTTTGTGGTACATTGCCATCAACATGGTTCTACTGCAAGATAAATCTTACTTTGTGGTACATTGCCATCAACATGGTTCTACTGCAATATAAATCTTACTTTGTGGTACATTGCCATCAACATGGTTCTACTGCAAGATAAATCTTACTTTGTGGTACATTGCCATCAACATGGTTCTACTGTAATTGCAATATCACAGTGTGGTATATTGCCACTAGAATGGCACTATTGCAATAGCAATCTAACTGAGTGGTTCATTGCATAGCACTACTGCAATTGCAATTTAACTTTGTTGTGTGTTGTCAGCAATATGGCACTACTGCAATAGCAATCTAGCTAATAGCAATATAATCTTGTTAGTTTGTTTTAAATGCGGTGGTCCTTTTTTAAGTGACACAGTCATCTTCCTTGGGGATTACTACTACGCGGCATATTACACTGGAGGGATATTGTCCCAGGAAATGTTGTCAGCTGGTCATAATAGAGGAAAAACTACTCCGTTGTCGATATTGTCCCAGGAAATGTTGTCAGCTGGTCATAATAGAGGAAAAATTACTCCGTTGTCGATATTGTCCCAGGAAATGTTGTCAGCTGGTCATAATAGAGGAAAAACTACTCCGTTGGCGATATTGTGGGATATGATAATAGTCGCTAGAAAGCGTGATTCCTGTGGATGGCATCAGGCAGAATGTCCGGGAGAATAGTATCCTTGAGTATAGCTTGCAGTGCGCATTGTACCGGGGCATGTCACATGGTTATTGGGTGTGGGACATACGTTGGGGCTATTGAAGGAGTATGAACGGGGGTTAGCTTATGTTGAAGTAATGTGGACGGGGAATAGTTCATATTGAATTAATATGAAAAGTGGATAGTTTATATTGAAAGAATGCGGAAGGGGGTTAGCTTAAGTTGAAGGAATATAGACGGGGATAGTTTACATTGAAGGAATATGGACGCGGACTAGCTGAAAAGTTCCAATTGGGTTCGGCATCGTTAAACTGTTTGGAGCTATTCAGCTATCCATTATTGTTAACAAACAAACAAACAAATAAACAAAAAGCAAAGGAAAAAAAACAAGCAAACAAACGAGAGATAACACGTAGAAGCGGAAGTGACGACACTTACCCATGAACTCCTGCGCGATGCTGCAGGGCATGACGATGAGAGAGACGAGAAGGTCGGCGACCGCCAGGGACACGAGGAAGTAGTTGGTGATGTTATGTAGCTTCCGCTCAACGGACACCGAAATACAGACGAGAACGTTTCCCGTGACGCCTGCAGCAACCACAGTCAACAACAACAACATGTGCCAGTTCAAAGCCATTGCTGCTGCGCCATCTTTGTCGCAATTGCTGGCTTCGTTCTCTTGTAGTGGAGTGTCGCTACCGGAAGTGACGTTGTGCAACGAAAGCCACGTGCGGTCGTGACACACCAATCGGCTGACTATGCCCTGTTCGCCTCCAGACGGCGACACCGGCAGACGCGGGGTGGCGTCAGTAATTGGTGAGTTAAATTTGCTCACGGCGAGCGAGAAGTTGTAATTATTTCCGAGAAACGCATTCATGCTTCACTTCACATGGTATTGACTAGGCGGAGATAACGTCAGAAAACACCATCCTATTAAATGGTTAATTGCTCACCGAGCTAATTGTAGTTCGATTCGGGTTACCAACTATTTACCGGGTGTAAAATTTCGCAAGGTCGTAATCACCAGTTCCACGTCGTCATATCGTATTGCTCAATCTACTGTCAGACGTTGGAAAAACATTTCGTGGGTGCAGCGAAAGCGTGTTTGAGTTCAGTCTATGGAATGTCTTCCATAGGGGTGTTCACTGCATGTATGTTGATCATTAAATTAACTAAAATCAGAAGGGCATTATCTTGATTTCGTTGATATTATAGTCCATTTCAACAATGATAAAACACAGGATATGCTGTTGTTTATATTGCATCTAGGTGGACTATATTGCTATGTCTATAGCGAGGTTGTAGTGATCACTGCATATTCACAGATGCTTCCTTATTTGTGACACGTTCACTCTCACTTGTGGTTAGCACTTGTGACTTCCGCATTTGTGGGGGTAAACATTGCGTGAACTGGATGGGCGATGACACGTGCGGCACTTCCTTCGTCACGTAGTCCGCATGACGTAGCTCACATTCATTGTGTGACTGTGAGTGGCAACGTATCACGGTAACATTCTCCAGTGGTCCTGCAACAAATAAACACACAACGTCAGGTTACAACTTGTGTTCCGTGTATGACTCATGGTGTATGTTCCATGGCTATGAACGAACCATCTGTTTTCGGACGTGTGGACATAAAGGAAAGCATGCGAAGATAATTACGTGCAGTGAACAACTTAGTGCTCAGTAGGTATGTATGTAACGACGTCGTTGAGGCTAAGGCTCAAGTTCAGTGGCGTAGTACGAATCATAACGCCCCGTACATCCTCTGTGGAATTCAATGTAAATCACCTTGAAACACTTGCTTAGGTAATTCCGGTGTTGTTGCTACATATAGATATTAGTGCCCTGCACGGGCCGGGCTTTGGGTCCAAACCCGATCCGGCCCGCAGCCCGCGGGCCGGGCCGGGCCTCTACATAATTTCGCGTGCCTGGGCTGAAAACAATTTAAACACAACGGACTTGGGCCGGGCCTGGGCCTAGTGTGAGCGGGCCGGGCCGGGCCGGGCCTGGGCTGGGCCTGGACATAATAAAAATATTCATACAAAACACCGTTTATTACTTTATGTTTTAATAAAAACTGATTATAAAGTGTAATTCCGGTTAATGAATGCTTAACATTATTTCTTTAGTATGATATAGTTGCAAATTGAGACCATGCATGGAATCTAATGGCCCCATACGTTCACTTGGCTGGAAATAGCCAGCCCCAAATGTTTATTTAGAAATATTTGCAGAGGCAATCAAGCCATTATTAACCATCAACTTATCACCCTTTGACCCTACCAGTGGACATTCTATTGTCCAGGTCTTCCCTCCAAACATTGCCCACCTGAATGATCTGCCACTGCCAAGTGCTAACTAGGCCACTAGCCCACTATCCAGTACCCAACCCAGTTGGTAATTGGTATTTCTCCCCAGTCCTAATTCATTCACACTTGTACTAATTCACACATGTCTGAACCTGTCTGTCTCAGGCTAATGACTGCAGGCCTGCTGGAAATGCCACTGGGTGTCAGTGCCAGTAGGTAACATTTGAAATATCATATTAAATGATGTTAACTTAGTTGAGCTAATTCAATTAACAATATAAATTGGGGTTATGGCTTGCATATGGGTTAAGTCAGGGTTACATAAACAAATCTCCTACCCTAACCATAAGCCAATACATTAAAGCCAAATATAACAAATGTTATCATATTTAATAGTAATGACATTAAGACGTTTTTCTTTATTTTTCTTCAGGATAATCCAGCACACTATGGACCTTCAGCATAAGAGTAGTACTCCACTAAGAGCTAAGGATATTATGCCCCATCCCATATATATATATATATATATATATATATATATATATATATATATATATATATATATATATATATATATATATATATATATATATATATATATATATATATATGTTTTTTTATTTCATAAAACAATAAGTCTGTTTTACAGTTTATTTGTTTTTCATCTTTGTTATAAGATTATAGGTTTATCTTCTCTAAACTTAGCGGGCCGCGGGCTTACCCATCTTTGGCCCGCGGGTATGGGCCGGGCCTGGGCCTGAAACTTGCGGGCCGGGCCGGGCCGGGCCGGGCCTGGGCCATACATTCACGGTCTGGGTCGGGCCTGGGCCGGGCCTGGGCCTAAATTCTAGTTTGCGGGCCTGGGCCGGGCCTGGCTTGAACAAATTATTGCGCGCCTGGGCCGGGCCTGGACTCTAACTGCTAATTGCGGGCCGGGCTTGGGATCAAATTCTAGGCCCGCGCAGGGCACTAATAGATATGCAAGTAGCGTGATTGAGTAATGCAGACAGTAGGGTTGTTGTACGACATAAAGTATGAAATTGCATGCCATATTTTATGCCTGGCATATGTCTAAGCCGTGTTTTTTTCAGTTGCTGCGTGTCACTGATCAATCCACCTGATTGTTTATTCCCCGAATATACGTCGTAACCCCATCATGTTTCCATCATGTTTCCATCATGTTTCCGTTACGGGCAATCCATCTTCTGTTGTCGTTAGAAGTAATCCAACAGCAACAAATTTATAAATGAAAGTACACTCTAAAAACAGATTGGTTGAGAAAACGACCAATCTAATTGGTTGGCCCAATATTGGTTATATATTGGTTGTTTTAACTAATATATTGGTCAACTAGTGACCAATACGTTGGTTGTCCGGTAACCAATCACATTGGTTACGCCTACAACCAATTGTTTTATGCATTATTGTTGCCTTATGCCGTGCTTATTGTGCAGTACAGCAACTTCAGACGATGTATTAGTACATTAGATTAGTAATATAATTGTTTGGCCCGATATCGGTTGGCTTAACCAATATATTGGTCAACTAGTGACCATTATTTTGGTTGTCCGGTAACCAATCACATTGGTTAGGCCTACAACCAATCTTTGTTTATTATTGTTGCCTGATGTCTTCCTTATTGTGCAGTACAGCAACTTAAACCGCTGTATTAGTACTTTGTGAATCCCATAATAAAACAACTAAACAATCCAAGAAGTTTCAGTTAAATACTAGGTGACTACATTTGCTGAGTGGCAGTGGTCACGCGAGATGCAGGCAACTTCCTTTTCACAGCATGACTTTGACCTGACGAGGCCACCTGGTATACGCTTGGTAGGTGTCAAATAGTTTCTTAACCAAAAGTGTGTTTATGTTATATAATTTTAGAATGATATGGAATATAAAGGAATCTCGATAAGCCAATTACTTCCTTGTCGACTTGCCATCTTTGCCTTGGATAGCACTCTTGTTAAATCTTGTAAAATAAAAGGAGGATTAATGACAAATGGGCATATATTGCAACTCAGCAAAAGTTTGTTTATATTATATAATGTTGGCATGATATGGTATATAGAGGAATATGCTATTATTTGATGTAACTTTAATGTAATGTATTAGTATATATTCATACATATGACTAGTTTTATTCTCAGGGGTGTGACCTTGTATGTGTTTAGTGAGCCCGCACGTATCAGTTTTCATATAGAGCTGGAAGCAGTACTAGGAGTCATTGATGAAATATACCAGATCTTGGTTTATCATCATAAGGAGTTAGTAACTCTCTGTTAGCCAGTGTACATCTTGCTGTATGTTAACTGTAAAATGCGGAGTTGTAAGTAGTTAGTAAAGTTAGTTAGCAAAGCTTTAATGGAATGTTTGAAACTGATATATCCTGTGTTTGACTGTGGAATGCAGAAATGACAAATTACCCAGTGACCAGCTCAAGCCAGCGGGGTGGTTCATAACAACAGCCATACTCCACTAGATGGCAGACAGCAGTCAGTGTTAATGACTTTCAAGGATAGTCTACTTGTACCAGCCAGCAAGATTTAACAAACTCAAATTGCTTCTTGTAGCTGTTTATTAGCTGTTACATACTATGTCATACATTCTTAGTAAAGTAAACGCGTGTAGTGAACTACATAAATACAATGGTATTGAGTCACTGTGGACTTGTGCAGCTGTGTTGCTATTTTCTATATAACGGGTAGTTTGAGTATTTATACCTACTTGATGTCTACAAATTAGTACATTATATTGATTAATATATTTGGTAATATTTTTGTAGTTTCACCAGTCATCACTGATGGACAATTATGTGGAAGACAAGATGGCCGATTGGGGAATGCATCACATGATTGAGACATTCAGGGGTAAGTTTAAGTATTAACTTTTTTGTTCAAATCCACTGTTCTATAGTCACCAGTCTGGCTATTTGACACTTCTCACTGGAGTACACATGGCATGTCTATCTTCGCAGCATATGCCACATCCGTAATCAAAAACATTACTAACTTAGTAATTATAAATGAATATATAAATAAATGTACACATAATGTACTGGAATGTCGTCATGCTTCAGCGTATTATACTCCGTGTTCCTTGCTTATTCCAGAGTGGGACATACCTTGCTGCCTACCTAAGAAAGAGATGAGAGGAGAAGTGAGGTATGACTCGGCAACCTCAAATCCTCGCTCTTTGTGACACTATCTTGGCGGCCAAGGAGTTATTCCTCCTCTGTGAGGATGTGCTCTATGAGGTGGACTTTTTGGTGAAGGCAGTCGACATCTGCTTCAAGGTCTTCTTTATATTCAATGCAGAGTACCACGCTGAGGCAGCAGACGTGTGGACATTCGTACAGAAGGGGCTTTTCAACATCACCACGCCATATGACGTGGTCACACCAAGAGAGATGGAACTTCTCGGCCACATTAAATGTTAGGACTGGAAATACGAAGCTGACATTGTTTTGTTTTTAGTTGTCATCAAGCTGCCCGTCTGCTCTATGTGCATTGTACTTGGTTAGTTAGTAATTGAAACAGACAACGAATAGAGTCATGCTCTGCATGCCAGTTATTTGCCCTTACAAATGTGTACTCGTAATGTGTACTTTTGTGTGTACTAGAAAAGTGAAATCAAGATCACAGTGTGATGTCTCTTGAATTATTTCACGTAACACAATTAACAATTTACATTATGCATATGTCACACGACACATTTTTATATATTTAAGACCTTGAGGGTTACTAGTACGTTAGCGATTAATTTTTAGTCTTAGTAGGAGTCTCCCGTCCCTTATATGACATTATCTTTTATTTTCAGACCGTACTCGATATTCTTACCACTTCGTTTTCTTATGTCGACATAGATGTAATATATTGTATGGTTTTTGTGTTGAATACTCTGGTTTGTTGTTTTTGGGACGAATAAATATTTCTTGTTCCTGTTCCTGTAGTACATTGACTAGACGTGCCAGTTTGAGCTATTCTATCATTTGCCTTTGTTTGCATTGATTTTTTATTGGCTTTAGTTCTATATCGTTCACCCGTAGTTTATAGTGTATTGTATTTTATGTTAAAACCTTTAGAAACCGGTCGCGCGATATATCGCGCGACGGCATAGGGGTGTTCATATGTGGTCTGTTGCGGTAATTTCATTGCTCTGGTAGAGGGGTGTAGGGGATTGATCAATAGAGCAATAGCCTAGGCATTCCCTGTAGTAATGGCGTCGCAATTTTTTTTATATTAGTGTTGTTATAGCGTTTTGAAGATTGTTGTTGATAATTTGTGTTCCGCCGTAAAAGTAAGTAATGGCGCTGCGATCGCGCTTGATCGCAGGTCCACACGAGGTGCTTCGAATTATTGATGATATGGAAGATAGTGAATTATCGAATGAAGATGACAGCGAGACTGACGAAGAAGCCGAAATATCGCTCGCTGTGACGCATGTTCATTCAGACAGTGAGACTGAAACGATTGATTCGATCGATCCAATCCCGAGTGGAAGTGGAGTGGTTTAGACAGTTGTAGCTGCTGCTACCAGTGGTAATCTTCATCCTGAAAGCAGCAGTGACACTGACAGCTACAGTGAACAACAGCAAGGTGTGGCTAGACTGACTAGGTCTAAGGCCAGGGCAACGGCAACGACAGGCAGGCCCAGGCGAGGTAGGGCTACCGCTTCAAAGTCAAGACGTGGACGTGACCGGTCCCCTATTCACAGAGGGCGTGGTCGTGGACATGGCAGGCCTGTGGCTAGGCCTACAGTTCGTACTTTGTATAGAACAGGAAACAATGAAGATATTTTCTTCAAACTTTGCATCTTTGTGTAGTTTTTAGTGCAGTTTCTGAATATGTAAACAGTTTTCATATGTGAGTAGTACTTTTTTTTGTATTGTATAATAAATGTGATGATGTGTCGCCAGCGATAATGATTGTCAGCCATTTTGAATAAAGTGTGATGTCTGACAACTTATAAACACAAATATTTCACTGTGACTGAATTCTTGAGGATATTACCTTTCCAAAAATGTATACATGTGTATTGAAATTCTTTATAGTAATGAAATGACATGCGTTTAAAGAATACCATAGCAATTTCTTGAAACAAATCCGGGTCTCTAAAGGTTAAATGATTTAATGTCTCAGTACAATGCCGTCATATTACATGTTTTGCACCGACTTGCACTGACAACTTTGTGGAAAAAACTGACATGATGTTCCTGAAATTAAATGCATGCAGTGATAGTAGAATGAACTCTAGCTTGTTGTCTATTGCATTGCCTAAATGGTATATTGTATTAATTCCACATAATTGGTCCTATTCTAGACAACCAATCAATTGGTCATATTCCAACCAATATAATTGGTCCTAGCCTGACCAATTTACATTGGTTGCTACATGACCTAGATATATTAACCAATAACTTGGTTAAATTGACCAACATATGTTGGTTACTATTCTAACCGATATTGATTGGTTAAAAAGTTAACCGTAAAAAATTGGTTGTCTTAACCAAGAGATTGGTTGGACACATATCTACCAACCACATTGGTTGAATTTGACCAATATCCTGGTCATTTTAACCAATCTGTTTTTAGAGTGTAGTAGTAGTAGCCAGCTTTTGTCTCTGGAGAAAATACTTTGTCCAATGCTAGACGTACGTTGCTTGTGTTGAGAGCCGCGTTTGTGCGACTGTATCAGTGAACATTACACATCATTTTTGTTAAATGTTCTAATCGTTAAATTTTCTAATCGTTTCAACAATTGTTGCGCCGGCCAAATCAACACGTGACTCGATTTGTCTTGAGTTGCGAACCAGAGTAAATTGCACGGCGGATACAGAATAATTTAAATAAACACACGATTCGCAAACACCGTTTAGCAACGTACGCCTTACATAATGCTAGGCGTATCATTAGGTGGTTCATGCTAGTAAATTGCCAGCATGGCGCCTCGCACGCTTGATCTCTTTTCTAGTCCGCGACCTTTGCGTGTCGACAGCAGACCCGTTCGAAAACATGTAGCCGCCATAGTCTTTGATATATATTTTGATCACATCCTTATATCCCAATTTAGGTTTCCGTACGGGCGTGTGCCTTTATTTAACTCCCCACAAAGGAAGTTGTTTGGGTGCCGGCCACTGGACGTCCGCTGCACGTGTCATTCGTCTACTTGTAAATAATTCCCAAACAATATTTCAATACATATTCACATTCTAAACACAGCGTCGTTATGGTCAATGTAGACACTTCGTTATTGTGGCGATGTTAAGTACACGCTATTTTCACAGTTATATTATTATTTATATGTGAATAACTGTTATTCGGTCCACTATGCAATAACTTGTACGCCATCTCCAGGCAACAGTGGCAAATAGAACCGCAACCAAATGTCAGGGTCATTAACATGCACCCAAAGGGTGACGTGTAATGAATGACTTTGCACGGTAGCTGTCTTTGTCATATGAGACCAACGGCGGAATTGTCTGGAGCATTCAAGACCTGCCAACTATTCCAAGGAGAATAATTGCGTTGTGCCGTTACTGACTTGAGACGCGATAACAATGAGATAGAGCCGGCGGCGGGCTGCATCGAACGCGAGATACGACAGTCGATATTAATGTTGTGAGTCGACACAGAAGACCGCCTCAGAGACGTGTGTCAACAGGAATTATGTACAAGGCAAAAGCTGTTTTCTGCCCAAATATTGTGATACCACAGTATTCTGCAATATTGTTCAAACGAAACATAACATTTTGTTATGACAATAACATGTTTCTATGACACTAACATGTTGGTATAACATGAACAGTCTGCACAAACTCGGAGTATTTGGTGGATCCGTTCTTCTCATTTACGTATAGTCTAATGAATATATTAATGTAGCATAGTTCCGAACCTAAATAGCAACGCACGCATGCACGCGCACACACACACACATACACACATACACACACACGCACGCACGCACGCACGCACACACACACACGCACGCAAGCACACACATGCACGCACGCACACACACACACACACAAACACACACACATGCACGCACGCACACACACACACACACACACACACACACACACACACACACACACACACACACACACACACACACACACACACACACGCACACACGTCACTTATATTGATGAATCTTCTTCATATTATCGAGCCGTCCTGACAGTTGCCTCCGTTGGAGAATTGCGAATACGTATCGACTGATATGATACAATGCAGTTTTTCACATGCACACATTTTCCATCACAATCTACGTATTGTACATTTGTCATGTACCAAACATTTGTGTTGTATCAAACATTTCCTTCCCCTGTTGTTTGCGCTTCGCAAGTACTTACTGTTCCGTGCCACTTGCTGCGGTTTACGTACAACGTTTACATTCTTTCACGTACAACGTGTGCCTTTCTTCTTATCAATCTACTTGTGTAACTGTGTAACGTACGACAATGTTCACGTCTACTCAATTGCAATGTCTACTTCACTGTACATGCTCTCATGGTGCCACGATCTCAAGCGATGTCACGTACAGCAATTGCAATGTCTACTTCACTTTACATGCTGTTATGGTGCCACGATCCCAGCGCTGTCACATACAACAGTTTTCACGTCTATTTCACTCTACATTCTGCCCGAGTGCCACACGCTGGCCCCGCTCTCGGGGATCCTTATTTATTCTCCTTATTTGCAGTCGCCGGTCAACGATGTGTCGATGGAATCGTCATTAATTCCAGACGTCAGTTATTGGATTATTTCCGATGCGACGATCGCATCGTTGATCCTGAGAGATTCGCAAGAGCTGCTCTCCTCGCTAACTGATTAACCCGCGCCGGGCGTGAGTGATCGACTAGCCTTGTCTGCTGATGACAGAAACGGTCATCAACTCGATGACGGATCCAGGGATGTAGGTACAAGTGCAGTGACGAACAGCCACTGGGAAAAATACAACCTTAAATTATTTGATATTATTATTATTAATATTCTAAATAACTATGAGTTAAAATAATTAAGGCACATTTGGATTATTTTTAAAAGACATCGAGCTTAACCTGCTCATCACTAACACATCAGCGTGCGTGACATCGAGCTTAACATGTTCATCGCTAACACATCAGTGTATGTGACTTCGAGCTTAGCCTGCATATTGCTAACATATCAGCGTACGTGACTTTGCGCTTAACCTGCTCATCGCTAACACAGCAGTGTACATGACCTCGAGCTTAACGTGTTCAGCGCTAACGCAACAGTGTACGTGACCTCGAGCTTAACGTGTTCAGCGCTAACGCAACAGTGTACATGGACAGCACGAACTAGTTTGCACATCCGTGCGCAATGTTGCGTGCGCTGCTATTGAGCTGTTGCCTAATGTTGCCTGTCCTGCTAAGCTCTTTCACCACGCTGTTTTTTTATCGCCATCGGATGCTATAAAATGGTTAAGGCGCTGCGAAATGATTCTCACGCTTAGTTACCAATGATTACTTCGGACCCGAGCAAATGGAACGACGCTACACGTGTCGAGTTCGTTGCCAGTCTGATCACCTGGCAATGTTTGTTTAACAACGGCATCGCCATATTGGCACTTCCACTATAAGTGTCGTATTGCTTCTAACAACACATGTCCATCTGTTCGCCTGGCAATGTTTGTTTAATAAATGACACACGAGGTGCTTTCAACAATTGCATTGTGTTGCTTCATACAGCGCAAGTTCTAGAAAGAAAATAGCTTCAAACAGCGCAAGTTCTAGAAAGAAAATAGCTTCATACAGCGCAAGTTCTAGAAAGAAAATAGCTTCAAACAGCGCGAGTTCTTGAAAGAAAATTAACTGCTAAAATGTCACGTATACCTTGTTATTCGTGTGTAATGCATACTTTGTTATGTTTTAGGACGCAGAACGTGTAACGTACACTTTGTTCAGACGTATGCGTTGCCATGTTATCGAATGTATCACGTACAGTCATTCTCAGTGATTCAAAATGCGTTGGTGATAATCGTAATATCAGTTATAATTATAATTGCAGCACTAAACATACGGTGGCCTGTTAATATATGTTCCTTTTCTCTATAATGAATAATAATATTATGTTCATCGTGCGTTGGTTGATCAATGCGTGGCCGCATATATCGAACACACTAGTACGGTATGCCATGTAATCCTGTGAGATTTGTTTGCCAAGAGTGTTTTTTTATGAATGTTTTCTTTGGGGTGTAAGTAAACAGAAAATCAAGGGTGGCTATTTTACTTTTCGTGTTTAAAGTTTTTATGGGGTCCCAAATTAACCTACCGCAAGAGCCTGTATTAATAATAATAATAATCTTCAGAGGCGCTTAAAATACAACATTTGTAAAACATAATCGCTACAAAAAACTATATAATACGGAATTTACATATACATTTGTAAAATAAAGTAGTGGCTGAATACTGAGTAAACACTGCTTTAAAATCATGTAATACAAATAAATAAATAATTGAAATGCTATAAAAGGTAAACCATGTTAGTGACGATATGTAATAGTTACTGTAAAAAAGGTTCTATAAATAATCTTCAAACGCTGTCTTAAAAAGGTGTGTTGAGTTTAAGTTGAGAGTATAACAATTCGAGTGAGTCAGCGACACGGATATAATATATCGATCGATCGTCGTCACGTCGACCAGACCGTTCCATATCATCACGTGGTGCAAATAGTAGGTGGCTGTCGGCGGACGAAGCCGGCGCCCTGGTGTGTGCGGCGAGATAATGTCAACAATGTACGCGGGCGCGAGATCGTGTAACGCGCGGTAGGTCAACAGAAGAATCTTATAGTTGATTCGCCATCGGACCTGTAGCCGGTGAAGCGAAATGAGGGAGGGCGTGATGTGCTGATGGTGGCAGCGTCGCTGTCGCGTTATTAGGCGAGCCGCCAAAGTTTGCACCATTTGAAGTTTCAGAATTAAACGCACGTTTACTCCAAGCAGCACAGCATTTCCATAATCCCGTCTGGATGTAACATGCGCGTGTACGATAGTCCGGCACGCATGCGTCGTTAAGCATTTGCGAATTTTTGCGATCTTGTGCAGTTAGAAATGCGCCCCTGACACGTGCGAGCGACTTGTGACGACATACACAAAGTGTTGTCCATGAAGACGCCTATGTCTTTCACGAATGACTGCGTTGTTATTTCACGCCCACATACGTTGATTGTATCAACAACTGGAGGAGCTGTACAGTAAGGTGGAGGAGCTGTACAGTAAGGTGGAGGAGCTGTACATTAAGGTGGAGGAGCTGTACAGTAAGGTGGAGGAGCTGTACAGTAAGGTGGAGGAGCTGTACATTAAGGTGGAGGAGCTGTACAGTAAGGTGGAGGAGCTGTACAGTAAGGTGGAGGAGCTGTACAGTAAGGTGGAGGAGCTGTACAGTAAGGTGGAGGAGCTGTACAGTAAGGTGGAGGAGCTGTACAGTAAGGTGCGCAGATCACCTTATCGCCCAATATGCCAACATCAATGTTAATAAAAAAAATTTTAAAGAAAGTATATGTTGAAAAAATCTTAAATAAACCATGGACGTTTTAAAGACACTAGCCTACCTATTGACGAATATGATATCAATATACCGAATATTTTTTATTAAGTTTATAGCAATAAACATGAAATTGTACTCTGATGTCCGAGTGTGTTCTTGCCGGGTTTTCGTAAGACATGTGAGACATGTAAGACACGTAAGACATGTAATACATGTAATAGACGTAATACATGTAAGACATGTAAGAAACGTAAGACATGTAACACATGTAAGACACATAAGACATGTATGTCATGTAAGACAAGTAAGACACGTAAGACACGTAATATATGTAAAACATGTAAGACACGTAAGCCATGTAAGACACGTAAGACATGTAATACACATAAGACACGTAATACATGCAAGGCATGTAAGACACGTAATACATGTAAGACACGTAAGACATGTAAGACACGTAAGACATGTAAGACACGTAAGACATGTAATACACATAAGACACGTAATACATGCAAGGCATGTAAGACACGTAATACATGTAAGATATATAAGACACGTAATACGTGTAAGACATGTAAGACACGTAAGACACGTACGACATGTAAGATATGTAAGACACGTAAGACTTGTAAGACACGTAAGACATGTAAGACACATAAGACACATAAGACACGTAAGACATGTAATACACGTAAGACATGTAAGACACGTAAGACATGTAAGACATGTAAAACACGTAAGACATGTAAGACATGTAATACACGTAAGACACGTAATACATGCAAGGCATGTAAGACACGTAAGACATGTAAGACACGTAAGACTTGTAAGACACGTAATACACGTAAGACATGTAAGATATGTAAGACACGTAAGACTTGTAAGACACGTAAGACATGTAAGACACATAAGACACATAAAACACGTAAGACATGTAAGACACGTAAGACATGTAAGACATGTAAGACACGTAAGACATGTAAGACATGTAAGACATGAAAGACATGTAAGACACGTAAGACATGTAATACACGTAAGATATGTAAGACACATAAGACTTGTAAGACACGTAAGACACGTAACACATGTAAGACACGTAAGACATGCGCCAGTAAAGTGCCATGTATCACGGTGGTTCGACAATTCACTGTGAAGTACCTTGGCAAACTTAACTACATCATCGAGTACTTCCTCTAATTCCAGAGGAATCACATTATCTACAGATACAGCAAGAGTTTTGTTGCTTACCACATGCTCACCTTCATTCATTCTAAATGACCGGACATAGTCTTCATCTCTAACATTTTCTGGCTTCAAATGTTTGAGGGGAACGTTGAAGTGGGAAACACCTGAATTAACACTATGTTCACATAACATAGACGCGTATTCATCGTTTATGTCGCTCACGTTTAAGACAGTGCAATTGAAAGTGAGCGTTTTACAGCTTTTATGATGTCAATATTTGACATACATGTTCCAACAGTGTCTTTCACGCTTGTACCGTGTAATCTAACAAAATCACATTGACGCTCAACCTTCCGTGAACAATCTCTGTGATACCATAGTACATATGCAGTAGCATCATATGGCTCCTGTAGCAGTTACAAGCTTGTTCTGATTATATCGTCACTTGTCCTTTCCTTAGTGTCAACAAAACTGTTGTCCATGTCATCAGTTTGTACAATGTGCAGCCTTCGGTGGGGTTTTCACATTGAAATGCACATGACTTGCACTTAGGATCAGTCCTACTACGTTTCCGTACACGGCCCACATCTCCACTCACATCATTTGATTTTGATGGACGACCAATCTTTGCCGGCGTTACTTGTAGTAGTTCACGGCAAGATGAATCACGGAATCTATTTTCTGTTCTTGCTAGTATCCTTTTATGAACTACACTCTTATAACATTCTGGTGGTATTTCACTTGTTCGACTTCACTTGAAGACAATTTCTAAACATTTTCAGCGAGCAAGGTATATTGTGCTTTACCATATTTCACCGTGCTTCACTTCACGAGCGCGTAGACTGAAATCAAGGAAGCATTTTTCGCCCAGGTACGCCTTTCCTGGCTATCTTGATTACAAATTATACATGTTTGTGCAGCCATTTTAGACGTTTCTCTGTTACAGTGATGGCGTGTTATACGCCACCAGAAGCACTGTCACATATACCGCCTGGAAATATATATATCTTCTTACTAGGCAATATCTGTACTATTAAATATATATATAATTTCTTACTAGGCAATATATGTACTATTAAATATATATAATTTGTTGCTAGGCACTCTCTGTACTATTAAATATATATATATCACTTCTTATTAGGAACTATCTGTACTATTTTTATCGGTACAACATTGATGATATATTATTACAATTGTAGTTATTTTAATATCGTTAATTAAGAACGTACATAGTTAAAATGTAACACTGTGTTTACTAAATATATATTTCTCAATAATGAACTAACAAACAAAACAACAAAACAACAAAACTGTGAACATTGTCGTGAATGGCATTCCATTATATAGTCTGCATAGATTCAAATTCGAAGCGATAAACGTAGGAACATAATGGTCAATATGATATAAGATATACATAAAAAATATAAATAAATATGATATAATATATACATAAATGCCAAAAAATATGCAAACCGTTGCCATTTGCCAGCTCGCCATTGCTTTGTGATGTGCGCGCACACTCTTGTTCATGTATGGACAAACAATTTGGCAACTACGTGTAAATTAAAAGCACTAAGATTTTTGTGATTGAAACCCCGTAAAAACTAAAAGTAAAGTTGCTACCTTTGATTTTCTGTTTAATTAGATCCTAAAGAAAATATTCGTGCCAAAAAATAATCGCTGTTGGCAAAAAATATCACTGGATCCTATTATTGATACACGGTAAACCGCACTCTCCTCTCAATGTTCCATACAACTGAACATTTGCATCTAATTTAAACATTTAATCATTATAACTGTATACCAACTGGTGCCATTCACTAGCAGACCTCACATTAGGAGTATTGAAACACAATAATAACCACATTTAGCCGGAAACAACGAATGTGAACTACAATAATAACAACAGAGAGCGGGAAACAACGAATGTGAGCCACAATTATAATCATAGTGCACCGGAAACAAACAATGTGAACCACAATAATAATCACATAGAGCCGTAAATAGCCAATGTAAACCACAATAATAACCACAGAAAGCGAGAAACAACAATCATATATGAACCACAGTGATAACCACAGAGAGCAGGAAACAACCAATGTGAACCACAGTGATAACCACAGAGAGCAGGAAACAACCAATGTGAACCACAGTGATAACCACAGAGAGCAGGAAACAACCAATGTGAACCACAGTGATAACCACAGAGAGCAGGAAACAACCAATGTGAACCACAGTGATAACCACAGAGAGCCGGAAACAACCAATGTGAACCACAGTGATAACCACAGAGAGCAGGAAAGAACCAATGTGAACCACAGTGATAACCACAGAGAGCAGGAAAGAACCAATGTGAACCACAGTGATAACCACAGAGAGCCGGAAACAACCAATGTGAACCACAGTGATAACCACAGAGAGCCGGAAAGAACCAATGTGAACCACAGTGATTTCCACATAGAGCAGGAAACTACCAATGTGAACCACAGTGATAACCACATAGAGCAGGAAAGAACCAATGTGAACCACAGTGATAACCACAGAGAGCCGAAAACAACCAATGTGAACCAAAGTTATAACCACAGAGAGCCGGAAACAACCAATGTGAATCACAGTGATAACCATAGAGAGCAGGAAAGAACCAATGTGAACCACAGTTATAACCACAGAGAGCCGGAAACAACCAATGTGAACCACAGTTATAACCACAGAGAGCCGGAAACAACCAATGTGAACCACAGTGATTTCCACATAGAGCAGGAAACTACCAATGTGAACCACAGTGATAACCACATAGAGCAGGAAAGAACCAATGTGAACCACAGTAATAACCACAGAGAGCCGGAAACAACCAATGTGAACCAAAGTTATAACCACAGAGAGCCGGAAACAACCAATGTGAATCACAGTGATAACCACAGAGAGCCGGAAACAACCAATGTGAACCACAGTGATAACCACATATAGCGGGAAACAACCAATGTGAACCACAGTGATAACCACAGAGAGCCGGAAACAACCAATGTGAACCACAATGATAACCACAGAGAGCTGGAAACAACCAATGTGAACCACAATGATAACCACAGAGAGCCGGAAAAAAACCAATGTGATCCATAGTGATAACCACAAAGAGCTGGAAACAACCAATGTGATCCACAGTGATAACCACAGAGAGCCGGAAACAACCAATGTGATCCACAGTGATAACCACAAAGAGCCAGAGATTCAGAACTGCTTTAGTAGCAGAAACGGCAGCAACTGAGAGTCAGACCTTCATTGTTAGCAAAAACAGTAGCAACTATGTGCTAGAGCAGCAAAAGAAAG
>OY759268.1:49336992-49353731 GCA_963662155.1 Lamellibrachia columna | reverse complement strand
ACATATTAAGTAACCAGGCAGTAAAGTCACCGAAATCGCTATACACGTTTTCTCCTGGCCGACACGTTCATATCAACAACAATTGATCGGGGAGTCATTAAATCAAGTTGTAATTACTGCACGAACGAAGTCAGATATATATATGCTAAGGTGCTCAGTTGAGTGAACTGAGGCAAAGCACTGATCCATCTCACTGACGTGACAGCACCGCGCCTGTGTAACGACTTACCAGCCGCACTCCGCCTCATAGACTATGGCGAACTTTGTAGTTGCCATCTTAAAACGCATCTATTTATATTCATATAATTTGCCACATGCATGTTTGAAATTGTATTGTATTTATATATATATATATATATATATTTAGATAGGTATATGCTTTACACATAATAAGTTTTTGTATGCATACTTTGTATGGATATAATATATATTGACAGTGTACGCAATACCATTATTCATATTTAAGTTCGGCAGCTCGACGTTTAGGACGCCGGAGTGTCAATCGAAGATACCGGGGTGAGAGAGAGAGAGAGAGAGAGATAGAGAGAGAGAGATAGAGATAGAGATAGAGAGAGAGAGAGAGAGAGAGATAGAGAGAGAGAGAGAGAGAGAGAGAGAGAGAGAGATAGAGAGAGAGAGAGAGAGAGAGAGAGTGAGAGAGAGAGAGAGAGAGAGAGAGACGAGAGAGAGAGAGAGAGAGAGAGAGATATAGAGAGATGGTCTGCAAAGGCGGACTTGTTGGTGGTAGACTGTGAGGGTGGACTTGTTAGTGGTGGACTGTGAGGGTGGGCTTGTTGGTGGTTGACTGTGAGGGTGGACTTGTTGGTGGTGGACTGTGAGGGTGGACTTGTTGGTGGTGGACTGTGATGGTGGACTTGTTGGTGGTTGACTGTGAGGGTGGACTTTTTGGTGGTGACTGTGAGGGTTTCTTTCGTTTCCGTTTCTTTCCGCTCCTAATGTATTATTCTTTGTGTGCATTATCTTCATGTATCTTGTGTTTATTTTGTCTGGTCTTGTTTAATTGAAATAATAATAATATGTTTTTTAGGTCAGACAATTAATCAGTCCATATAACATAATAAATACATTGACGAAAAACAATAGATTTAAAAATTATGCAAAGCTAAGATCCACTGATGCCGCAATGTCGACTACAGAACATGTCGCTAATTGCAATGTTATGTACAATGTGATTCAGTGCCTTTCTGGTGATACGTTTACATGAGTTGACATTACATGTGGCTAGTTGACATTACGCTAGGCAGTATGCTCAATATCCTGTAAGAATTGTTATAAGCAACAACAAATTGCTGACAATTATTTGTTGTACAATTTACCCATAATGCACACATGTAAATATTACTGCACTCTGCAGTAAATAGCTTATTTTTTATAGAGGTAGAAAAAAAGTAAATTTTTGAAGCAACATTTTACTCTTAGCATACAGAAGTCTCACTTTGGGTTGAATGTGGTCATTGAAATGATTGGGACATAATAATAATGTTATATTAAATGTATTACTATTTTTTTTAAGCGCCTTAATAGGATGAGCTCAACATTGATAGGCTCCATTTGGAGATAGTTTTCCCTGCGTCCTCCCTCCTCTTCTTCCCGCGGTCCTTGCAGGGGGGGGGGTATAAAATGTAATGCGTTCCGCCTTCTCGATAAGTCCGTCTACATCTATTGCGATCCTTTTCCAATCTTTGCCACTATCTACTGTTTTTAATATATCCTCCCATTTCCGCCAGTAGAAGTGCTACAGTTACCCAGGCAGATCGACCTTTTGAAAATTTTATTTGTAAATGTATCCCACACCAAGTGTGGATGTACATAGAAAACAATACCTGTTTATGTTATCTGGGTGATTAACCTGCGACAAGGAGACGCCTTATCTTCGATAATGTATATTCTCTCCCGTTTCACTAATGCTTAATGGATTAAACGGCTTTGGAAAAACTTACATATTGGCATATTAAATATCTACGATGTCCACATATCTTGTTTAAACTGTGTCCGTGGATGCTGGGCATACATCAAGATGCCGTTGATGCATAATGTGGAACGTTATAGTTCGCGTACTTCGGATAGTAAATTGAACGTCACTTAGCCATTTGACGCGGTCTGGTAATATACTTGGTCACACTCGATACTAATCCAAAATATTCATGTTTCATACGAAGGCTGATTCGTTTGATTAATATAGTTCCAGTGAGTTGTATCATCAGCCGATCAGCACTCACATATTATCATAGGATTAGTATGCTGTCCATGTATGGGTTAATTTCATGGCTAATGTAACTGGTAAATTCCCGTATAAAAATACGTGCACACGCACGCACACACGCACACGCACACGCACACGAACACGCACACGCACACTCGCACGCACGCACACACACACACGCGCGCGCACGCACGCATGCATGCACGCACGCACACGCATGCGCATACGCACACACACACGCACGCACGCACACGCACATGCACACGCACACGCACACGCACACGCACACGCACACGCACACGCACACGCACACGCACACGCACACGCACACGCACACGCACACGCACACGCACACGCACACGCACACGCACACGCACACGCACACGCACACGCACACGCACACGCACACGCACACGCACACGCACGCACACACACACACACACACACACGAAAGCCCGCACCTCGTACCTACCTCCACAAACCAGGTGGTAGATACATATGCCAACTTAAACTTTGACCTACTAAAAATGATATACTAATTTATTAATTATTTCATAAATTACTCCAATACATTCGCATCAAGCACCAAGATTCCGAGGTAGTATTGGTGCTATATTGTAATTACGTACTATTTTGTTGTAACAACTATGTCAACATAGTTATTCAAGTTGGTTCAATTGCTTCGTAAAACTTTACATGATCAGTTAGCTTCAGAGTACATTTCGTGTTCCAGTTAACCAACTTAATTTGTCTCAATGGAAAGTGCAAATTGATTCTACACGTGATAAAGAAATGATGGCATCGCATCACGGATATTAAAAATTGTAGGCTAGTCTTAGAGGTAACGACATCGACAACCGGTGGCGCCACATCAGGGATCATGGATAATCGAGCTTGTCTTGCTAACAACGTACTGCTACTGTATATTTTGTGAAATGTTGACAGTGAAATAAGATTATATTATCTTCATAGTGCATATTGATTGTGCTAATAACGAAAACGTGTAGTGTCAATGCGTGTTCTATCCCAGACTAAAATTGGTTAGAGGCATGCGGTATGAACACGGTGCCAAATTGCAAATATGTATTATTTTATTGTAACAAATGTGTCAATATACTTGTTCAAGTTCGATTGCTTCGTATAAACTAACAACCTTACATGATGAATTAGCTTCAGAGTACATTTCCTGTTCCAGTTAACCAAGTGAATTTGTCTCAATGGAAAGTACAAATTGATTCTACAAGTGATGAAGAAATGATGGCACCACATCACGGATATATTGTTCTACCCTCACTCCCTGTGATGTCATGCATCACTATAGCGCCCTAGTTTAAGGAACACGGCTACTGTGGGTTTTTGGGCGCCCATTACATTTCCCGCCAATCCCATCTCCACCAAAATCACCTATAAACCACTCCCACCTCCCACCAATCATTCCTCCACCAATCCATGACCCGTCAATCCCAATTCCCACCAATCCCACCTCCCACCAAAATCTGCCACCCCTTCATACTTGCGTTTAATGGACAAGTTCATTTATAACTGAATCTAATTACGTCTACTAATGAGATAAGTTCATATTCGTTACAATAAATGTTGAGATACACTGGGTGAAAGACCATTCCCACCAGTTTTTGTTTGTTTGGGGGGACGGGCAACCTCCCACTTCCCACTCCAAATTTGAGAGTCCACCTCCCACCAATTGCACCTGCCATTTACCACGAATTTTAGGACTAATCTTCGCTTACAACTTCTGCCACCCTATCCCCGCACATAGTCACACTAGCGCACAATGGGTACATACACTGCTTCAAATGTAAGCTATATAAGATATCAGTGCAACCAGTAGTCTATGCACTGAGTATTGTGATACGTTGGAAGCGAAAACCCCACAGGCCTTCGCTTGCGACACACGCACGCACGCACGAACGCACGCGCGCACGCACCGCTCTAGTTTTCTCCTGCCACTCCCGCCAAATCCCTCTGCCAGTTGTTTTAGCCTATGGCTATAACTAAAAACAATTAAACAGCTTATGACCATTTTGGGGATCAACCAGTGCGTATGTAACATTAATGGTATTCGCAACTATATTCGCAACAAAAGATTAGCAATGTACGCTTACTAAAACTCCCGGGGGGGAACTGCAATACCAAAGCGGTGGGGGTGTGCCGCCAGAGAGAGAGAGAGAGAGAGAGAGAGAGAGAGAGAGAGAGAGAGAGAGAGAGAGAGAGAGAGAGAGGAGAGAGAGAGAGAGAGAGAGAGAGAGAGAGAGAGAGAGAGAGAGAGAGAGAGAGAGAGAGAGAGAGAGAGAGAGAGAGAGAGAGAGAGAGAGAGAGAGAAGGAGAGAGAGAGAGATAAAGCAATTTATGGTCACAAAGAGAGAATTATTGAACAATTTATCTAATATCTATAAGTGTAAGGTAAGCCAGGGCGGAACGTTTTTGTTGGGAAATTTCCTCTTCGATGAAAGAGAGAATTATCAGGTTTAATTGGGGCACAAAGAGAGAAAATAATTTTTTTTTCTTCGGACAGAGAGAGATAAATGGCCAAAACAGGGGCATTTGCGCGGCACATACATGTATACCTCAGCATAGGGAGTACCCCCCTCCCCGGGCTATAACTACGAAGCGGCGTCGGTGGATGACCAGCTGATAAGGTGGCGCCGCCGTGCGTACTAGGCGTTGTCGACGTCACAATTCAGTGACGCCACCGTGCGGACTAGGCGTTGTCGCCGCCTCGCTTCCTTTAAAAAAGACAATTCGTTAACATTCCCCAGAGCATAACTGACGGCTCGAACACGCCATTTATTATTTAAGGTGATGATTTTTCCACGTGGGGCACGCGTGGACAAACCACACTGAAAGTACACTTTTTCATTAAACATACAATTAATATGTGATATGAAAAGTAAATATGATATATATATATATATCTTCTCGCTAGATTTTGTCGGCGCAGGAGCCTAAAACGCATGGTGCCCGTTCGAATTGTCGAAAATGGGTTAACGACGGAATCGAACAGCGAAATTATCCAGCTTTCCATAAATCCATTTATATAAGCTGAAAAATTTTTCAAACTAGTAATATGTAGCACTTTATTGAGGCCCCTGATTTAGCGTCGCGGTTGAGAAGTCTGAAACAAAGCCATGTTTACGCGCTTTTGATCGACTGTCTTCGCTCGCTTACAAGTGGGAAACCCCACATGTTATACATTGCTGGAAGGCTTATGACGTTAACTACACGTGTGATTGGGAATCTCTAGACCAATAGAACAGCTCCTATTATACATACTTTATCCAGCAACAAAGTGCTGTTGTTGCTATGGAAGTTGCGAAACGCTCGCTGATTGGTCGAAAACGTAAGCGCGCATGCGCAGTCGGCTTGTTTACACATTCCTTTCGTCTTTGTTCGCCAGTTTCGCCCGCTGTTTTCGTCTTCGATTCGTTAAAGAATTGCACTATGGCATCGAAAGAAGCTTATTTAGCTACCGAGTTGGATCGTGCAAGGGGGTGCAATCTCGAGGTCAGCAATTTAGCTGCCGTGATTGAAGATTACTTCGAAGGCCACGTCAAGCCCGTGGAAGTCGCCTCGGCAGGGGCCGGGGAAGACTACATTGAGCCTGCACTGGTTGGCTCAGCGCCAGCGGGAGCTGACTTTCCAAATTGGGGAAACTGACATTGTGTAGTATTATTATATATGTAATGTGTAAATAATGTTTTATTTCCAGATATTTCAGGGATTTACTTTAGGGGTTCGGCACCCAGTGCTCGCGGTAGTCTCCGGGAATACCAAACCTGGTAGTAAATGAGGTAGCATTCAATAAATAATACGTTTTTCCACTTTATTTTCTACATTTCTACATTTAATTTATACACACCTACTGGAGGAACATATAAAATGTCATTCCATTTGGAGCATTATAAGTGCATAGTTGCTATGGGAGAAACAATTTTTCAGTGCTGTTTTTTAAATCTGATTTTCTCAAAACTATTATTCCAAGAACGTGTACACTAAAAGTGTAATATCTTGGCCCAGGAGTAAGGTACCCTGTTCACGTTGGTGACATTTTAAAGCTGTGTATCTCCACTATTTGAATCTGTAATAAAATGGTTTTGTAAAATTGTCGAGACGAGCCTGGTTTTGGCGTGTGGCATCACAAATATCATATATATATATATATATATATATATATTTATATATATATATATATATATATATATATATATATATATATATATATATATATATATATATATATATATATATATATATATATATATATATATATATATATATATATATATATATATATATATATATACTCTATGAGCAGTCAGTCAATCAATCAATCAATACATCAACAAATAAATAAATCTTTATTCTAACAAATAAATTAGCAGCTCATCTCAGACAGTATCAGCTTAGACATTAAAAGCTTGACAGAAGGAACATCGAATTAATTACGTAATAGGTTGTGTTAACCCTTACTTCAATAATCAAAGCAATTGTACATTTCATCAATGGTCAAAAGCTATTACAAGAACATATACCATATGTGATTTTGCATATTGACAATGACAGCGATTCTGAGATAACTACCGTAAGTTTCCGTTTATAATTCGCCCCCATGTATAATACGCCCCCTGACTTTTGTTAAATTCTGATAACATTTTTATATTACCATATATAATACGCACCCAACTTTTGGCATTGACCCCTGATTTCACCACTTCTGAAAGTTTGCTTGAAGCGTGACTCACGGATGGCCACTGTAATTTCATCAAAGTTCGTTTGTGTGATGATCCTTGAATCCATCTCAGAATTATAAACATGTCACGCAAGTTACGGCATTGCCGTAACTTGCTAAAATGCATTGGCGTCCCACGGGCTCGGTGGTCACAACGAACATTTCGCAATGTCGATAACATAAACACACTTTGTCAACTCCAAAATAAGTGTGTAACCGTGGGTTGAGGCTACCCTATCCAGGAAGGTAGCATAATGTATGGTCAGGTTCCTTGTCTGGCTGTTGTAGTTTCTTGCTGGCTGGGACGACCACATGTTCGACCAAACAACATGCGTAGTTGGTGTTGGAATTGTTTTCTGAATAGGCAGTATATGAACACGTTGAACGATGAATTTATCATTGCAAACGTGTTGCTCAGATGGAAATATATTTTGTATGGTGTACACGTTGACATTTGCACATGATCAATAATGTAGTACAATATCTGGTTGATGGTCGGCGGGGTCTGGCATACAACGAACGCAATGATTATGACAATCATGACGAGTGTGATGTTGTTTTCATCATTGCTTGTTTGTGACGTCATTGTGCTTCTCCGGCTTTGAGCTACTTTCAAGCCACGCATAAGATGGACATTGAAGTAGATAACGATGGCCAGCGGTAATAGGTAAACAGTCAAACCATAACAGACATTTTCATAGAGGATGTTGTACAGGTATACAGATCGGATCCCCATATCCTCCCACTGCTCATACCAGAAGGTCATGTTATTGTGGTCAACTCTCGTCACATTACGCGCCACATAGCTGTACTCAAAAAAGCGCGGGATGTTGTAAACACACACTGCGCCTGCCATGGTCAGGATTTCCAACTGAACGTTGTACTTCGTGCAGAGCCGGGGCGCGTCCATGGGGCGACACACTGCGATGTATCGATTGCCTGCGACAATAACTATCATCCAGACAGTCCACATGTGGGTGATGTATTGTAATGGCCATATGTATGGCAGAATGGCTACCCAAATGTGTACAGCCATGTAAATTGATGTTTTTAAGTATACAACAATACATGCAATTGTTACAAGAAACAAAGTATCCGTAAGTGCAAGAACCTTTAGAAGGTACGTGCCCACATTACCGCCAGTGGACTTGTTTAGTACAACTAACGAGAGCGTATTTCCTATGACACCAATAACACATACAATGGCATCAATGATAAAGAAAGCAAGTTCGCATAATGTAGTCGATGACATATTGTCAAATATCTGTCACTTCGCAGTTATGTCTTGTGTACACACACCAGTGTCTCACGGATAATCGCTACAGTGATAATAGTGGCGTTGTGCGTTGTTGTCATATGTATATTTTTAGTCTTCACAAATTATTGTTATTGTATATTAATAGGTAGTGGCACAGTTCTTGTTCCGAAGTGTTCTTCTATTTCACTATTGTTCCTTCCTATCATCGTAGTCACTGTTCTTTCTCTGTACTTACATTCCACTCCAGCCTTTGCTATAGGTAACACTCATCATCCACCGCCAGGTGCGGTGCTACTTAGCAGTAAATAAGTGCTTCCTTTTAGCGATCCCTTGCTATGCCGACAGTTGTTTTGTGGCTTCGTATCCAGTGTTTCGCTGTCATTCGTGATGAACGCTCGCCTTGAAAATTGTAAATTGTCATTTAATCAGTGGTTGTGTTTGGAGCTTGCATTTAACTACCTGCAAAAAGACATAGACACAGGCATATCAATAAGATAATCAACGATTCAGTGTTATTGGTGCTTCAATACATGTAGTCGGGAAGGGAATGTCATTTCATGTTCTGGGAAGGGATTATTATGCACTTCGGTGCTAAAGTTGTGCAGAAACACAGGCCACCACCAGTTGGACACTGAAAACACAGGCCACCACCAGTTGGACACTGAAAACACAGGCCACCACCAGTTGGACACTAAAAACACTGGCCACCACCAGTTGGACACTGAAAACACAGGCCACCACCAGTTGGACACTGAAAACACAGGCCACCACCAGTTGGACACTGAAAACACTGGCCACCACCAGTTGGACACTGAAAACACAGGCCACCACCAGTTGGACACAGAAAACGGTAAGAATTTTGAAAGTTGTTTTGGATGTTTATCAATATATTATTGACCGGGTAACACATTTTTGAAAAAGGTGGGTTCACTCTTTTGAGAAGGGGTTAACATTATTGAATAAGGGGTGGTCACCATTTTGAAAAGTGGGTTTCACATTTTTGGAAAGGTGGTTCACAAAATGAGGGATTACGTGAACCCCGTGAACACCCACCTGGCCACATGACTGATAATGTGAGTCGAGAGTAACAACATTGCAGAAGGACGTCGAACAAAGCTTCAATAAAAAAGAGTGATATATTTCAGCGTAAAATCATAATCATAATCACGTAATTTAACCATAATAGATATATACATGTAATGGCACTCATCCTATGTGTTTGTATCTCGAGTGTCAAACTTTCAGTAGTTTATCCAAGACACCTGGGAGGTTCCGTAGCACTATTATTTTTAAATTCTCTTCACTGTTAACCTTTTACGAACAACTGAATTTCCCTTCGTAGTTTTTAAATACAATTGTTCTCAACGCTTTACGTGTTTTCTATGATTATTCCGAATTACGCAAGCCGTCTCCTGTCGTATGTGTGCATGTAGCGCCCTCTGTCACACAACATTGCACTAAGGACTTGGTTTGTTTGATCAGTGGACGGTTTATCGTAGATATCAGACATAGCGTTGCGAATATTTGTACATAATAACTATTAATTACCCGTCGAAATTACTACGTAAATTTTTTTTAACAATTCAACGATTGTTCCAAATTACGCAAACCGTCCACTTCCGTCTGTTTGTGTAGCGCCCTATGTCACATAACATCGAACTTGGTTGCTTGGCAATATGATAACTGGACGAATACCCAAAGGAAGATGTAGGCGATTGCACAGTTTCGTTTCATACTTAATGATGAAAACGATCACCCACAGTTTTTTACTCACATAATTATATACCCTTTTGTCATATAATTTCCCTTATGACAGTCACGAACAACCAATTTATCCCGTCCGGAAAATGTTTGCTTTTGGTGATAAAATAAATATATCAAGCAATGCTAGAAAAACACAATTACAATAATGATACGAGGAATCGCTAGCACACTTATATTGAAATTATATATTGAACAACAAGACAGGGACAACATGACGATAGTTTATAATGGTGACATTTTTGAAGTGACAAGATCAGAGGAATTATGTTCAGTAGTTGTAGCCTTTCAACTGATGGATATTAAAACATAAACATTTAGGATAATGAAACAACTGGTGCTGAGGGAATTCCCAAAAAATACTGAAGGAAGTAAAATGCCAACTTAATAAGGCACTGACTCCACCTTTTAGCTTGTAATGAAAAGAGGGAATCATTTGAAAGAAGAATTATATATTTCATCATATTAGCTGCATGACGGGTAGCTGAGAAACATTCGACACAATACATTTTTTGGAGCGCTTATTCGGTACGAATGCCGAAGTTTATGCCGTATGGTCAGATTGATGAACCTTCCATAATGGGTGACTTTTCACAAGTTGGCAGAGTAAATAACGACATTATATGTTTAATCTCAATTGCGGCATGACTAGAAGCTGTGGGAAAGTCGACACAATTCATTTCATACGAAATAATGGCTTACCTGAATGGCGATTACAACTGGCGACGTCAACTTTGTCTGGACCTGCAGCTGAGCTCGATTAATTGCAGGGAATGACGTGCACTCGGGCGCACACAACAGCGGGCAACACTTATGTGCGTACGCGAGTTGTATTTGCATTCTACTTGCGCGTTTGAATATGAGAACACATCGCCTTGCTCTACGAAGTATACGCCGAATGTTGGCGCTCACGGCGACGACCTGATCTGCATTGGCCGAGTCCATTTTGTATATTTAGGGGTGTTCAGGTTCATGCGGCAACATCGTCTGTGCGGATGCTGTAGCGATTCATCCCAAAACTGGCTTCATGTTGTCAGTCATCGGCAAGGCCTATACGAATAAATATGGGTTTACTGTTACATGCTCACAATTATAATAAGGTATATATATAAGGTATACTGCCAAACAAACTCACGGCAGATACAATTAATAATTGGCCGCGTTTTGCAAAACACACAAGACCAGCCGTCTGGTTTGTTAGTTTCCGTCTCATATTGCATTCCCGGCAATCATCTGACAAAAAGTGGTGCTGTTACCGAGTGAAGCCTATAATCGACGAGTCCAATTAGTGACAGAAACTACGAAAGTGCAATTGAAGGACAATTATGATTTGACTCGAAATATTGACTTTTAAACTTGATATGTTGCTTTATTGAAACGTCAATCGAACACGTCCTGGTTTTATATGTATGTATGTACGAACGTTATGTATTGGACACCTTCCTCAACACGACCGCCCTGTATCAGTTTGTTCACCGTTAGACATGACTACCTGTTTATTTAGAGTGAGCTAAAGCCTATAACAAGAAAACAAATATGTATATCCAGTTCACAAACGATTACCGGACTTTAAAAAATAAAGAAAACACTAAATGACTTAGACTTCTTCCTAACATACATATCCATAATGCGAGACGAGAATATATCGCAAATATTCAGTGTTTCCGGTTCGGTGGTGCGATTACAATGGCCTCGGTTTTATTGTTGTTTAGCAGGATATTGCGGTGAGTCATCACTGCCTCGCTTCTTCGATGCATTGCTCTATGCGATATACTGCATCCGAAACTTACCCGTCCTGCCTTCCGGTGAATTCAACGTACATTTAGTGCAATATACATATAAATATTATTGAAGGTTATGTTTCCTGAAGATGGCACCCAAAAGCAAAGTGTAAATGGAGAACATAATTGTGCCACACACAGAGCCTATGCATTGATGACGACAACTCCCGGAGAACACTGATTGAATATGGGATCCAACTAGGGTCTTTGTTGTGCCAAATTCCGCTCTCCGTTTACAATTTTCCTTTGGGGGTCATCTTCAGGAAACTTACAATACCATTAATATGCAGATGACACTTAGTTCTACGGTGATTTCACCGGAACGCAGGATGGAGAAGCTTCGGATGCAGTCGATGGCATTGAACAATGAATCGAAGAATGACTCACCACAATCTCCGGCTAAACGACACTAAGAATGAGGTTACTGTCATCGAAGAACCAAACCGGAAACACAACACGTCCCATGTGTTAACGTGTGCGGAAGCACCGACGATCCGTAACATCCCAATTTAGTCTTCGTATGAATAGTCTGAATGTTTCGTATTAGTATCGAGTATCGCCGTGTGCACAGACGGGCCACTCCACTGGCACCGAGTCGGGCCGTGTAATTAACTATCCTAAGAATGAGAAATGTAATGTTACAGTTGGCGCATCGTGATATGTACACAACATCAAAGGTTTCCGTCTTGCATTAGATATGTGAACCATGAATATATATATATATATATATATATAAACACCTGTGTTTGGAACAACGGGGTGGTAATAAGTGACTTGGAACATATTAGTACTATGAGTACCATAATTTTTAGTGATGGTGATGCCGAAAGTTATTGACAATAATTCTATGACAGGAAAGAGAATACAATAGTTGTCCTTGTCATTGTTCATTACGTTGAACGAATCTGCCACCACTGACAGTTGCTAGGTATATTGTCTTACCATTAATTTGGTGTATAACATTAACAATACGGGTCACTGTTGATGGAATTTTTACAGCTGCATAACTATTGTAATACTATTAGTTTCATGGATATCGCGATAGTATCACGGAATAGCGAATAGCCATGAAAGCAGTCCCAAACCGCAGTTAATGGGTGGAGGTATCGCGTAACTTTTGAGGTCGTTGATTAAAATTATTATGTTTAAATTACGCTGCTCTAATCAACGATTGCTTATGTAAGGTCAACAAACAAATAACACTATATATTATGTTTGAATTGTTGTAGTTATATTATAATGTGACACAAGTGCTGATGAATTATGTTACGAAATATCGTTACTACCGAAAGTTCAGTGTACAGCTGACGATAACTATTGATATTTCAATTTATTATCGAAAGTACTGACTCGATACATCGACTCTTACGATGTATCGATAGTTCGATATAGAGTTACACCCCTAATTAATATGTCTACTGTTTGGTTTCAGTGTCAGATTATCGTTGCAAGCATCCCCTCTACCCACTCCACCTATCCACCACTCCATCCCCTATACCCCTCCAACCCTTTCACTCCCCCAAATCCCCTCCACCCCTCTACCCTCCCCGCCCTCTCTACCCCTCCGCCCCCTATTTCCCCACCACCCTTCGCCTAATTTTACAAATTGTGCAAATGAAACCGTAATCAAAATGTTTCTTCTTGTCAATGTGTGCACCGATTATATGACGAAAGCTTAAAACAATCTAGGAAAATGTACATAACCGTTCAAACAACTCGTCCGGTTAATCAGAGGTGAGGCGTTGTGACAAGATGAGTAGCGGCAATGACACATTTGTACTGACGTGGTGACACATTTGTACTGACGTGGTGACACAGTTTGATAGACGTGGAGGCAGAGATGTCCAACATGGTGAAGCTGTTGGACAGGGCAGTGACACAACTGGACATACACGATGGTGCACTTAGAGAGAAGTGGTAGCACAGTTGGGCAGACGTGGCGAAACAATGAGACAGACGTTGTGATGTAGGTGGACCGACGTGGTGACGCTGCTGGACTGGCGTGGAGACACATTTGGGCAGACGTGGCGACACAATAGGACAGACGTGGTGAAATATTTGGACAGGCGTAATAACACATTTGGACAGACGTGGTGACAAATTTGGGCAGAAGTTGCGACACAATAGGACATACTTGGTGAGGCTGCTGGGCAGATGTGATGACACAGTTGGGCAGACATGTTGATTCTGTTGAGCAGACGTGATGACAGTTGAATAGACGTGGTGTCATAATCGGACGACACAGTAGGGGAAAAGTGGTCACACAGTTGGCTAGATCTGGTGACATAGCTGGATATATATGGTGACACAGTGCGACAGAAGTGGTGACTCAGTTGGACGGACATCGCGACACAGTTGGCCAAAGGATGTTATAAAGTTTGACGTGCATGGTAACACAGTTGGACCGACGAAGTAACGCAGTTGGGGAGACGTGGCGCCAAAGTGGAATTGGTTATTCATATGTACAAATGTAGTGACACAGTTGAGTATGCGTGGTGAAATATTTGGACAGACGTATTGACACATTTGGACAGCCGTGGTTACAAAAATAGACAAACGTCGTGACACAGTTGACCGTCGTCAAACGTCGTTGGCACAGTTCAACAGACGTGGTGATACATACGAATAGACACCAGGACACAGTTTGACAGACGTGGTGACATAATTGGCCATACGTGTTGAACCAGTTTGACAGATGTGGTGGTGCAGTTTGCCGACGTGGAGACCGCGTTTACATACGTGTCCACTCAGTTGGACTGACACAGTGACGCAGTTAGACAGATGTCGTGACAAACTTGGCCAGAGGTGGTTAAACATATGGATAGACGTGGTGGCACAGTTCGACAGATCTGGCGACACAGATGGCTATATGTAGTGACACAGTTGGAATGACGTGGCGACACAATATGACAAACTTGGTGACAGGGTTGGACCGACGTGTTGAGGCAGACATGTTGATTCAGTTGAGTAGATTTCCTTTAACTATGTGTTATTTTTGCTCTCATTTTCTTTAACAGCGTGACATGAAATAAATTGTTGTGTAATTTTTGAGTCATTTTTATTTAACTGCGTCACAGTTTGCCACATATGTAACGCTGTTTTTTTAGTGTGTAACATATTCACTATGTAGTAACGCGTTTAGCTATTCTTCCCATGGCACACACAGCGCTGTCACCATAGCATATGACATACGTTGGCTTTTAGTCAATTATCGGTCAGCACTTGCACCATTTTTAGATATGCGTGTACTAGTTTTAACTATGTAGTACACAACAATGCTCATATACATTGATGAAATTATTTTGTTATTACATATGAGGACCGTTATTATATACAATCAATTCTGAACTTCATTGTTGACTTATAACATAAAGGTGTTTTGTAAATTTGTTGGAAATAGATTTGTTCCTACATACATAATTTATTTGTAGTTTTCGTGTTATCCAGGTAATTTTGTACCAGGCATGTGACAACATTCAATTAATTAAATTACAATTAACTAAGAAATTCACCAATTAAATTAAATTAACCTCACATATTTATCAGATCAATTAAATAAAGCTTGTGACGTGCACCTAGTCGGCTGTTGTGTCGTAACATTGACTTGTTGTGTCTCCCTGGAAGGGTGATATGGTTCAGCTCGAAAATTCTCTTGGTATCTATGTCAGTAAATCCATTAATAATCTGGAAAGCATATCAGCCCTTTTCCTCCTATCTTGTAGAAACAGGAAGCCACGTTTTCGCAGTCTTAGATAATATGGAAGCTCTGCACACTTTCTATTTTTTTCTTTAACAAACGTTTAAGGTTTGTAACTTTGCACAGTTTAGTTTGTAAGCAACATACACCGAATGAAGGTTGAGCAAATTCTGCGAATTGCTATTATATGAACTATTTTCCTGGATATGGTGAGGTAAAGGTCATAGTGTATATGGACGGCGGAATAAATAAGTTATTCAATTGTATCCAGGTGTTGTGTGGGAGCCCACACTGGAAGTGTAGTGTTAGACGGAGGGCATGAACAGGTCATGCAATACACATTATGTTTTATCTTTTGGCGTGGGTATTAACGTAATGGGACCGTCCGTTGATGTTTATTAATTTTGATTGGCTGACATTTACCTTGTGATGTGGTGGGAAAGTTACCAAGCGATGGGTGTAAGACTCTAAGTTAAGTGTATTCGGGAGAGGGGTCAGAACACACACATGCGGCATTAAAGTTCTAACGGTGATGTCCGGCAAGGCCAGGTGTGATAAGTGCGCGGTCAATCGCGAAGTCGCAACCCCTCTACAACTTTGCTCACACTGACTACGACGAGTGAAAATCCAGACAACACGATGCCACGCCGGTAATTACAACGCATTGTTTGACTGTATTTTTTGGCCGTCTGCATCGGCCGTATCTCGTTTTTGCTACCTACTGACGGCTTTCGACTGTTCAACTGTTTCTCCGCGTAAATACTTTCTTCTTGTGCCTGGTTTCTTAACACTGATCTCTGTGTTACGGTTATGAAGAGGAATAGCCTCAACGGTATACGTTAAATTGAACTGTTGAGGGTATTGCCCACCTGTTCTAGAGTTAGTTTCTTTATTCATTTGTATAATTTTAATATGTTTTGATTCATTATAAATATATTCATGCTTATTACTTGGTGTTGCTTCTCATTTGTGGAAAATTCATACACCCATATGTTGAGCTTAATTTAAGTACTTCCCGCTCCTAGTTTTTGAGCCACTTTGCGCGCACCTCCACCGAAATATGTGACAGACCTGCATTGACGGCATCGGACATATGATCCCAGATGATCAGTCTCAAGGATCCTTTGTCTCCACTGACCGTATATGATACGTAGTTTGAAGTAATGAACTTTCTCATTATGCGCTAGTGTGAATGGGGACGGGGGTTGGGTGGCAGAAAGTGGGATGTGGGAGGTTGGTCGTAAAACAATTGGTGGGATGTGGGAATGGCC
>OY759268.1:49309492-49329492 GCA_963662155.1 Lamellibrachia columna | reverse complement strand
TTCGCAGTGTTGATATCATATACCTATTCTGACCACTCCTCCAAAAGTGTGTAAAAGTCGCTTTTGGTTACCATACCTAGAAAAGTGGCGATTTTTATGATCGATTTTTGCCTAGGCAAGTACCATTAAATTCCTTCTCTGGCTATTGTTGTTTCTTGCTGGCTGTGATGTCTTCTTAATCCAGAAAACAACATGCGTAGTTGGCGCTGGAATTGCCTGCTCAAAAGGCAGTAGATGAAAAAGTTGAGAGATGAATTTATTGTAACAAACATATTGCTTATGACGAAACATATTTCATATGGTGTACAGGGTAACAGCTGCGTACGACCAATTATGTTGTACAATATTTGGTTGAAGGTCGCTGGGGTCTGGCATACAACGAATGCTATGATTATGACAATCATGACGAGCGTGATGTTGTTTACATCATTGCTTGACTGAGATCATGGCATGATTTCGTAGAGCTAGAACAGATCGACCGTCTCCCAGCACGCCAACAGAGAGCCGTGTTGCGCACCAGTCTCTCTATTGAAATGCGTGCTACATTGCAATTGGCCTTCGGTATAGATAACGATGACAATATAATCGTCACAGCGATCTTAGATCGAATCCAGGAATATGTTCGAGCCAAACGAAATGTTACACTGGACAGAGTGGCATTAGTAGAACGCCAGCAAGAGGAAGGCGAGACATTCTACCAATTACATTGCCTTACGAGAGATTGCCAACAAAGCAGGTATTTGCCAGCACTGCATAGACGATCGTCTCACCACGCGAATTATGTCGGGATCCAGAAGCAAAACGAAAGTTGTTAACATACACGCCTCCCCTTCTCTGCAGATAACAGTTTATGTGTGTTGGAGTGATGAATCAGCAAGGAATGATGAAGCCGCACTTTTACATTGCCTTACGAGAGCAAAGCAGGTCTTTGCCAGCACTACATAGACGATCGTCTCACCACGCGAATTATGTCGGGATCCAGAAACAAGACGAAAGTTGTTAACATACACGCCTCCCCTTCTCTGCAGATAACATATGATGTTTGTAGGAGTGATGAATCAGCAAGGAATGATGAAGCCGCACTTGCGAACAGTGACCAAGGCAACACTATTCAACTATGTCAATATCTGACATAGTTATAGTAAACGATTTCGGTAAACATAAATTAACAGCAGGATTTTAACGTAAGTTTGTTTACATTGACTTCGTTGTTTTGTTTACACAGTGTTATCCGTGTTCGCTAGGTGGCAGACTTTTATTTGCTGGTGCGAGCTCAGTAGAAAAGACATAGTTAGCAAGTATATTAGTCTAAAGTGTTCTTTTGAATACAAAAACAGCCTTATTCAAGGCTAACGTAGCAATTAGATTAAGTATAAATTTTGTGATGGCGCCGTGAAAACGGCATTTAAAGGCCACTAGGCATTTAATATGCAGTAGTTGCAGCAACTGGGTGGACTTCGTCAAGTCCGGATGTGAGAAGTCCTGGGCTGAGGTTCAGGCGGATAGTTTTAGTTTTGAGTGTAGGGGATGTACGAGGATGAAGGAACTTGAAGTGGAGTTAGAACAGCTGAGGCTGCTCGTTGTGACAGTGGTGGGAAGGGAGCAGGTGGTTTGTGCCAGTGGTTCTGGTGAGGGGACAGTGGATAAAGTGGTGGAAGAAGACGAGAGAGATGTTAGGGTGAACTCGCCTCAGCCTGGGATGAGGTTGAGAGGAGGTAAGGTGACCGGTCGTAGGGAGACAGGACGGAAGGAGACGGGACATAGGGAGACAGGACGAAAGGAGACGAGAAGGAAAGAAATGGGAGGGAAGACAAGTGGATCGAACGAAAGTGGAGTGGGGGAGACAGTAGCGAAGGAGTCGGGGGGGGGGGAGGAGACGATTGTTAAGGCGATAGGAGTGAGGGAAAAGGGAGGGAAGGCGACGGGAGCACATGTTAGCCAGGAGACGGGAGGGAAAAGTTAAATGTTGATGCGTGAGAGAGATCTTGATAACAGTCTGCCACCAAGTGACAAGACTGCAGGACAGACTGTGATGGAGGGGATCCATCAGAAGAGCTATTCCGAGGCAGTGATAGAGGGGGTGAGAAAGAGAGCGAGGGTGTTTGTGGGGGACTTAATAGTTAGGAAGACCGACAGAGTCTTAAACAAGGGAGATGACGTTGTAGTTTGCTTGCCTGGGGCCAAAATAGAGGCAATAACTGAGACGGTAGAAAACATTTTGGGTTTGGGCAAGGGTGGGTCTGTTTTAGTACACGTAGGGACAAATAACGTAGAGAGGGAGGGTACAACTGCCATAGTTAGGAAATACAGGAATTTGGTCAGAACACTAAAGCAGACGCGGGTTGAGCAGGTAATACTGTCAGGGATTCTACCAGTTATAGGAAGGAGGGGTCATAGATATCGAAATTGCCGGGGAATGGCAATTAACATGCTAGTCGAGAAGCTATGTAGAGAAGAGGAAGTGGGTTTTGTGGATTTGTGGGGAAGTTTTGTTGGAAGGGCTGATATGTACATGAAGGACGGGCTGCATCTAAGTGGAAAGGGGGCAGCAGTATTTGCGGAAGGGCTAGCAGCAGCAGTAGACAGTGGCATGGGTAGCATAACGAATATTTTTGGTAGTCAACACTATTTAAACTAGAAGCGCAGGGGTGTTACTTAGAGATGCCTCAAGCAGGACAAGAGGCCGCTAGTACAGATAAGCCAATAAAAAAATATCCTAAAAACATTTCTGAAGCAGGTTATATATGCGTTGTTTAAATGCTAGGAGTATAATAAATAAGAAAAACGAATTAAACATTATGGTAGAAGATATTGACCCTCACATAATTGGTATTACCGAATCATGGGCCAACACAGACATTACAGATGCTGAATTAGGATTGACAGGATACGTAATGTTTAGGAGAGATCGAATAGGAAAAAAGGGAGGGGGAGTTATTTTATATGTTAAAGAATCTATTCAGGCTGATGAAATAAAATTAGAAAGCGAAGTAGATTACGATGAAGCTGTTTGGTGCAAAATAGTTTCAGGAAATTCAAAATTAACTATTGGATTAGTTTACCGAAGTCCAAACATAAACGAAGCGGATAACACAAAAATACAAAATGCTATAAAGGAAATTAGTAAAGGGGAATGTATCATAATGGGAGATTTTTTTATTTTTAATTCAGGAGAGTTTCCTTACTCAGCACGTGCTAGAACCAACCAGGGGAAAAATGTATGATATCTAGTTTTATCATCACACAAATAATTAGTCGACAATGTAAAAATACATGAACCATTGGGTAACAGTGACCACAATCAAATACATTTTTACGTAAAATCAGAAAGTAAAAATAAAAAAACGTATAGTAGAAACTTCCACAAAGGTAACTATAAAGATATGAGAAAATACTTAGCAAAGCTAGATTGGAATAACATGCTGATGAATAAGACCGCAATTGAATGTTAGAATATTTTAAAATATGAAATTGAGAGTATCATCGATACATTTTTTCCCTTCCAAAAACAAGGAAAACGGTGTAGAAAGAAACACTTGTCAAAAGAAGCTATTAGAAAAATAGTGTTTAAGCAAACTATGTGGAGGGTTTATAGGCGTACCAGAAAGGATGAAGACTATGCAAAATACAAAGAGGCACTTAATGCAGCTACAACTGAAATCAGACAATCTAAAAGAAGCTATGAACAAAAACTAGCATGTAACATAAAAAATGACAGCAAGAGTTTTTATGCATATGTCAGGAGTAAACAAAACGTACAAGACAAGGTTGGACCTCTAGAAGACAGTGCTGGAAATATAATATCACAGGGGTTTTTAATGGCGGAAGACCTAAATGGTTACTTCAGTTCAGTGTTTACCAAAGAAGATATTAGTTCATTACCAGTTGCTGATGCTAAATTTCAGGGGGCTAAATCTTACTATTTAGGTCCGTTAGTTGTAACTCCAGAATTGGTAACTAAGAAAATAAAGGCAATGAAGGATAACAAATCACCGGGAGTGGATGGGATTCCTCCAAAATTACTAATGGAAACAGTAGAACAAATTAGTATACCACTTGCAAGAGTATTCAACTTGTCATTAAAAGAGGGAGTTGTTCCGTTTGAATGGAAAGAAGCAAACATCATACCATTATTTAAAAAAGGTTCGAGAAATAAGTCAGATAATTACAGACCAGTGAGTTTAACGTCAGTGATTTGTAAATGATTAGAAAGGTTAATTAAAGACCATATGGTGGAATTCCTCGTTAAACATAAATTATTAAATTCATCTCAACATGGATTCCTTAAAGCGAGGTCATGCTTAACAAATATGTTATGTTTTTTGGAAGAAATCACTAAGTGGATAGACGTGGGATCGCCAGTAGATATTATCTACTTAGATTTTCAGAAAGCTTTTGACAAAGTGCCACATCAAAGATTACTACTTACATTAAAAGCCCATGGTATCGGGGATAGCATAACTGACTGGATAGAACAATGGCTGACTGACAGAAGACAACGAGTTGTAGTAGATGGAGAAGTTTCAAATTGGAAATCGGTTTTGAGTGGGGTACCTCAAGGATCAGTATTAGGACCTATATTATTCTTAATTTATATCAATGACTTGGGCGACAGTATAACAAGTAACGTACTGAAATTTGCGGATTACACAAAACTGTTTAGAAAGGTTAATACTGATGGCGATAAAGAACATTTACAAAACGATCTAGACAGATTAGTGAAATGGTCTGAGAAATGGCAGATGTTGTTCAATTTTGGGAAATGTAAATGCCTACATACAGGACATAGGAACTTGAATGTAAACTATAAAATGGGAGATACTGTTCTGGGTACTACTGTAAAAGAAAAGGACTTAGGAGTTACAATAAGCGCTGATATGAAAGTTTCAGAGCAGTGTGGTATTGCAGCTTCAAAGGGTAATCAAATTCTTGGATTGATTAGAAGAAACATAACATACAAGGGAAAAAAGTTAATTATACCTCTTTATAAAGCAATAGTTATACCTCATTTATAATACTGTATACAAGCATGGAGACCATATCGTAAGAAGGATATATATACGCTTGAACGCATACAAAGGAGAGCAACTAAAATGATTCCAGAACTGAGAGACCTTAGTTATGAAGAACGCCTGAAAGAATGTGGTTTAACAACTCTAGAGACAAGGAGGTTAAGAGGAGATCAGATTGAAGTTTTTAAGATATTGAATGGGTATGAAAATATTGATAGAAATATGTTTTTCTCACTAAAGAAGGATAGCAGAACTAGAGGACATGAGGTAAAATTAGTAAAGGATCAATGTAGATTGGACATCAAGAAGCACTCGTTCTCACAGAGGACAATAAATGAATGGAACAATTGTCTACAGATTGTGTAACTGCTAGCAGCGTGAATATGTTTAAAAACAAGATTGACACATATATCAGGAGGGCGGGCTATAAGTAGATGAACATTGTTGGACTCTCGATAAGCCAATGGCTTCCTTGTCCACTTGCCATCTGGGCCTTTGGCTTGGATGGCAAATCTTGTTAAATCTTGTTAAATCATTCGAATGCGCTGGCACAGTGGACCTTCACATTCATGACAAATCTATGAAAGAGATCTGCAAAGAACAAAAGAAAGAGACGGCTCTTATATACAAAGAGCAAACAGGACTTCTGCTGGCTTGGTATGTTTGCCGATACTTGGGAATTGTGCCGAATGATTACCCCAAAACCAATTCGTGCCATAACACGATCAAGTGTAATAAAATCGCCAGGAAAGGAAACTACATAATTCGAGTCATCCTGCGGACGAACACGCATGCGTAATGATTTACATGAGGAATTCAAAGACGTGTTCGACACAAGCGAACAACTGAAGACAATGTTGGGTGAACCAATAACAATCCATTTGAACGAAAACGTTCAGACTTTTGCAATATCCACCACTCGCTCCATTCCTTTTGCATGGCGTGATGAAGTCAAAGCAAATCTCGACCAAATGACAAGACAAGGCATTGTCAAGCCATTGCGAGACGAAAGAGTTTGTCTCCAACATCAAATCTGGGTCAAAATATTCACACAACACTTGACGCAAAACAAGGGTTTTGACAAATACCCCTTATCGCCTTAATGTCAAGAATTCACGACTTTCGTAACTCCTTGGGGACGCTATCTTTTCTTGAGAAGCCCCATGGGACTGTCCTCGACCGGTGATGAATATTGCAGACGCGGCGACATCGCCATCGCCGGCTTAAGCAACGTCGAAAAGATCACGGACGAAGTAATTGTGCGCGACGAAGCAGCACGTCGAAGGAGTTCGCTCACTGTTGCTCCGTTGTAGAGAGCACTGTATTACATTGAACCCCAACAAGTTCAATTCGCGTAGAATGAGTTGAATTACGTTGGCTTCAAGATCAACGCAGAAGGCGTCAACACAGATCCAGGGAAGCTGAAAGTAATGGTCGAATTTCCTACACCAACCTGCTTGACAGACCTACGATGTTTTATGGGTCTTATCAATCAGCTTGGTGACTTCACGACGGAGGTCAGTACAACTGCTGATCCATTGCGTGACCTACTGAAGAGCAAGAACGAGTTCCGATGGACTGAAACATACACCACAGCCTTTCAAGTTGCCAAGGAATCGCTTGTATATGCGCCTACACTAGGGCACTTCGATCCATCAAAGCCAACGGCGCTACACACAGATGCATCGCGACGCAAAGGTCTCGGCTATGCTCGCTTGCAACAATATGCATACAAATGGCGACTCATTCAATGCGGATCACGCTTTCTTACAGACACAGAAAGTCGCTATGCGATGGTGGAATTAGAGCTACTAGCAGCCATTTGGCCAATGAAGAAGTGCCGTATTCAACTACTCGGATTGCCATATTTCGAGTTGGTCGTCGATCACAAACCACTGGTGACAATTCTTGATCGCCATCGCCTTGACGATATCTACAACACGCGTCTTCAACGTCTGAAAGAAAAGAGTGCGACAATGTCTAATCCTATTTGTTTTAGGATATCAAGCCCTGCAACAGTGGCTTCGGCCCCTGTATCTGGTGTTGCTTGTGCTGTTGTGATGAAGCTAGCATCAGCATTATGGTGAAGATGTGCCCTGATGCGCGTAGCACGACGGTGTTTTTCCTTTCGCAGAATGTCCAGCACGCGAATCTGACTCATTGTGTTCGACAGATGTTTGTTTTTACCACGTGGTTTGTTTTGACGGCAACACGTAGCCCAACGACCCATTATTTGTTTTGAAGTGGTGCTATTTCTAGTTTTGCCACGTTGCCATGTTTTCTTGCCAATTTTTTTTATTTTAACAATATTTAACAAGATTTAACAAAATTGCCATCCCAAACAACAAGTTCCAGATGGCAAAGTGGACAAGGAAGCCATTGGCTTATCGAGAGTCCAACAATTTTATCATCTATGCGTAGCCCACTCTGTCAATTCTATTTTTAAACATATTCACTCTACTAGCATTAACACAATAATTTGGCAGTTTGTTCCATTCATTTATCACACTCTGTGAGAAAGAGTACTTTCTCATGTCCAACCTACTCTGCTCCTTAACTAAAGCTGCTTTGTGTCCTCTGTTTCTACTGCCTTCTTTAAGTTTGAAGAACATATTCCTATCAACATCCTTATAACCGTTCACTATTTTAAATACTTCTATTTGGTCTCCTCTTAGTCTCCTGGTCTCTAGTGTTGTCAAACCACATTGTAATAAGCGACTTTCATAACTAAGGTTTCTCAATTCTGGAATCATTTTGGTTGCTCTTCGTTGTATTCTTTCTAGCTTGTCTATGTCCTTTTTACGATACGGCCTCCATGCTTGAATACAATATTTCAAATGTGGTCTAACTATTGCTTTGTACAGGGGTACAATTAGCTTTTTCTCCTTATACATGATAGTTCTCCTAATTAGCCCTAGAATTTGATTTCCTTTTGAAGCAGCAATCCCACATTGCTCTGAAACTGTCATGTCAGCATTAAATGTTACTCCTAAGTCCTTTTATCGTGTGGTTCTACCTAGTACAGTATCCCCCATTTTATATTCTTCGTCCATGTTTCCATGCCCTATGTGTATACATTTGCACTTCCCAAAATTGAATAACATTTGCCATTTTTCTGACCATTTAACTAATTTATCTAGATCATACTGTAAACTTTGTTTATCTGTATAATTTGTAACCTTTCTGAATACTTTTGTGTCATCTGCAAATGTTAGTACTTTGCTAGATATGTCATCTTCTATATCATTTATATATATATATATATATATATTAAAAACAGTATAGGGCCTAATACTGATCCATGTGGTACCCCACTCAAAACCGATTTCCAGTTTGAAATCTCACCGTCTACTATTACTCTCTGTCTTCTGTGTGTAAGCCACTTTTCTATCCAGTTGATTACATCATTACCTATACCATGGGCTTTTAGTTTAAGTATCAATCTTTGGTGTGGCACTTTATCGAAAGCTTTCTGAAAATCTAAGTAGACAACATCCACTGGTGACCCGTCATCTACCCACTTTGTAATTTCTTAAAAAAAACACAAGAGATTGGTTAGACATGACCTTGCTTTTAGGAACCCATGTTGAGATGTATTTATTAAATTATGTTTTACAAGGAATTCCACCATGTGGTCTCTAATTAATGTTTCGAGTAATTTAAAAAATAACTGATGTTAAACTCACTGGTCTGTAATTTTCAGGCTTGTTCCTCGATCCCTTCTTAAATAGTAGCGTAATGTTTGCTTCTTTCCATTCTGATGGAACTATTCCTTCTTCTAGTGACAAGTTAAACACTTTTGCAAGTGGTGTAATAATTTGTTCAACAATTTCCTTAAGCAGTTTTGGTGGTATCCCAACAACTCCAGGTGATTTATTATCTTTCATCTTCTTAATTTTGTTTGCTATCATTACAAGAGTTACATATAACTGCCCTAAATGTTGTGATTTATTTCCCTCAAATTTAGTAAATGGAACTGGAAGTGAGCTGATATCTTCTGTGGTAAATACCGAGCTGAAATGCTCATTCAGGACCTCTGCCATTTGAAACCCCTCTGAAATTATGTTTCCCCTGTTGTTTTCCAGTGGTCCGACCTTATCTTGAACGTTCTGTTTATTCCTTACATAAGCATAGAAACTCTGGCTGTAATTTTTTAATATTACCATGCCAAATGTTTTTCAAAGGTTCTTTTAGATTTTCTAATTTCAGTTGTAGCTAGGTTAAGTGCCTCTTTGTAATTTGCATAGTCTTCATCCTTTCTGGTACACCTATAAACCCTCCACATAGTTTGCTTAAACACTATTTTTCTAATAGCTTCTTTTGACAAGTGCATCTTTCTTGACCTTTTTCCTTGTTTTTTCAAGGGAACAAATTTATCGATGATACTCTCAATTTCATATTTTAGAATATTCCAACATTCAATTGCGGTCTTATTCATCAGCATGTTATTCCAATCTAGCTTTGCTTAGTATTTTCTCATATCTTTATAGTTACCTTTGTGGAAGTTTCTCCTATACGTTTTTTTATTTTTACTTTCTGATTTTACGTTGAGGTCAAAATGTATTTGATTGTGGTCACTGTTACCCAATGGTTCATGTATTTTTACATTGTCGACTAATTATGTTTGTGATGATAAAACTATATATAATACATTTTTCCCCTGGTTGGTTCTAGCACGTGCTGAGTAAGGAAGCTCTCCTGAATTAAAAATAAAAATTGTTGGTCATCACCCCCAGTACTCTCTAGAGATTTCCATTGTATGTGTCCATGGTTAAAATCTCCCATTATGATACATTCCCCTTAACTAACTTCCTTTATAGCATTTTGTATTGTTGTGTTATCCGCTTCGATTATGTTTGGACTTCGATAAACTAATCCAATAGTTAATTTTTAATTTCCTGAAACAATTTTGCACCAAACTGCTTCATCGCAATCTACTTCGATTTCTAATTTTATTTCATAAGCCTGAATATATTATTTAACTTATAAAATAACTCCCCCTCCCCTTCTTCCTATTCGATCTCTCCTAAACATTACGTATCCTGTCAATCCTAATTCAGCATATGTAATGTCTGTGTTGGCCCATGATTCGGTTATACCAATTATGTGAGGGTCAATATCTTCTACCATAATGTTTAATTCGTTTTTCTTATTTATTATACTCCTAGCATTTAAACACAAACATCTGTAACCTGTTACAGACATGTTTTCGGACATTTTGTTATTGGCTTATCTGTACTAGCTGCCTCTTGTCCTGCTTGAGGCATATCTAAGTAAACCCCTGCGCTTCTAATTTAAATAGTGTTGACTACCAAAAATATTCGTTATGCTACCCATGCCACTGTCTACTGCTGCTGCTAGCCCTTCCGCAAATACTGCTGCCCCCTTTCAACTTAGATGCAGCCCGTCCTTCATGTACATATCAGCCCTTCCAACAAAACTTCCCCACAAATCCACAAAACCCACTTCCTCTTCTCTACATAGCTTCTCGACTAGCATGTTAATTGCCATCCCCCGGCAATTTCGATATCTCTGACCCCTCCTTCCTATAACTGGTAGAATCCCTGACAGTGTTACCTGCTCAACCCGCGTCTGCTTTAGTGTTCTGACCAAATTCCTGTATTTCCTAACTATGGCAGTTGTACCCTCCCTCTCTACGTTATTTTTCCCTACGTGTACTAAAACAGACCCACCCTTGCCCAAACCCACAATGTTTTCTACCCTCTCAGTTATTGCCTCTATTTTGGCCCCAGGCAAGCAAACTACCACGTCATCTCCCTTGTTTAAGACTCTGTCGGTCTTCCTAACTATTGAGTCCCCCACAAACACCCTCGCTCTCTTTCTCACCCCCTCTATCACTGCCTCGGAATAGCTCTTCTGATGGATCCCCTCCATCACAGTCTGTCCTGCAGCTTTGTCACTTGGTGGCAGACTGTTATCAGGATATCTCTCACGCATCAACATTTCACTTTTCCCTACCGTCTCCTGGCTAAATTGTGCTCCCGTCGCCTTCCCTCTCGTCTCCCTCACTCCCATCGCTTTAACTATCGTCTCCTTCCCCCCCCCGACTCCTTCGCTACTGTCTCCCCCACTCCCCTTTCCTTCGATTCACTTGTCTTCCCTCCCATTTCTTTCCTTCTCGTCTCCTTTCGTCCTGTCTCCCTATGTCCCGTCTCCTTCCGTCCTGTCTCCCTACGACCGGTCACCTTACCTCCTCTCAACCTCATCCCAGGCTGAGGCGAGTTCACCCTAACATCTCTCTCGTCTTCTTCCACCACTTTATCCACTGTCCCCTCACCAGAACCACTGGCACAAACCACCTGCTCCCTTCCCACCACTGTCACAACGAGCAGCCTCAGCTGTTCTAACTCCACTTCAAGTTCCTTCATCCTCGTACATCCCCTACACTCAAAACTAAAACTATCCGCCTGATCCTCAGCCCAGGACTTCTCACATCCGGACTTGACGAAGTCCACCCAGTTGCTGCAACTACTGCATATTAAATGCCTAGTGGCCTTCAAATGCCGTTTGCACGGCGCCATCACAAAATTTATACTTAATCTAATTGCTACGTTAGCCTTGAATAAGGCTGTTTTTGTATTCAAAAGAACACTTTAGACTAATATACTTGCTAACTATGTCTTTTCTACTGAGCTCGCACCAGCAAAATAAAAGCCTGCCACCTAGCGAACACGGAGAACACTGTGTAAACAAAACAACGAAGTCAATGTAAACAAACTTACGTTAAAATTCTGCTGTTAATTTATTTTTACCGAAATCGTTTACAATATGTCAGATATTGACATAGTTGAATAGTATTGCCTTGGTCACTGTTCGCAAGTGCGGCTTCATCATTCCTTGCTGATTCATCACTCCTACAAACATCATATGTTATCTGCATAGAAGGGGAGGCGTGTATGTTAACAAGTTTCGTCTTGTTTCTGGATCCCGACATAATTCGCGTGGTGAGACGATCGTCTATGCAGTGCTGGCAAATACCTGCTTTGTTGGCAATCTCTCGTAAGGCAATGTAAAATTGGTAGAATGTCTCGCCTTCCTCTTGCTGGCGTTCTTCTAGTGCCACTCTGTCCAGTATAACATTTCGTTTGGCTCGAACATGTTCCTGGATTCGATCTAAGATCGCTGTGACGGTTATATTGTCATCGTTATCTATACCGAAGGCTAATTGCAATGTAGCGCGCATTTCAATAGAGAGACTGGTGCGTAACACGGCTCTCTGTTGGCGTGCTGGGAGACGGTCGATCTGTTCTAGCTCTACGAAATCATGCCATGATCTCAGTCAAGCAATGATGTAAACAACACCACGCTCGTCATGATTGGCATAATTATTGCATTCGTTGTATGCCAGACCCCAGCGACCTTCAACCAGATATTGTACAACATAATTGGTCGTACGCAGCTGTTACCCTGTACACCATATGAAATATGTTTCTTCATAAGCAATATGTTTGTTACAATAAATTCATCTCTCAACTTTTTCATCTACTGCCTATTGAGAAGGCAATTCCAGCGCCAACTACGCATGTTGTTTGCTGGACTAAGTAGACATCACAGCCAGCAAGAAACAACAATAGCCAGAGAAGGAATTTAATGGTACTTGCCTAGGTAAACATCGATCATAAAATAGCCACTTTTCTAGGTATGGTAACCAAAAGCGACTTTTACACACTTTTGGAGGAGTGGTCAGAGTAGGTATATGATATCAACACTGCGAAATGCTCGTTTTGACCAAGGCTGCTGAAGAACGCCAATGCTTTTTGTGGAAAGCCAGTAGTATATTAGCAAGTAACAAAGCCCCTATTTGAGCTCAGGACTTGTTATTTTACTGTTATGGCCAACTATTTGAGTTGTTTCCGTGTAATGCTTATGTTAACGTGGGTTTATACTATTACCACATATTATGCTATAGCCAGTTGTATGAAAGTTATGCAAAATAAATGTACTGATGACATGCAATAGTTATCACTTTAGCACAGTCATTGTTATTATGCAAAATCAAATCTATCTGATGTATGTTCGTATAATTGCTTCTGATCATTTAAGAAATGTTATGAACATTTGCTTAATTGCTTTGATTATTGAACTAAGGATTAACACAACCTACTAAGCAATTTCTTCAATGTTGCTTCTTTAATTTTTTTAATGTACAAGCTGAATCTGTTTAAAATGAATTACTAAATGATTTGTTTGAAAAAAGGTTATTGACTGATTGAATGATTGACTTACTGATTTATTAACGGACTGGTTTGTGTATAAACATGTGTTTCAGCAGATAAGGTATATAACGAACTGCAATGTTAATAAAGCAAGGCATGTGAAATTATTAATACGGCGGAATGATATGCACACACACAAACGCACACACACACACACACACACACACACACACACACACACACACACACACACACACACACACACACGCACGCACGCACGCACGCACGCACGCACGCACGCACACACACACACACACACACACACACACACAAACACACACGCAACCGCAGGCACGCACGCACGCACGCACGCACGCCCGCAAACACACACACACACACACACACATATATTACGGTATTTTAAAAATATGTTGTAATGTTAATATGGTCAACCTTCGTTTTGTGTAATTCGCCTACAAATGTATATATATATATATATATATATATATATATATATATATATATATATATATATATATATATATATATATATATATATATATATATATATATATATGTTTGTTACAATAAATTAATCGTGACAACAAGGCACAACTCCAAAAGACATGTCATCGCTGATGTCATGCGATGTTGTTTGTTTATCATTGATTGCATCGTGTGTGCAACTGGTCTCATAGGAAATACGCTCACATTTGCTTTACTACACAAGTCCACCGGTGGCCATGTGGGCACGTACCTTCTTGAGGCTCTTGCAGTTTCGGACAATTTGTATCTTGCAACAGTTGCATGTTGTGTTACGTACCATATCTTATCATGTTACTACAACCTGTCTGCACATTGTGATATAGCGTTTATACAGAACGTAGTGCCACTAGGACACATCACCCACATGTGTACTGTCTGGATGATAGTGATTGTCGCAGGCAATCGATACATCGCAGTGTGTCGCCCCATGGACGCGCCCCGGCTCTGCACGAAGTACAACGTTCAGCTGGAAATCCTGAACATGGCAGGCGCAGTGTGTGTTTACATTATCCTGCGCTTTTTTGAGTTCCGCTATGAGTTGCGTAATGTGACAATAGTTGACATTAATAATGTGACCTCTTGGCACGAGGAAGGGGAGAATATGGGACTCGCATCTATGTACCTGTACATCATTATCTATGAAAACATATGTTTGTTTTCATCTTGCCGCTGGCCATCGTTATCTACTTCAATGTCCATATTATGCGTGGCTTGAAAGTAGCTCAAAGCGGGAGAAGCACAATGACGTCACAGTCAAACAATGATCAAAACAACATCACGCTCATCATGATTGTCATAATCACTGCGTTCGTTGTATGCCAGACCTCGGCGACCATCAACCAGATATTGTACTACATCATTTATGATGTGCAGCTTTCAGCGTGTACACCATACGCAATATATTTCCAGCTGAGCGACATGTTTGTAAATATAAATTCATCGCTCAACTTTTTCAAATACTGCCTATTCAGAAAACAATTCCAGCACCAACTCCGCATGTTGTTTGGTCGAACATGTGGTCGTCCCAGCCAGCAAGGAACAGCCATAGATGGAACCTAATCATACAATACCCTACCTTCCTGGATAGGGAAGCCTCAAGCCACGGATACACACTTGTGGTGGAGTTGTCACAGTGTGTTTATGTTATCGACATTGCGAAATTCTCGTTGTAACCATCGAGTCCGTGGGACGCCATTGCTTTATGTGTAAGGGCAATGGATTAAGATGTATCCGTGTAATGTCAATGTTAACATGGGTTTATGCCATCGCCAAATCCAGTGTTAGGAAGCCATCTGTTGGTAAGTTATGCAAAGTAGATGTGCTGATGGCATGCACTATTTATCACAGTAGCATAGCTATTGTCATTATCCAAAGTCACATATGATATATGTTCTTATAATTGCTTTTGACCATCGTTTAAAGTTGATATATATGTTTAACTGCTTTGATTATTGTAGTAAGTTTTGACACAAACTATTAAGCATTTCCTTCAATGTTCCTTCAGCGAAGCTTTTAATTTCTAAGCTGGCTCTGTCTAATATGTGATACTAACATATTTCTTTTAATAAAGGTTCTTGACTTATTTATTTATTTATTGACGTAGTTCAATTTACTATCGAGATAACTGAATCGTCACATCGACTATTGCGATGGTTCGATAGTTCCATATATCGACTGTTTGGTTTCAGTGTAAGTTCGTCGTTGAAGGCTCCCACTACTTTCCTGTCTACCCACTCCATCTCGGCACCCCTATATCCCTTTCACCCTCTCCACCCTTCCGCCCCTTCTACCCCCTCTACACATTCCACCCTCTCCACCCCTCCGCGCCCCTACCCCCTCTAACCATCTATCCATTCCACCCTCTCCACCCTCCCCCCTTCCACCTCCTCTACAAATTCCACCCATCCACCCCTTCAACCCTCTACACACTCCACCCTCTCCACCCCTCTGCCCCCACCCCTACCCCTCTATCCACTCCGCCCTCTCCACTCCTCCACCCCTTCTACACCCTCAAGCCACTCCACGCATCCAACCCTCCAACTCTCCACCCTCCACCCCACCCCCCCTACCCCTATCCATTCCACACTCTCCACCACACCGCCCCCTCTACCCCTCCACGCTACCCTCCGCCACGTCTTCCCCTCAACCCTTCTACCCCTCTTCCCATTAGTCCCTCTGTACCAAACTTCTAGTCCGGTATTGGATGGCATACAACCGAACATAATTAAAAAACTTTAGTCCGTGATGGGATGGCATCAAACCGAACACTATTAAAACATTTAGCCCTGGGTGAGATGGCATACAACCGAACACCATTAAACAAATTTAGTCCGGGATGGGGTGACATACAACGAAATATAATTAAACAACTTTTGGCCGGGATGTGATGGCATACAAAGGAACTTAATTACACAACTTTAATCCGGGATTGGATGGAATACAACGTAACATTATTAACCAATTTTAGTTCGGGATGGGATGGCATACAATTGAATGTAATTAAAAAAAAATTGTCCGGGATGGGATATGGTAAAACTGAACATAACTAAACAACTTTGTTCCGGGATGGGATGGAATACAACCGAACACGACTAAACAACTTTGTTCCGGAATGGGATGGAATGCCACGGAACATAATTCAACTACTTTGTTCCGGGATGGGAGAAATGCAACCAAATATCATTAAACAACATAACAAACGGTTTGATTCAACCGCTCTGTCATGTTGTAAACTTATCGTTTGACAAAGCATATGTTCCAGATCAACTAAAAATGGCCAACATATTTCCCATTTTCACGAAATAATACATATATAGACCTATTTCTAGTTTGCCAGTATTCTCGACGATTTTCGAAAGAATAATATATAATAGATTAAGTCAATACATTTAAAAACTTATACGATTATTACAGCGCTTCCTATACCCTGGTCGTTGTAAACCGACCGGAGTCCACAGTCAACGCAGTCAGTCATGCTTGATTAGTTGTACAAAAATATATAATCATTCGCGGTATTTGTTCTTTTGTTCTCAGGCTCTAGCTTACGTATGCGATTATGAGTCACGTTCGGAATGTTATGTCGCTGCAGATGTAAACACATGTATTACTTCGTTACGTAATAAAAGGCGATTGTAACATCTAATGGCGGATACAACCCCTAGCAATAAACACATGCGATTATGAGTCACGTTCGGAATGTTGTCTTGCTGTCGACGTAAACATATGTATTACCTAGTTACGTAATAAAATGCGATTTTAACCTCTAATGGCGGATACAATAAAACATTTTCTTTCACGTGTATCCTCTCTATGACTATGTCACACACGTGACATATACAGTGACCTTAAATGACCCATACTGACCACACATGACCCTGTCGCATTTCTGCGAATTGCTATTATATGAACTATTTTCCTGGATATGGTGAGGTAAATGTCATAGTGTATATGGACGGACGGAATAAATAAGTTATGCAATTGTATCCAGGTGTTGTGTGGGAGCCCACACTGGAAGTTTAGTGTTAGGCGTGGGGCATCAACAGGTTATGCAATAATTGTACCCATGATGTTTTATCTGTTGGCGTAGCACATTATAGTAAAAGGGGTATTAACGTAAAGGGACCGTCCCTAGATGTTTATTAATTTTGATAGGCTGACAACGACCTTGTGATGTGGTGGGAAAGTTACCAAGCGATGGGTGTAAGACGCGAAGTAAAGTGTATTCGGGAGAGGGGTCAGATCACACACATGCGGCGTTACAGTTCCAAAGGTGGTGTCCGGCAAGGCCCGGTGTGATAAGTGCGCAGTCAATCGCGAATTAGCAACCCCTCTACAACATTGCTCGCACTGACTACGGTGAGCGAAAACCCTGACACAACGATGCCACACCGATAATTACAGCGCATGGTTTGACTGTATGCTTTGGCCGTCTGCATCGGCCGTATCTGCTACCTACTGATGGCTTGCGACTGTTCAACTGTCTATCCGCGTACTACACCAGTGCGTCCGCGTGAGCCGTCGTCGTCACGACACGTTCGTCGTCTGCACGACATATTGACGGCCGGTCTGCTGTGCATCCAACAGACTGTTCAGCTGACTTCCCCGCGAGCAACACCAGTGCATCAGCGTCAGCCGTCGTCACAAAACGTCGCCTTCTCCACGACCTGTTGACAGATGGCTTACTGATCGTCCAGCAGATTACGGGCTCGGTAACCCCGCGGCCGAATGAGACTCATACCGCCTGCTTATCGCGATGGGAAGTATTGTTGACTTTGTGCGTCATAGTGAACGCTTTTGAGACCATTTATGTTTTAGGAACACTGTGTTATAAGTGCGCAACACACCTTTCTGCTTGTGCCTGGTTTCTTATCACTGATCTCTTTGTTACGGTTATAAAGAGGAATAGCCTGAACGGTGTAAGTTAAATTGAACGTAGTTTTTGTTTTTGTTTTGAGGGTATTGCCCACCTGTCCTAAAGTTAGTTCGTTTATTCGTTTGTACAATTTTAATATGTTTTAATTTATGCTTATTCTTATATTCATATGTGGAGCTTAATTTAAATACGGCCCGCCCCTAGTTTTTGAGCCACTTTGGGCGGACCTCCTACGAAATCTGTGACAAACCCACACTGACGGCATCGGACATATGATCCCAGAAGATCAGTCTCAATGACCCTTGTTCTCCACTGACCATTTCACTGAACGTATATGATATGTAGTTTGAAGCAATGAACTTATTATTCCATTATGCGCTACGCTGAGTGGGCACAGGCGTAGGGTGACAGAAAGTGGGACGTGGGAGGTTGGTCCTAAAAAAATTGGTGGGAAGTGGGAATGGCATGAGGTGGACTCCGAAAATCAGTGGGAGGTTGTCCCCCCCTGGAAACTAACACTGTCAACTAACACTGCATTCTCATGTGGTCTGTGGCCAGTTGCTGTGGCCAACCCAATGGTTTATAATACCTAAGTGAAAACTACGTTAATGGTTGTAGTCTAACGCTAAAAAGCTAACCATAGCCCTAAATCTAAGTAACATTTGACTTCGCTGCGCAAACTCTATTGCAATCGTTTAAGGTTTGTAACTTTGCACGAATTAAGTTTGAGCACATTGACATTGAAAAAAGTGTGCGTGCGTGTGAATTTATGAGTGTGTGTGTGTGTGCGTGCGCGCGTGCGTGTATGAGTGTTTTTGTATTAGCGTAGCTTCGCTAACTTTGCTGTTGCGTATATAACTGTACTTGGCACAGCACATGTTCATGCATAAACAAATCAGTCAATCAACCAGTCAATAAATAAATAAATAAATAAATAAAGAACCTTTATTGAATCAAATCAGTTAGTAATACATATTAAACAGTCTTAGTTTACACAATTAAAAGTTTGAAAAAAGTAACACTGAAGGCAATGACGTTACACTGCTTACAATGTGATACGCAGTCGGTATGCTATTACTAACTGTACTGGCCCCTGGCGGTTGAAGTAGTCAAGTTAATCAAAGTAGCAATGTTTACAAGTGTGGTATCTACGACCACGGACGAGCCGAAAGAAACCTTAGTACGTAAATCTGCAGGTAGAATAGTGGAATAAATAAAAACAATATGCCACAATAAATGTGTTGTAAGCAAATGAGTATTTTGGATAACTAGTCACATTTGTGATTCAATACCGGTTAGAGTGCGACATACATAATTAAACTAATTTAGAAATAAAGCAAGTATAATTATGGTGTGTGTGCTAATGGTATTCCTACGTTAAGCAATGCGACAAATATCTCAAAGGAAGATGTGTCATCGACTGTGCCATGCGGAATGTTTTACTTTATGATTAACGGCCCTCTGACTGGCACTTCATGCGTGTTTTTTTTCATGGAAATTCACTCTCATTTGTTGTACTACACAAGTACACAAGTGAGAATGTTGGTACATACCTTCTCAACGTTATTTCTGTTACGGACAATATGTATCCTAAAAAAATTATAGTTGGAGCCATGTATGCTAATTATTCGTGATCAAATTTATACTTATGCTTGGCCGCTAGATCACATTTATCTAATGTAGAGTGTCGGGATAATAACGCTTGTCACGGGCAATCGATACATCGCAGTGTGTCGTCCCTTGATGGCGCCCAGGCTCTGCACAATTAACACAGTTCAATTTGAAATCCTGATCATGGCAGCGTGGGTAACAATATGACCTCGTGGAACGAGACGCTTGAGAATATGGTGATCACATTTATACGCATGTACAACATTCTGTATGAAAACGTAT
>OY759268.1:49269492-49304492 GCA_963662155.1 Lamellibrachia columna | reverse complement strand
AGAATTCTACGAACTACTGGGTCAAACGCTCCAAAATATTCCATCTATTGATAAAGTTATTATACTTGGAGACTTCAATGCCAGAGTGCGAGATGACACCACGTCTTGGCCAATAGCTTTGGGAAAGTTTGGAAGGGACAAGTCAAACTCAAATGGTGAACAACTCCTTTCTATATGTACGCAGTTAAAACTTGCGATCACAACATTTTTTTTCAAAATGCCTGAACACTGGTACTACTCTTAGCAACACCCACGTTCGAAGCGCTGTCACTTAATATATTACATAATAACACAAGAGTAGACCTAGCTGACATACGAAGTACACGTGCAATGCGTGGTGCAGACTGTTCAACCGATCACTACTTCATTCGCTCACTGTGCAACTTCCATATCAAGCCACCTCGATGGAAAACTGGCCCTACACCTGTGAAGAAGCTAAATGTCAGCAAGCTGGCAGACAGCAAGATGCAGGCACTGTTAATGACAAACATGGAAGCCAACATGACAAACCTTCCATGCGATGGCACGATCAATGATCAATGGGAGAATCTCTGTGAGAAAGTGTACCAAACATCTGTTGACACACTGGGACACACAGCAAGGAAACATCAAGATTGGTTTGATGAAAATGATGAGGAAATACTATCGCTACTGGATGATAGGCGTAGGGCACATGACGCATTGCTGTCACAACAGACAAGAAGTCGAAACCAGCGCTATGCACAAGCAAAATCCAAGCTACAAAAAAAACTACGAACGATGCAAAATGCCTGGTGGGACAAAAAAGCTGACGAACTGCAATAGCTAGCTGATGAAAATTCCTCAAAATTATTCTTTGCTGCAATCAAACAGATATATGGTCCCCAAAAAACCGCTATTGCACCAGTTAGAGATGCAGAAGGTTCACAAGTTTTCACAGAGAAGCCAGAAATTGTGTTCATATGGAGGAAATATGTCAGCGAGCTACTGAATCGCCCAACGACTGCTACATAAGAAGCACTTGCTACGATAGAACAACACCCAACACAGGAAGACATTGCAAATCCACCAACACTAGAGGAAATTGTGGCTGCCATCAAATCAACAAAGTCAGGAAAGACACCAGGACTGGATGGTTTATCTGCTGAAATATATAAATATGGAGGTGGAGCGTTTCATACTCAACTCCTGAAATTATACCGCACTTGTTGGACAGCAAAAGAATTACCACAACAGTTCAAAGACGCTTTGATAATCGCAATATACAAAAAGAAGGGTGACCGTAGTGACTGTGGGAACTACCGGGGCATTTCACTGCTCTCAACTGCGGGAAAAATCCTAGCAAAAAATCTTTCTGAAAAGACTACAAACAATTGCAGAATTGACATGATATTCTCCTTGCGGCAACTACAGGAAAAAGCTTTTAAACAACAACAAAGCCTCTACATGATTTGTATTGACTTGTCAAAGGCATTCGACACAGTGGACATATCAACTCTGTGGATCTTACTTAGAAGATAAGGTTGCCCTGAGACGTTTGTCAAGCTAATTCAGGAATTTCACGATGGCATGGCTGGTTCAGTGTCTGTTGGTGGAACAATTACATATCCATTTGAAATCAGTCATGGATTAAAGCAAGGATGCATATTGGCACCCACTTTGTTCACTCTCTTTCTTGGAGCAGTACTGTCTGCAGCATCGGAACACTTGAGTATGGGCGTTTTCATCCGCACTAGAACTGAAGGACAGTTATTCAACTTGGCTTGACTGAGAGCAAACACAAAAACTCGTGAACTTTGCATTCGTGAACTGCTGTTTGCAGATGATGCTGCTATTGTTGCGCACACACTAGAATACATCAAAGAGATTTGTATACACTTTGAAAAAGCTGCAACCTTATTTGGACTTACAATTGTACAAAGAAAACTGTAACACTCCACCGACCTCCAGCTGGACAAACTTCAACCAGTCCACACATTGAAATTAATGGCACCCCACTAAAGTCAGTCAATAACTTCACATACTTGGGCAGCACGATTGCATCTGACAAAACCATTGATATGGAAATTAACAACCGTATACTTGCTGCCTCAGGAGCCTTTGGATGACGTTGGAAGCGAGTATGGTCACAACATGGCATCGCAATCTCCACAAAGTGCAAGGTGTACAAGGAGGTTGTACTGCCAACATTACTGTACTCAGCTGGGACGTATACTCTCTACCGCCGCCACATCAAAAAACTTTCCCAAGTGCATCTCCGGCATCTAAGACAAATCCTTCGGATATCATGGAAAGACCACATTTCAAATATAGACGTATTGAGACAGACCAACATGTCAAGTATAGAAGCCATTCTGACTGCATCCCAACTCCGCTGGACTGGACATGTCACCCGAATGAGCAGTGATATACTCCCAAAGGTGGTGTTCTATGGGGAATTATCCAGCGGGAAACGCCTTCGAGGTGGACAACGTTTGAGATACAAAGATGTGCTAAAAAGACATATCAAAACAACACACGTCCCTGTAATCACCTGGGAACCTATTGCGCATGACAGACAAAAGTGGAGGCGGGCCATACACCAGGGAAAGATCCATATAGAAGAAAAATTTACTAAAACATATCAACATGAGCACAATCGTCGGCATGGCCTTCTAGGTGCTTCTATACCTACATTACTTCCGGCTACTTGGACTTGGTGCAGCGACTTGAATTTGGTGTAGATCATTTACAGAAATACGCGGAATATCAAATAGAATAAGTATTACTATTGCATATATATTATACACAAACGTATTGTAGACATATATTAAGAAACAGGTTTTGTTAATTATTAGTCAGAGGGAGTATTTTAGAGTAAGTTAGTTTCGGATTCTGTCAGGGAATTCAGCGAGCGTTAATAGCGGTGTTTACAATTCGAAAATTGAGATAACATAGTGAATAGTCAGTAACATTGAATATTGGTTAGAATAAGTATTAGTATTATACATATATTGTTCACCAACTTCTTGTAGACATATGTTAAGAAACCGTTTTTGTTAACAGAGGTAGTATTTTTTTTTCCCGGATTCAAACTCAACGAGTGATAAAAAGGAGTTTGTTTACAGGTCATTCAACCCGTGCATCGAGCTATCGTTTACATTGGCTAATATATATATAAGATAAAGTGATTTATTTACTTAAATTACATACACAAGGTAATATCTGACATAGTGGTAGTAAACGTTTTCGGTAAAAAGGAATTAACAGCAGGATTTTAGCGTAAATTAGTACACACTGACTTCGTTGTTTTGTTACACAGTGTTCTCCGTATTCGCTAGGTGGCAGGATTTTTTTTCTCATGCTAGGTTAATAGAAGACACAGTTAACAAGTATATTAGCCTAAAGTGTTCTTTTGATCACAAAAACAGCCTTATTCAAGGCTAACGTAGCAAACTAATTAAAACTAAATTGTATGATGGCGCCGTGCAAACGGCAGTTAAAGGCCACAAGGCACTTAATTTGTGGCAGTTGTAGTAACTGGGTGGACTTCGTCAAGTCTGGGTGCGAGAAGTCCTGGGCTGAGGTCCAGGCAGATAGTTTTAGTTTTGAGTGTAAGGGATGCGCGAAGATGAAGGAACTAGAGGTGGAGTTGGAAGAGCTGAGGCTGCTCGTTGTGGCAATGGTGGGAAGGGAACAGGGGAGTTGTGCCAGTAGTTCCGGTGGGGGAACAGTAGACGATAAAGTGGGGAAAGACACAAGATATGCTAGGGAGAGCTCACCTCAGCCTGGGAGGAAGCTGAGAGGAGGGAAGGTGACAGGTCATAGGGAGACAGGACGTAAGGAGACGGGAAGGAAAGAAACGGGAGGGAAGACAACCGGAGTGAAGGAGAGGGGAGTAGGGGAGACAGGAGGGAAGGAGAAGGGAGTGGGGGAGACGGGAGGGAAGACAACCGGAGTGAAGGAGAGGGGAGTAGCGGAGACAGGAGGGAAGGATAAGGGAGTGGGGGAGACGGGAGGGAAAACGACCGGAGTGAAGGAGAGGGGAGTAGCGGAGACAGGAGGGAAGGAGAAGGGAGTGGGGGAGACGGGAGGGAAAACGACCGGAGTGAAGGAGAGGGGAGTAGGGGAGACAGGAGGGAAGGAGAAGGGAGTGGGGGAGACAGGAGGGAAGGGGTCAGGACAGAATGTGATGGAGGGGATCGAAAGGAAGAGTTATTCTGCAGCAGTGATAGAGGGGGTGAGGAAGAGAGCGAGGGTGTTTGTGGGGGAATCGATAGTTAGGAAGACCGACAGAGTCTTAAACAAGGGAGATGATGTAGTGGTCTGCTTGCCTGGAGCCAAAATAGTTGCGATAACTGAGAGGGTAAAAAACATCGTAGGCTCGGGTAAGGGTGGATCTGTTTTAGTACACGTAGGGACAAATAACGTAGAGAGGGAGGGTACAACTGCCATAGTTAAGAAATATAGGCAGTTGGTCAGAACACTAAAACAGACGCGGGTTGAGCAGGTAATACTGTCAGGGATTTTACCTGTAATGGGCAGGAGGGGTCACAAATATCGAAATTGTCGGGGGATGGCAATTAACATGTTAGTCCAGAGGCTGTGTAGGGAAGAGGAAGTTGGATTTGTGGATTTATGGGGAAGTTTTGTTGGGAGGGCTGATATGTACATGAAGGATGGGCTTCATTTAAGTGGAAAGGGGGCAGTATTCGCGGACAAACTTTCAGCAGCAGTAGATAGCGACTTGGGTACAATGACAAATATTTTTGGAAGTAAACATTCTTTAAACTAGAAGTGCAGGGGGGTTACCTAGAGGTGTCTCAAGCAGAACAAGAGGCCACTAGCACAGATAAACCAATATCAAATCATCCGAAAAACATCTCTGAAAAAGGTTATAGATGCGTATGTTTAAATGCAAGGAGCATAGTAAATAAGAAAAACGAATTAAACAGTATGGTAGAAGATATTGACCCTCACATAATTGGTATAACTGAATCATGGGCCAACATAGATATAACAGATGCTGAATTAGGACTGACAGGATACGTAATGTTTAGGAAAGATCGAATAGGAAGAAGGGGCGGGGGAGTTATTTTATATGTTAAAGAATCTATTCAGGCTTATGAAATAAAACTAGAAAGGGAAGCAGATTGCGATGAAGCTGTTTGGTGCAAAATTGTTTCAGGAAATTCAAAATTAACTATTGGATTAGTTTACCGCAGTCCAAACATAAACGAAGAGGACAACACAAAAATAAAAAACGCTATAAAGGAAGTTAGTAAAGGGGAATGTATCATAATGGGAGATTTTAACCATGGACACATACAATGGAATTCTCTAGAGAGCACAGGGATTGAGGATCAACAATTTCTATGTTTAATCCAGGATAGCTTTCTTACTCAGCACGTACTAGAACCAACCAGGGGAGAAAATGTATTAGATATAGTTTTGTCATCACAAAAAGAATTAGTGGACAATGTAAACATATTTGAACCATTGGGTAATAGTGACCATAATCAAATACATTTTGACATCAATGTAAAATCAGAAAGTAAAAATAAGAAAACGTACAAGAGAAACTTCCACAAAGGTAACTACAAAGATATGAAAAAATACTTAGCAAAGCTAGATTGGAATAACATGCTGATGAATAAGACCGCAATTGAATGTTGGAATATTCTAAAATATGAAATTGAGAGTATCATCGATAAATTTGTTCCCTTCCAAAAACAAGGAAAACGGTGTAGAAAGAAACACTTGTCAAAAGAGGCAATTAGAAAAATAATGCTAAAACAAACTATGTGGAGGGTTTATAGGCGTACCAGAAAGGAAGAAGACTATGCAAAATACAAAGAGGCACTTAATGCAGCTACAACTGAAATCAGACAATCTAAAAGAAGCTATGAGCAAAAACTGGCATGTAACATAAAAAATGACAGCAAGAGTTTTTATGCATATGTCAGGAGTAAACAAAACGTACAAGACAAGGTTGGACCTCTAGAAGACAGTGCTGGAAATATAATATCACAGGGGTTTTTAATGGCGGAAGACCTAAATGGTTACTTCAGTTCAGTGTTTACCAAAGAAGATATTAGTTCATTACCAGTTGCTGATGCTAAATTTCAGGGGGCTAAATCTGACTATTTAGGACCGTTAGTTGTAACTCCAGAATTGGTAACTAAGAAAATAAAGGCAATGAAGGATAACAAATCACCGGGAGTGGATGGGATTCCTCCAAAATTACTAATGGAAATAGTAGATCAAATCAGTATACCACTTGCAAGAGTATTCAACTTGTCATTAAAAGAGGGAGTTGTTCCGTTTGAATGGAAAGAAGCAAACATCATACCATTATTTAAAAAGGGTTCGAGAAATAAGTCAGATAATTACAGACCAGTGAGTTTAACGTCAGTGATTTGTAAATTATTAGAAAGGTTAATTAAAGACCATATGGTGGACTTCCTCGTTAAGCATACATTATTAAATTCATCTCAACATGGATTCCTTAAAGCGAGGTCATGCTTAACAAATATGTTATGTTTTTTGGAAGAAATCACTAAGTGGATAGACGTGGGATCGCCAGTAGATATTATCTACTTAGATTTTCAGAAAGCTTTTGACAAAGTGCCGCATCAAAGATTACTACTTAAATTAAAAGCCCATGGTATCGGGGATAGCATAACTGACTGGATAGAACAATGGCTGACTGACAGAAGACAACGAGTTGTAGTAGATGGAGAAGTTTCAAATTGGAAATCGGTTTTGAGTGGGGTACCTCAAGGATCAGTATTAGGACCTATATTATTCTTAATTTATATCAATGACTTGGACGACAGTATAACAAGTAACGTACTGAAATTTGAGGATGACACAAAACTGTTTAGAAAGGTTAATACTGATGGTGATAAACAACATTTACAAAACGATCTAGACAGATTAGTGAAATGGTCTGAGAAATGGCAGATGCTGTTCAATTTTGGGAAATGTAAATGCCTACATACAGGACATGGGAACTTGAATGTAAACTATAAAATGGGAGATACTGTTCTGGGTATTACTGTAAAAGAAAATGACTTAGGAGTTACAATAAGCGCTGATATGAAAGTTTCAGAGCAGTGTGGTATTGCAGCTTCAAAGGGTAATCAAATTCTTGGATTGATTAGAAGAAACATAACATACAAGGGAAAAAAGTTAATTATACCTCTTTATAAAGCAATAGTTAGACCTCATTTAGAATACTGTATACAAGCATGGAGACCATATCGTAAGAAGGATATAGATACGCTTGAACGCATGCAAAGGAGAGCAACTAAAATGATTCCAGAACTTAGAGACCTTAGTTATGAAGAACGCCTGCAAGAATGTGGTTTAACAACTCTAGAGACAAGGAGGTTAAGAGGAGATCAGATTGAAGTTTTTAAGATATTGAATGGGTATGAAAATATTGATAGAAATATGTTTTTCTCACTCAAGAAGGATAGCAGAACTAGAGGACATGAGGTAAAATTAGTAAAGGATCAATGTAGATTGGACATCAGGAAGCACTCGTTCTCACAGAGGACAATAAATGAATGGAACAAATTGTCTACAGATTGTGTAACTGCTAGCAGCGTGAATATGTTTAAAAACAAGGTTGACACATATCTCAGGAGGGCGGGTTATAAGTAGGTGAACATTGTTGGACTCTCGATAAGCCAATGGCTTCCTTGTCCACTTGCCATCTGGGCCTTTGGCTTGGATGGCAAATCTTGTTAAATCTTGTCTTCTGCGATGAATGCGGCAGAGGTTTTGTGGCACAAATAGGATTAAATTCTCACCGAAGAGCAAAGCACAAGGACACCCCTCTTCTTTGATGTCATCATCGAAAACGATGGACAGCAAAGAGACACATGGTGACACAGTGTAACAGACCTAGTGACCCATTTGTACCGACATCGTTTCAAAGTTAGCCAGACGTGGTTACACAATTGGGTATATATTGCGATACAGTTGGACACACGTGGACGTGGTGACACAGTTCGACAGACGTGGTAATACATACGAGTAGACACCAGTACACAGTTTGACAGACGTTATGACACAATTGACTATACGTGTTGAACCGGTTTGCCAGATGTGGTAATAGAGTTTGCTGACGTGTTCACACAGTTGGGCGGACATAGTGGCGCAATTAGATAGACGTCGTGACAACTTTGGCCAGAGGTGGTTACACATATGGATAGACGTGGTGACACAGTTCGACAAATCTGGCGACACAGTTGGCTAGGTGTGGTGACACAGTTCGACTGACGTGGCGACTTAATATGACAAACTTGGTGACAAAGTGGGACCGACGTGGTGAGGCTGCTAGGCAGACGTGATAACACATTTAGGCATACATGTGGATTCAGATAAGCATATTTTATTTAACTATGTGTTATTTTTGCTTTCACTCTCTTTCTTTAACAGCGTGACATGAAATAAATTGTTGTGTAATTTTTTTTTCATTTTTAATAAACTGCGTCACATTTTGTCACATATGTAATGCTGTTTTGTTAAAAGTGTGTAACACATTCACTTTGTAGCAACGCGTTTAGCTATTCTTCCCGTGGCATACACAACGCTGTCACCATACCATATTATATACATTGGCCTTTAGTCAGTTATCGGTCACCACTTGCACCATTTTTAGTTATGCGTGTACCAGTTTTATTTATGTGGTACACTACAGCGTTCTTATACATTGATGAAATTATGTTTTTATTACATATGAGTACCATTATTTTATGCACTCAATTATGAACAACATTGTTGACTTATAACATAAATGTGTTTTGTAACTTTGATGGAAATATATTTGTTCCTACACACATAATGAATTTGCAGTTTTCGTGTTGTCCATGTAGGTCTGTACCAGGTATGTGACAATTAACTAGTTTGAATATTTAATTAATTAAATTACAATTAACTCAGAAATTCTCCAATTAAATGAAATTAATCTCACACATGTCTAAGGTCAATTAAATTAAAGTTGTGACGTGAATCTAGTCGGATGTGGTGTTGTACCATTGACTTGTTGTGTCTTCCTGGATGGGTGATATGGTTCAGCTCGAATATTATCTTGGTATCTATGTCAGTAAATCCATTAATAATCTTGAAAACATCGAGCATATCAGCCCTTTTCCTCCTTCTTGTAGAGACAGGAAGCCATATTTTCGCAGTCTTAGATGATATGGAAGCTTAGAGATTCCAGTAATCATATCATGGCCCTCCTCTGCACACTTTACATTTTTTTGTATACACAGAAACAGGAAAACAGCGAAACAGTGAAGTAGCGAAACAGCGAAATGTTCCGAATCCTAAAACATTCTCGAAAAAAAGACTAAATCGAACAAATCAAGAAAAGTAACTAAATGCAAAAATTATCAAGTCTTAGATGAAGAGTGTTGACACATATGTAACGCTGTTTGCTAAGTGTGTTACATGTTCGGTATGTACTAACGCCTTTAGTTTGTTGTTCTTGAAATGACATCTACAGTTAATTGCTGATTTAATTTAATTGAAGAATTTGGGAGGACAATTTCAGTAATTCAATTAATTAATTGTTCAAGTTTATTGTCCCGTGCATGGCATGGTAACACGATTTGACAGTAAGTTGCATCGCAGTGGGTATGTTAGCATTACATTTTAACTGTGTTGGTTTTATGACATGTGAGTCGTGTCATTTTGCTATAATTTTGTTAACTGCATGAAATGTGTTGTGTCTTTTTTAACTACGTGACACTATTATGTAATTTTCTTTAAATGCGTAACATTTGACCAGTCTTAGCAAATGCGCTTAGCCACATATGAAATGCTGTTTTCTAAATGAGTAACACTTTCATAATGTAACAACGCGGTTAGCTGTTCTTCCCATGAAATACACGGTCAACTAAATTAGATTAAATGTCAACTTAATCAGGTAAATGTCAAAGTAACTAGGTGAAATGGCAGCATTAATGAGGTCAAATGTAATATGATTTGAGAGTCAAACACAAACTTTTCGAAAGGTAATTGAGGGTGTCGCCCTCGTATCTGTGTCGCTCTCTCCTAACTCTGACCCTCCCAGAGAAACCGTTGCACCGCAGCACATTTGTTTGACTTTTTTATATATAGTAGATCAGTCATAGGATACCTCCTAAAGTAGACGGAGAAAAAATTTAAATAATAGAGGCGCTTAACAAGTAATGCTTTTGTTGACTAGATGGAATAAATAAAATATAAATACAATAATATAATAATAACTAACCTGACAAAGACAGTGTCAAACGCACGCAACATTAGGCAAGTTAGCAGCCGTTTTGATTTATTCGTGTGATTCTATGTTGGAACATGTGACTGAGCCTATACACTGTCACTGCACGACTGTAGATACATATTATTCGGCAATTAATAACTCCATATTTAACAATTCTTCCTTTTGTCCAGCCTGTCCACAGTATACACTCATTTTTTGGTGACTGACACACGTTTTCATGCATTTAATCAGTATATTCTTGATTAAAAAACATCCTCCATGACTATTAAATGACTAATGCATTTCCATTGCCGTGGTACCTACTCAATAGGGTTCAGCCTACTGTCACGTTACCCATTGGCGACCATGTTAACGTTTTACACGATTATTATTAGAAAACGGGACCATAAAAAAATATGAAACTTGTTTCTGCCGTTGTCATAATTTCGTTGACATGCTTATCATGCTTAGTCAACGTCTTGAACTTCTAACTCATTTAAAACGCCTGAACGTGCCACATGCATGAATTACATCGCACACGTACCTTTTGGCGAAAAATTGCCAAAAATCCTTCCGCCTATTGAAATCATCTAAAAATGTACAGTTACACTGTCAACAGGTTCTACCAGCAAATTTACGACGTGCCTGGCTCAAATGCGGTTATGTTAGATAATATGATTTTTTTTTTAATTACACTCTGCCCTACATTCATTTGTAACACACAAGGAAGTTTAACCGAGGCATGATCCCTATTAAACAGGGAAGCCTTTTTCTGAGAAAGTGTCCAATTTAATATCAAGCTTATTATGGAAAACATGTCAGATCATTATTATTTGTTTCACAGACAAATCAACACAATGCCGGGCTAATATTAGCTGAAAACCAGTCACATAATTTAATTATAGGTTAATGTTGACACTTGATAAATTATAGTCTACACTAGAAGATACTAGATTTCTAGAGCATTGCGAACCAATGAAACCTACTTACTCTTTAAATATACCAACTAATTATTTTCAAATTAATATTGATACAGATGCTTGATTGTTAACCAAATATGGCGCAACTTTGTCAGAAAAGTGACAATTTGTCAGGATTTTGAGTGATTTCCATTGTGTCAGACTTGTTAAATTGTATTGTTTATGTGACTGCTTTTATGCATCTACTTGATAGGGTACACGGCGTACTGCTTCATTTGGAAGTGCCACAATAAAGGTGTATGGCGGTGCTGAAGTCTTACAAGCCTGTAAAATGTTTGGGTTCGACTATTTCAAAAGATCTCTCCTGGTGCAGCAACTCGATTGACATCATTAAAAAAGCACAAAAACGCATGTACTTCCTTAGACACCTCAAACGATTCGGCTTATATCAAGCAATATTAATACGTTTCTACCGCGCAGTTATTGAAAGTGTCTTGTCATTTTATATTACTGTCTTGTTTGGTCGCGCGATCCAATATGAAATTAATCAAATTGAATCAGTCGTCAAGAACGCTTCTAAACTAATCGGGTTAAATATGCCGTTCATCAGATATCTTTATCTATCTAGCAGTTTGCGTAAATCCAAAAGTATTGTACAAGACGCATGTCATCCAGCCAACCATCTCTTTGAACTCCTTCCCTCCGGTAAGCGCTACCGTTGCATAAGAATTAAAACGACGAGATTCAGCAATAGTTTCTATCCTCAAACGCTGAGATGTTTAAACGGAGAGCCTTCATCAATGTCTTGACTCTGGCAGGTAGTTGCAATGTCGGGATTTATTTTATTTTATATAACTCTCGTTTGTTTCAACTGTTTTTAGTATTATGATTGGTGATATGTAATGTTTAGTCCGTGTGTTATTGTGTGCATGAGTGTATGTTTGTGCTAACGCCACAATACTACAAATTCCTTATGTTTGCTACTTGGTAATACAACGTATCTTATCTTATATTATCTTATCACATGACCAGATACCCGTTCAGCCCACATTTGAAAATGCTCGTGGATATACTGGTCGAGATTAATCAAAGTATCATACTTCTAACTCATTTAATACGAATGAACGCGCCACACCCGTATTTTTTTTACCAATTTCTGCATGAATTACTACGTGCCTTGTGGCAAAAAAATTGCCAACAATCCTTCCACCTATTGAAATCATCTAAAAATCCACAGTTACACTGTCAACATGTTCTAACAACAAACTTTTTCAATGTACATGGTTCAAATGCAGTTATGTCAGATGGTATGATTTTTTAATAAATTACACATATCTCAAATTATTGTGCCCTTCATTCATATATAGCACACCAGGAAGTGTAACTGAGCCATTATCCCCGTTTGAATAAAATGTCGTATCGCCACACACGACAAAATATTCTGAATGGGGCGTTCACGGCGACGACTTCATCGGCAGGGGACGAGATCATTTAGTATATTTAGGGGTGGTGGGTTCGTGCGACAACACGATGGATGCAGCTGTTCTGTCGTATATCCCGGACAGATTAACTCTGCGATTGGCATCAATAGGTCAGACCACATTTAGGCTTCCGCAAATCTCTCACGAATGTAGTTCGTAAAATGAACTGTAGGCCGGTGGAATGAAAAGCTTTTTGTGGCGCTGGTGTAACGAGCACCGAGCTGATAAGTTAGGTGAGTTTACAAAATAACCTCTCCCCTCTCCACCCTGCACACCTCTTGTATTGGTAAGTTAGGTGAGTTTACTAGATAACCTCTCCCCTCTCCACCCTGCACACCTCTTGTATTGGTAAGTTAGGTGAGTTTATAAAATAACCTCTCCCCTCTCCACCCTGCACACCTCTTGTATTGGTAAGTTAGGTGAGTTTACAAAATAACCTCTCTCCTCTCCACCCTGCACACCTCTTGTAATGGTAGGTTAGGTGAGTTTACAAAATAACCTCTCCCCTCTCCACCCTGCACACCTCTTGTATTGGTAAGTTAGGTGAGTTTACAAAATAACCTCTCCCCTCTCCACCCTGCACACCTCTTGTATTGGTAAGTTAGGTGAGTTTACAAAATAACATCTTTATCCAGGCTCGGCGTAGTGGCGCCACCATTTGTGACACACATCTTCATACCTTGAATCATACCTTGAAAGGGTTTGGGACAGGGAGCCTTCTGGCTCATATGTCAAAACTTTCATTTTTTTTCTTCATGCGCACCTATAACGACACTCTTTGATACACGTACCACAAAATGCATAACCTAATTTTTTATATTCAGTGTTAAGCTGCTGCCTTGTACCACCTTTGCAAGACCATAAACACAATCCTGATACGTTATTGTGTTTATAACATAATTTCCCTATTTATTCACTCCTGGTAGTTAAAGTCCATCGACCAGTCAACTTAAGACTCTGACCGACTCTGTGAGATATCTTGGCGCACATTACACAACATTGCAGTGTGTTTTCGAATCTGTTCAACAACTATCGTGACGGTCAAATCAACACGAGTTTTGTTGAGTAATGGACCAACGTACACGACTGGTCAGTTTTAAGTCAATTAAGCCGACTACTCGCAACAAAAGTTTAGCAATTTACGCCTAGTATACCTACGTTGCGGTGGCGGTGGATGATCGGCTTGTACAGTGGCGCCGCCGTGCGGACTAGGCGTTGTCGCCATCTCGCTTCCAATGGCGCCGCCGAGTGGACTAGGCATTGTCGCCATCTCTCTTCCTGAGCAGCGTTGCGGAAGGCGACTTTAAAAAGACAATTCGTTAACATTCCCCAGAGCATAACTGACGTCTCGGACACGGGAAAAAGACGCCATATTCTTTAAGGTGATGATTTTCCACGTGGGGCACCCGTGGACAAACCACATTGAAAGTACACATCTTCGGTAAATAGGCAATCAATATGTGCTGTGAAAAGTAAATATTATAAATATGTAAACTGGGAACATTTAATTAATTTTTCTTTAACAAATTGTACGGCAGTATGTAGAAAGTGGTTGTCAAAATAGCCTCGATTATCCACGCTAGGTGAAGTTTTCGCCACTAATCTCAAATCGTTTAATACAACCCCTGGTGGGTTCTTATGCGCGAGAAAGTTCCCCAGACCTGGGTCAGGGGCCGGCAGCCGCGAATTCCCCCACCCGTGGACCTCAGTGAATGTCAATAGCAAACAATGGTGTATGTGAATACACTTTTTATTCCAAAGCAAATGCGATGTAATTTAAATGTCTGAGAACAGTAGCAACTTAACAGGGAAACACCAGTTTTGTTTTTGTAGTTCTTACTTGCAAGAGCGAGTCGACACCCCCGCTGGTGGAAAATCACTAATGCAAAGCGTGGTGAAAGAGGCGAATTATACTAGAGGGTGTGTGGCAGGGGTTTCACGTATGTTGAGAATACACCTCCCACCAACCATGGGAGGCGGTCCCACCGATCCCACCTCCAACCTTTCACCAATCCCACATCCCACCAATCCTACCTCCAACCAATCCCACCTACCACAACATTTTAGGACCAACCTCCCACCACCCACTACCTGCCATCCCCGCATACTAACGTTTAATGGGCAAGTTCACTTTAACTGAAGCTAAATTACGGCTACTTACGAGATAAGTATTCGTTACATTAAATGTTGATATACACTGGGTGAAAACCCAGTCCCACCAGATTTTGTTTGTTTGGTGGGGCAACCTCCCACTTCCCACTTCTACCTCCCACCAATTGAACCTCCCATTTAAAACGAATTTTAGGACCAACCTTCCGCTTACAACTTCCTGACACCCTAACCCCCCACCCACTCACACTAGCGCACAATGGTAAAGTACACTGCTTAAAACTGTGAACTTTTAATTAATTTATATATTAAAAAGTGTACGGCGGTATGTAGTAAGTGTACGACGGTATGTAGTAAGTGTACGGTGGTATGTAGTAAGTGTACGGTGGTATGTAGTAAGCGTACGGCGGTATGTAGTAAGTGTACGGTGGTATGTAGTAAGTGTACGGTGGTATGTAGTAAGTGTACGGTGGTATGTAGTAAGTGTACGGTGGTATGTAGTAAGTGTACGGTGGTATGTAGTAAGTGTACGGTGGTATGTAGTAAGTGTACGGCAGTATGTAGTAAGTGTACGGTGGTATGTAGTAAGTGTACGGTGGTATGTAGTAAGTGTACGGTGGTATGTATTAAGTGTACGGTGGTATGTAGTAAGTGTACGGTAGTATGTAGTAAGTGTACGGTGGTATATAGTAAGTGTACGGTGGTATATAGTAAGTGTATGGTGGTATGTAGAAAGTGTACGGTAGTATGTAGTAAGTGTACGGTGGTATGTAGTAAGTGTACGGTTGTATGTATTAAGTGTACGGTTGTATGTAGTAAATGTACGGTAGTATGTAGTAAGTGTACGGTGGTATATAGTAAGTGTACGGTGGTATGTAGTAAGTGTACGGTAGTGTGTAGTAAGTGTACGGCGGTATGTAGTAAGTTTACGGTTACATGTACTAAGTGTACGGTTGTATGTAGTAAGTGTACGGTGGTATGTAGTCAGTGTACGGTGGTATGTAGTAAGTGTACGGCGGAATGTAGTAAATGTACGGTGGTATATAGTAAGTGTACGGTGGTATGTAGTAAGTGTACGGTGGTATGTAGTAAGTGTACGGTAGTATGTATTAAGTGGTTGAAAAAATAGCCTCGATTAACCATGTTCCTTGATGTTTCGCCACAAGTCTCAAATTGTTTACTACAACCCCTGGATAGTTGATAAAATTTCCCAGGCCTAGGCCAGGGGCCGGCAGCCGCGAATTCCCCCACACGTGGACCTTTTTTTTGGGGGGGGGACAACCTCCCACTCCCAATTTTGAGAGTCTACCTCCCACCAATTGAACCTCCCATTTACCACGAATTTTAGGACCAACCTTCCGCTTACAACTTCCTGAAACCCTAACACGCACCCACTCACACTAGCGCACAATGGGAAAGTACACTGCTTAAAACTGTGAACGTTTAATTAATTTCTCAATTAAAAAGTGTACGGCTGTATGCAGTAAGTGTACGGCGGTATGTAGTAAGTGTACGGCTGTATGTAGTAAGTGTACGGCGGTATATAGTAAGTGTATGGCAGTATGTAGTAAGTGTACGGCGGTATGTAGTAAGTGTACGGCGGTATGTAGTAAGTGTACCGTAGTAAGTGTACGGCGGTATGTAATAAGTGTACGGCGGTATGTAGTAATTGTACGGCGGTATGTAGTAAGTGTACGGCGGTATGTAGTAAGTGTACGGTGGTATGTAGAAAGTGTACGGTGGTATGTAGTAAGTGTACGGTGGTATGTAGTAGGTGTACGGTGGTATGTAGTAAGTGTACGACGGTATGTATTAAATGGTTGAAAAAATAGCCTCGATTAACCATGTTCCGTGATGTTTCGCCACAAGTCTCAAATTGTTTACTACAACCCCTGGAAAGTTGAGAACATTTCCCAGGCCTAGGCCAGGGGCCGGCAGCCGCGAATTCCCCCACACGTGGACCTCTTTGAATGTCAAGAGCAACAAAGTTGTCTGTGAAGACACTTTTTTTATTCCAAAACAAACGCGATGTAATTGAAATGTCTGAGAACAGTAATAACTGAACAGGACAGGGAGACACCAGAAATGTTTGTGTAGTACATACGTGCAAGAACGAGTCGACACGCCCGCTGATGGAAAATAACTAGAGCAAAGCATGGTGAAGGCCGCGAATTATACTAGAGGGTGTGTGGCAGGAGTTTCACGCATGTTGAGACTCCACCTCACACCAATCGCAGCTCCCACCAATTGTTAGGACCAACCTCGGACCACCCATTACCTGTCACCCCCTCACACTAGCCTTTAATGCGGAAGTTCACTTATAACTGAGACTACATTACGGCAACGTATGAGATAAGTTCAACCAGTATTCGTTGCGTTAAATGTTAAGACAAGCTGGGTGAGAAAACCTTATAGCTATTACCGGTAAAATTAACTGAGGCCCAATCCCACTTGTTTTTTTGTTTTGTTTTGGGGGCGGAGGGGTGGAGCAACATCCCACTTCCCACCATTTTTGAGATTCCACCTCCACCAATTCCACATCCCATTTAACATTAATTTTAGTACCAATCATCTTCCTACACCCAGCCACCTTACCCCCACATAATGGGAAAGTTCACTGCTTCAAATTTAAGCTAATGAAGTTATCGGTTCAACCGGTAGGCGGCTATACGTTAAATATTGAAATACGTTGGAAGCGAAAACCCTCAGCTATTACCAGTAACATTAACTGAGGTCATTGCGTGCGACACATTCACGCCCACGCACACCGCTCGGTAATACAACGGAAGTCCCTGATATGATTCGTGTGTACAATGTTGGCGGATTACTATTCAAAATAACTTTTATGTGCTCCTCTTCACAAGTCTATGGAATTATCCCAGATCAGCACCAATATGTGGGAAAAAATAATCAAATACCTATTTAACCTACAGTATTTTCCACCATAACATAATAAAATAAAGAAAATCAGTACTTACTTCTAACCTACTTGCCTGCCTACCTACCTACCTACCAACTTATCTACCGACCTACCTTCCTAACCACCCATCTACTTTCCTTCCTACCCTAACAATTGTGAGCATGTAACAGTGAACCCATATTAATTTTGATAAGCCTTCTCAATGACTAACAACTTGAAACCAGTTTGTGGATGAATCATTACAGCATCCACACAGACGATGTAGCCGTAAGAACCTGAACACCCCTAAGTATACGAAATGGATGCGGCCCCTGCCGATCAGGTCGTTGGCAAGAGCGACCCATTCGGTAAACGTAGCGCCGAGGCAACCTGTTCTTATATTCAAACACGAAAGTAGAGTTCGAATGCAACTTGCGAACGCACATAGATCTGGCGTGCCTTCGTATGCGTCCGAGTGTACGTTATTCCTAGCAATTAATCGATCGCGGCTGCAGGTCTATACAAAATTGACGTCGCCAGATGTAATCACCATTCATATATGTCATTGTTCCCTGTGTGCTTTATAACTATTTTGTATCTTCTTTGTCACAGCTTTTACACATGCTGCTAATAGAGACAAGGAGGTTAAGAGGAGATCAGATTTAAGTTTTTAACATATTGAATGGGTATGAAAATATTGATAGAAATATGTTTTTCTCACTCAAGAAGGATAGCAGAACTACAGGACATGAGGTAAAATTAGTAAAGGATCAATGTAGATTGGACATCAGGAAGCACTCGTTCTCACAGAGGACAATAAATGAATGGAACAAATTGCCTACAGATTGTGTAACTGCTAGCAGCGTGGATATGTTTAAAAACAAGGTTGACACGTATCTCAGGAGGGCGGGTTATAAGTAGATGAGCATTGTTGGACTCTCGATAAGCCAATGGCTTCCTTGTCCATTTGCCATGTATGTATGTATGTATGTATGTATGTATGTATGTATGTATGTATGTATGTATGTATGTATGTATGTATGTATGTATGTATGTATGTATGTATGTATGTATATATATATATATATATATATATATATATATATATATATATATATATATATATATATATATATATATATATATATATATATATATATATATATATTACATTATCCGACCGCAGAAACAGAACAAGGTGACTTCACCGCTACAATGTGATTTATATTTGAGACAACCGGGTGATTTATATTTGAGACAATCGGGTGGCAGTAATTGACTTGGAGCAGCTCAGCCTAGTCATATGGATGGGAGCAACAACTGGGGTGGGGGAGAAAGTGGACGGAAGAAAAAGCGGTTGTGTCATTTGAAATAAAGTTGTATGTGAGAAAGATGTTAGGAGAAAGTGGTTCGAGGGACTGTGCCTTGGGAGAAAGCTGGTGTGTAAAAACAAATTTGAAGAAAGTGGAAGGGGTGAAAATGGTTGTGAACAAGAGGTGGACGACAGGGCTTCACATGACCCTCTACTTGCCCGACCTCACTGATGTCTTGCCTTAAAACCGTTGATAATGGATACTTAAAGGAATAAAAACAACGAATGCTTGGAATCATATTATATTACTTATTGTTATAAACATGAGAGCCTGGGGGCTGAAGACCTGGGAACTTGGGGGCCTGGGGACCTGGGAACTTGGGGGCTTGGGGACCTGGGAATTTGGGGACTGTGGACCTGGGGGACTGGGACGTGGGAGCATGGGGACCTGGGAATTTAGGGGGCTGGGGGACATGGGAACTAGGGGGGCTGGAGACTTGGGAACTTGGGGGCCTGGGGACATGGGAGCTTGGGGGAATGGGGACCTGATAATCTCGGGGAGAGTGGACCTGGGGGACTGGGACGTGAGAGCATGGGGACTTGGGAGTATGGATGCCTGGGAACCTGGGGGAATGGGGACATGGGAGTCCGGAGGTATGGGCACCTGGGGACCTGGGAACATGGCCTCTCCAATATGTTGAGTGTGTGGGTTCTCGAGTATACGAGCTGCCCCCTTTTAATGTCCCCAATGTTTAGTATAATATATGAGCAGATTATCGGGAAATGGGAACCGTCCAAGGCCACGGATCGCAGCATCTAACTTCACCCCGCCCCACAATATCAGTGCCCAGCTGGGCAGGAACATCTCGATGTGAACCACTGGGGAAGCTGGATTATAGCAACTGGACATAACACATTTACGGAAGGACACATAAGAAATAGGCTCCCATTTATATAATGTTGTAAACACTCCCATTTATATAATGTTGTAAACACTCCCATTTATATAATGTTGTAAACATTGTGATTGAGTTTGTTTGTATGCAGATAAATATGTCAGTTGTGCGCACATTCTTTAACTACACCATATACTCATTCCGGCTTTAGTTTAAGTTCTTTGCTGACGAACGTGATTGAAGGAAGTGCCAAATAAGTTACTTCAGGCGAGTCAGTACTTGCAAATTGCGCATCAAGTTTACAGCGCGCAGGAGAACAACTCTGTCATAGTCAATAAACATCGCAGTTGATTATTACGTGAAGGTAGAAGCAACGATAAGTAAACTTCTGCACTTAACTTCCTGGTGAGAGGTTAACTAATCCTGGGGAATTGTTATTTATTCTGTATTATTATAAATTATATCAGTATATTAATATACATTGCGATATTAATGATATAAACTTAACTTCCTGGTTAGAAGGGGAACTGAGTCAAGCAGTGAATGTGTCGTTGTCTTTTTAAATGTTGCACCGAACCAATCTCTAAAACAGCGAGTAGTTGATATGTATATATATATATATATATATATATATATATATATATATATATATATATATATATTTTAGGTATGACCGAAGCTGACTAGGCTAACTTGATGGATTCATTCACTCCAAAACTGGCTTCAAAGTGTCAGTCATCGCTAAGGCGTATCAGCCTAATTTCTGGGTTTACAGTTACATTAGATAGGATTACTAATTTTAGATAGATTACTAATTTTCTTATTTTAATATTTCATGGTGGAACATGAACATCGTGTGAATTCACGCATCCATTGTGTGTCAACTGCCCAGATGGTTATGCGCAACACTTCCACTGTTATGGATTAAATAAGGGTTTAAATTATTAATCGTGACATTTCACTACCTGTCTTGCGTGTTCGTTTATGGATATATTGTGTGTTTAAGGATGCTGTTTATGAAATTAATCTATATTTATATAAATTTATCTCGTGCAATATACTGGAAATAATAAAATAATATATATTTAGGTCAAAATTTAGAAAATAAGTTTCCTGTAATTTGACAGCTAGATATTTGGTCGGGCGTATTTACGTCTTCCGTGATGCTGGTATGAATACTCAGTTTTATTTCAACATTTAAGGTCGACACCTTTTAACAGGGTCGGCCAGATTGACCTAAACATAAATATGATTTCGATAGGCCTAACGAGAAGGTCGTTGTATTGACGCGAACGGCTGCAGACCCGAACAGAATTACGTATGCTGCTGATGTAATGAAGTATTAATTGCCATAAAACTCCCGACAAATAACATTTATAGTTTGGCATTTGACCTGATTGATTACATCTGACAAAACCTCGATTATCGTCGACATTCGGCTGCAATATATACCGTTCCTGTTGGTGTGTGTACTTTATTTAGACTACGAGCGAGTCCGTAAACTGTTGGCAAGACATCCGAGTGCCCGCGTAATTATGCGAGTCATTGCCCCATTATCGGCGACGCAGTCACATCGGCTGCACGGATGTATTGAGTTACACGGATGTATTGAGCTCGTTAACTACGCGCAGCATATCATATTATCAGGCCTATGTACTAGCCGAGTTGCCCGGCGTTGCACGGAAGAAAAGTCAACCAAAATTATGTCTCTTCGCACTACCCAGTTAAATTCTGGAAGGACAATGCCTATGAAAATGTCATGCCCCACAAGTCATGTACAACTGTCGGTTTCAAGAAATGTTCGTACCGTACGAAGGAACTTATGTGGACGTTTGACGTTTAACGTAACGTCAACCCACGTAAACAAACCATTCAATAATATTATTATATATCTACGTATGCTTTTAGCTGTATATTGTTTATATGTCCCCGAGAAGTGTATTACATTGACACACTTACGGACTACTATATAAAACATTATAATGTTGTATTTTAAATTCAGTATGACAGTACGTAACAGTTCTATATGGGAATAACAAATACTTGTTAGAGGAAAACAAAGGTGACTTAATTTCACCAAGTGGAAGATCCCTATATTTGTTGCCACGCGGTGTGTATATGCCTTGTGCATGTTTGTTTTACTCACACATTGACTCCCAGGTTAAAATCATCACAGAGCTGTTGTGATAGGAACAACGACCATGTGACAGCATTTGTTCCAGCGACATTGTTTTGTAGTACCATACTAAAGTGTTGTTATATGAGCCGATTTGGTTGAAATTGGAAATACATATGTCCATTTTGGTGGTAATGATTAATTATATTTTTTACATAGCTATCTCGTATGTGTTATTCCCAGAACATTATGTTTTTAAGGAAGTTAATTACTTTGTAAAAATGTACACACACACATACACACATATATATATATATATATATATATATATATATATATATATATATATATATATAAACACTTTTAAGAATTTTGCAAACTGATTAAATTCGCACGTTAATATATATATATATATATATATATATATATATATATATATATATATATATATATATATATATATATATATATATATATATATATATATATAAACACTTTTAAGAATTTTGCAAACTGATTAAATTCGCACGTTAATACATTAATATCATAATTAAATCTTTGTTAGATGTGGTCGAAAAACAGGTTAGTGTCCTGATTAGAATACACGCGGATAACCTTTTTTATAGCAGCATTATATTTATTTTTTTAATAGTTTGTAGTAGTTTATTTTGAACAACTTACCTTAGTTAATTGCTAACTTTTTCAACAAGTTTATGTTTGGTTAAGTTGCATTACAAACAATCACGTATAAATAATTAATTTATTTAGTTTTGGTATATTTTCACTGTACACTATTCTCCGGTGCACTCTTTCACGCCCAAACCTTCATCCACTGAGCGGGACGGCAGCAGGGGTAACATTTCCACAGGGTCTTCGCCAGCGCAGTATATTCTGCTGTGCGTAGCATAGTCAGCAGGGTTTGCTTGCGCCACTCCTGTATATTATCCAGTCAGTTTTTTTTCTTTTTTCCCCACCCACTTGTTCCAGCTATTTATCTATACACTACACTTGTCTTGTCTTGTGTTTGTGGCATTGGTCTATCACTTTTGGTGCACCATTGCCCGCTTGTGGGCGACGCGGAAGGAAGTGAGCCGGTTTTCTTATGTTTGGAGCGTTCGTGGGTGGCCGCTAATGGTGGCATATATATTCACCTTCAACCGTCTGTCCCTCTGTCCGTCCGTCCGCCCAAACAGCCACCTCCACCCGTCTCTACATTCACTTCCGCCCTCTAACATTTCCAGGTTCTTCTGCCCGCATGTCTCCTCCAACTACTTTCGGCCGTGATTCAAAGACCTGTAGGTTCAAATACCTGCTACTTTAAGTATTGTAGGTCCAAGGACCTACAACTTTATGTATTTTAGGTTTATGGACGTAAAGCCAAATATCTGCTATTTTATGTATTGTAGGTCCAAATACCTGCCGCTTTATTTATTGTAGGTCAAACAAATTATTACTTGATACATTTTAGGTTCAAATACCTGCTACTTTATCTATTGTAGTTCCAAGGCCCTACAACTTTATATATTGTAAGCCGAAATACCTGCTAGTTAATGTTTTGTGTGTCCAAGGACCTACAACTTTATGTATTGTATGTCTAAGGACATACAAATTTATGTATTGTAAGTCCAAATAAATACAACTTTATTAACTGTAGGACTAAATACCTGGTACTTTATGTGTTTTAGGTCCAAGGACATACAACTTTATGTATTGTAGGTACAAATACCTACAACTTTATGTATTGCAGATCCAAGGACCTACAACTTTATGTTTTGTAGGTCAAAAGACCTGCTACTTTATATATTGTAGGTCCAAATAACTGCTACTTTATGCATTGTAGGTCCAAAGACCAGCTACTTTATGTATTGTAGGTCCAAAAACCTACACATTTTTGTATTGTAGGTCAAAAGACCTACAACTTTATATATTGTAGTTCCAAAGACTTGCTACTTTATGTATTGTAGGTCAAAATACTTGCTACTTTATGTATTGTAGGTCCAACTACATACATAGTTTTGTATTGTAGGTCCAAAGACCTATAACTTTATGTATTGTAAGTCCAAAAACAAGACGTGCTACTTTATGTATTGTAGGTTCAAACATCTACTACTTTATGTTTTGTGGGTTCAAGGACCTACAACTTGATGTATTTTAGGTCCAAAGACGTGCTACTTTATACATTGTAGGACCAATGACCTGCTACTTTATGTAGTGTAGGTCCAAAAACATACATAGTTTTGTATTGTAGGTCCAAAGACCTATAACTTTATGTATTGTAGGTCCAAAAACAAGACGTGCTACTTTATGTATTGTAGGTCCAAATACTTGCTACTTTATGTATTGTAGGTTCATGGGCTTACAACTTGATGTACTGTAGGTCCGAAGACCTGCTTCTTTATGTATTGTATGTTCAAGGACCTACAACTGTATGTATTGTAGGTCCAAGGACATAAAACTTTATGTTTTGTAGGTCCAAATAAATACAACTTTATATATTGTAGATCCAATGACCTACAACTTTATGTATTGTATGTCAAAATACCTGCTACTTTATATATTGTAGGTCCAAAGAACTGCTACTTTATGCATTGTAGGTCCAAAGACCTGCTACTTTATATATTGTAAGTATAAAAACCTGCTACTTTATGTGTTGTAGGTCCAAAAACCTACACATTTTTGTATTGTAGGTCAAAAGACCTACAACTTTATGTATTTTAGGTCCAACGGCTTGCTAATTTATGTATTGTAGGTCCAAAGACCTGCTACTTTATGTATTGTAGGTCCAAAAACAGCAGACCTCCGAAAAGACTGCCTAGTCCGTGACCCCGCTGGTATTGAGCACCGGCGAAGTAGGGCAGTGGTCCACACGCCTGACGCGCGTAATACTCGTTGTAATTCATCTTCAGAACAGTCCGGTCCTGCGCCGTCGAAAATGAAGCGTCACCGTCACTCTACCGTACTCGAATGGCACGCGCCGTCCGGTGTCGTCTCTTATATCCATCTCGATCGACTTGAAGTGCGAGTACAACAGAGGCACGTAGTGAATGCACATGCACACACACACGCACGCACGCACGCACGCACGCACGCACGCACGCACACACATATACACACATATAAACACACACACACACACACACACACACACACACACACACACACACACACACACACACACACACACACACACACACACACACACACACACACACACACACACACACACACACACACACACACACACACACACACACACACACACACACACACACACGCACGCACGCACGCACGCACGCGCACGCACGCGCGCGCGCGCACACGCACACGCACACGCACACACGCACACACGCACACAAGCACACACACGCACACACACGCACACACACACACACACACACACACACACACACACACACCTACGTCACGTGACTGCTCGCTTCGCTAGTTAACCTGACGTGGCGCTCACTCTAATCAATTAGGTAAACTTACAAAATTATAAATGTTATCTGCCGTAAATTTATGCCATTAAATACTTTATTACATCAGTAGCAGACTTATATATGAAGAAGAAGAATGTTATGAACTCAAAAACACACTGTATCCGCAAACGAACACGTAAGACAGATAGTAAAATGTCATAATTAATAACGTAAGCAATTCTTTAATTCTTCACAGTGGAATTGTTGCGCATAATCGCCCGTGGCAGTAGACATATAATGGCTGCCTAAATTCACGCAATGGAAAACATATGACCAACATACAACAATTCCTAGCTAATCTAAAATATGTTTCACCATGAAAATAATAAATTAAGAAAAGTTGTCATTCCTACTTAATGTAGCTGTCAATCCAGATATTACGCTGATACGCATTAGCGATGATTGACACGTTGAAACCAGTCAAAACAGCATAGTTAGTTTCGATCACATAATTTAATTTTCGTTCCCAGTGTTAAGACCAACTACCAACCCAACTGTTTACGTAAGGGTCATTTCCCGGAGACGTGGCTGATATTTGAACTGTATCGCCACTTGTCTGCCTGTTATAATTCGACCAACGTTATCAAGTGTGAGTTTACATTCGGGATCAGTGCATAAAGTGTGCATGTGGGCACGCTGTTTACATGTTGCCCAGATATAGTTATTGTCATCTCCATACAGGGCGTGTTTTATTTGTTTTTTACTGAAGGCAACGTTTGAAAAGGGACACCCTACATGAATGAAATGGAATCAACCACTGCCAATCTTGTCGTCACCGTACGCATTTGGTGTGCGGCAATGCGTTATTTCATTCAAACAGAAAAGTTGAGTCCGAAATACAAATCGCGTTCGTACAGAGCTTGTGCGTGCCTGTGTGTGCGGCCCTGTGTACGTGCCTTTGTGTGCGGCCCTGTGTACGTGCCTTTGTGTGGGGCCCTGTGTACGTCATTCGTAGCAACTTATCGAGCTCGGCGACAGGTCGAGACAAAGTTGACGTCGCCAGTTGTAATCACCATTCAGGTTAGTCATTATTTCGTGTGTGCTCCAGAAATGTCTTGTATCTACTATGTATCAGCTTGTAGTTATGACGCTAATGAGAGAACATGTAATGTCGTTAATTACACTTGTGAAAAGTTAACCATTATGGAGAGTCCATCAATCTGACTAGGAAGCATTAAGTACGGCTTTCGAGCCGAAGAATATTGTTAAGATGGTAATCAAAACTTAGTTAGTGTTATTTCTAGAGTGAATTAGCGTTGGAAATATTAGTGCCAGTTAGTTTTGGTGGTTGTACTTGTTGATAGTTTTTTAGTCATTAAATATTAAGTAACCATGTTCTTGTATTTAAATATTGAGTTAATGTGTATACTGATATTATTCATTATACAGCAATGCCAATTACGTACTTTTCATACTCACGTTAAATTAACTGTTAGTATATTTGTATTGCCTTGTGGTTTATAGCCAGCGATATTTCACATCTCAGTCCAGGTCTCCATGGATAAACTAAACCGACTGTGGATCAACATTTTATTAACACTTATTATGACTGTAGTCTTTTGACCATGGTTTGATTTTAATACATAAATCTATCTAATTATCACGTTTTGGAAATGTTAAATAATCTCATCCTTTCTAAATATCGTTTTAATAATTTCCATACTACTGATTAAAACTCAACGCTGCTGAAATATCGTGGCTTTTACATAATAATGCTAAATAAATGTATATTTTTTCTTCTTTCAAACTAAATCATTAAATACAATGTTATACATGCATTGTTACGTAGTTACTGAGAAGCTTGAAGCTCACAATATTTCTCTGCTGTGCTCCTAATTGTGAGGAAGCAGACAAACAGAATAATTGCAGATGTCTTGTAGAACGATCTGTTTCGTTATTGGCATATATGAATGCAACAATTGCGGAAAATGACGAGTGAGTTACCGTTGTCCTAGCATAGGTGCACTTAACAACAATGGAGATATATGTGTAGAGCTTAGTGGACTGATCATCGAAGGATCAATATTTCCAAACAAAAATACCCAGAAGATTATATGGAACTTTCCGGTCGGCTTCACAAAGAATCAAACTGACCACTTCTGTTTTATGAATAAATATCTATCATCTATAATTGATGTTCGTGCTTTCAGAGGAAAAGGTGTGGCTATTACCCCGAGTTCAAAACGAAGGCATTAACATGTAAAAGGACACATATTGAAAAACAAGCTGAAGAACGTCAAGAAGCTATGAATTGAAATGATATGCGAACCTATATCAAATTACAAAGATATTGAGAAATTTTAGAAGCTCTTCGGCCTAACAGCAACAAAAATGGTCACATGTTAACAACATTAGAGGAGAAAAAACGAAGGGTCGAAAACTTCCAAGGAATTATAAATTGACCTTATCAAACACCATGCAGAACACCCAAACAGGCCGAACGCCCAAACAGGTAGAACACCCAAACAGGCAGAACACCCAAATAGGCAGAACACCCAAACAGGCAGAACACCCAAACAGGCAGAACACCCAAGCAGATAGAACACCGAAACAGGCAGAACACCGAAACAGGTAGAACACCGAAACAGGCAGAACACCCAAACAGGTAGAACACCGAAACAGGCAGAACACCCAAACAGGTAGAACACCCAAACAGGTAGAACACCCAAACAGGCAGAACACCCAAACAGGCAGAACACCCAAGCAGGCATTACACCGAAACAGGCAGAACACACAATCAGGCAGAACACCCAAACAGGCAGAACACACAATCAGGTACTGGAGACATCAGGACAGAGGAAACGAGGACGACGAAAGGAAACATACCAACGAACCATCACCAGAGAGGCCCAAACCCAAACAAATCATGTTGTTAGCTCTTTATCCATGAGTTACTCATTCATAATGGGATGCAATATGCACAATATTCCCCAAAGTGAACTAGAATTGTAGTGTGATTGTGTATACCTGAAGTATACTGAAGGCTGTAAATCAACACATGTATTTTATTAATAGTTGTCACATCTGGTATACGAGAGCTTACGTTTTTTTTATTGATAGCGCAAAAATAATTACCTATCATTTAAAAATACTAATTTAACTAACTGTGGCCATACATAAGAAAATATCATCATTAATACAATCTCTCATGCTATTAAGGTAAAATAGGCTACGTACTGACCAGAATTTTTATCATGATCAACACTCACAACGTAACCACACAAATCATGCAAACATACATCATCAAAGTTAGTGTGATCAGAACACAGCTTTCTTAAAAGCGCATTAATTGAAAGTGGCGTCCTGATTGGCTACACACAACGACAACTCTCAATTACCCGTCTGCAATGTTATTGCCTGCGTGCATAGCGATGGAGTTCCGTCGCCCAAGCATGTATGTTCCCTTTCTGACAACATATAATCTAGCCTCCAACAACCACATTGAAATATGAACTGCTTTGTTGATTGCATCATCGAATTGCTTGTGTGTTTGTCTTTTACAGGTGAATAAAGATAAGCAACAAATACAACCATTGACATTGCACAAATGCACACAATTCATGAAGAAATCTGCGAAATACTTGAAGCGAAGCCATGACACTGTCCCTTGCTGTGGATAGTGTGTCGGGCTGTTATTACTAACTGTGTTGGTCCCTGGCGGTGGACTTTATCGAGTCAACGGATCAACACAGACAAACAGACTCGCGACGAAACACCAGTAGTTACGACCGTATACAGGGGCGGTTTCTACAGCCACGGAGGGAAAGGAAAGACACTAAAGGGAACTAGTTGTGACTACGTTGACAGGCAGGTTGAATAGTTGTGACTACGTTGACAGGCAGGTTGAATAATGGAATAAAAAAAACATATGCAACAGGAACTGTGACATAAACAAGTGTACCTGTTGTATAATAGTTTACAATTGTCATACAACTCCTATGATTGTTCACCTTATATAATTTACTAATTTGGAATTCCCACACTCTAAAGATGGCAAAATTGAATAAGACAATGACACTCACTATGGCGATTGTCTTTTTGACAAAAGTGCGTGCTAGTGGCATATCTACGTCCGACAATACATCCAGCAATGCGACATCATTAGATAGATCATCTACATTATCTTGTTGGATCTTACAAAGAATCACGCCCGGCCTTCTGATTGGCACGTTGTTCGCGTTTGGTCTCATAGGCCTCATAGGAAATTCACTCTCATTTGCTGTCCTACACAAGTAATCAAGTGGGAATGTCGGTACGTACCTTCTTAAAGCTCTTGTAGTTACGGACAATATATATTTGGCTGCTACATTAGGTTATCTAATTGTCATCGCCTCTGAACTATTTAGAGGAATTATAAAGTACGTAATCTTCATACTAATAAAGGTAACCATGCCAATGACTGTCTGGATGATAGTGATAGTCGCAGGCAATCGCTACATCGGAGTGTGTAGCCCTATGATGGCGTCCAGGCTATGCACAATAAACAACGTTCGGCTTGAAATCCTGATTGTGGTAGGGACAGTGTGCGTCTTCAATATCCCATTTTTATTTAATATATCAGGGAATATGCTATTGTATCAATGTGCATTGCATTGTATATTTGCATTCCCCTTGCCGCTGGATATAATTATCTTCTTCAATGTCCACCTAATGCGTAGTCTCCAATTGGCTCAGCGCAGTAGAATGGTGATGACGTCACAATCAAGCATTGATGGAAACAATATCACGATCGTCATGATCGCCATCATCATTGTGTTCGTGGTATGCCAGGCACCATTTTTTATGTTTTTCTTGATAGTAATGTTTTATGAACTGCCCAATTACACTTGTGCGATGATATTGTTTTTATTGGTGAGTATGCTGCTTATCATAATGAACTCATCAGTCAACTTCGTCATCTACTGCCTCTTGAGACGGCAGTTCCGGAACCAACTGTGTATGTTGTTTGGTGGTGTTTGTGGTTGTCCCTGGCAACAACACCCAGCTAGACAGCCCAACGATGCTTGAATTAACAAATATATGTTAATAGAAGGGACAACCCGGACGAAGGCAACACGCGCTACCTACTCAACAACAGTAACGTATCGAATCAATGCTACTTGCTTCAGTTGCAAATATGATGTGTGAATAACTATCACTTGGATATTTTCTAAGAGCAGCACCATTGTTAACTGATCATTGTTGTCATATACACTGTGCAACCACAAGGTCATCAAAACAAATCTACATATTTGATGTGTTTTACATTTCTCCATATAATTTGCTATAGATGCGTGCATGAAAGTTTGGGATGAATTATATTATTTGTTTCACTATGCGTGTGTGAAAATTGTCGAAGCCATTTTATTAATTAAATTGTTACATCAGTTAATATTGTTCAAGCGTGTCGTTTCTTTACACTGGAAAAACCAACACTACTAACATATTGTGTTAAAGTGGTTAGAAACATGTTGTTGATATGTACACGTGGAACTTCTCAAATGGATTTGTCGTAAATACCAATGTGTTGTGCTTCAGGATTTCATTGTTTCCAATGACATTTTAACTATTATTTTGATATATTTTGCTAGTTTGAGTTATAATTAAAGCTAAGACAATCCCATCCTGTGTTTTAAATAAGAAATAAACAAATGCTTGTTTGAATTACGTATACTGCATTGTAACATGAGGAAATGTAGTAGATATATGTATGTATGTGTATATATATATATATATATATATATATATATATATATATATATATATATATATATATATATATATATATATATATATATATATATATATATATATATATATATATGTATATATATATTATATATAAATTATCCCCAGACTGTGTAACTGCTGACAGCGAGAATATATTTAAAAGAAAAGTTGACACATATATCAGGAGGGCGTGTTACAGATAGTTGAATGAAAACTGTTGGATTCTCTTTAAGCTAATGGCTTCCTTGTCCACTTGCCATCAGGGTGTATGCCTTGGATGGCAAATATATATATATATATATATATATATATATATATATATATATATATATATATATATATATATATATATATATCTCGAAATCGACCATATACATTGATCATCAAACGAATCAGTCTTCGTAGGAAAAATTCTGAATGTCCCGGATTGACGTGCATAGGGCCGCACACAAAGGCACGTACACAGGGCCGCACACAAAGGCACGTACATAGGGCCGCACACAGAGGCTAAAACTATGTACGTAAGGGAGTTGTATTCGCACTCAATATTCATAATTATTTGAATAAAATACGTGTCTCCGCACACTACGAAATATATCGAATGGGAGCGCGTACGGCGACGACCTGATTGACTGTGGCTGAGTCCATTTCATTTATGTAGGGTGTCCCTTTTGAGAAGTTACCCCCAGTAAAAAATAAATAAAACACGCCCTGCATTGCAGATAAGAATATTTATATGGACAACATCTACACCGCGTGCCTACAGGCAGATTTTATGCACGTGATTAGTTTTATCTAGATTACCACCAAACTGATGCCGTATCCACATAAAAATAAGTATTTGGCGAAAGATTATCAGATTTAAAAAATAAAACATGAACACACTTAGATGTCTTCCTAATATAATATGTCTATGGAAGGTTCATATATGTAACACGAGACGGGAACTTTTGATGCTCTATACGTATCAGTATTAAGTTAGCGTGACATTTGAAACATTATATTTCACGTACTTCGGACAGTTATTTTCGGACCGACTCGGTGCCAGTTGGCGTGGGTCGTCAGTGCACGCAGCGATACTTGATACTATTACGAAACAGCAAGATTTGTTCATACAAAGATTTAGTTGTTTGATGTACTTGGTCGAGTCCGAGGACATTGACTACCCGAACTCACACTTGATGACGTCGGTCGTATTGCAATAATTTATGAGGATATTAACAGGCAGTCAAGTGGCGAAACACTTCAAATATCATCCACGTCTGTGGGAAATGACCGCTACTTAAACAGTTGGATTGGTTGCCTGGGGAGTCATGGAGGATAAGCAAGTTTAAACTGGTTGGATTTTAGGTAACGGCAAAATGTTGTTATAGTTCCTACACATTTAACACTAATATGGAGCGAGTTCCACAGTGTCGGTGCAGCAACTGAAAAATACAAAACTGGCTTCAAGGTGTTAATCATCGCTAACTCCAATTAGTTTAATTTCTGTGTTTTCAGCTATATTAGGTAGGAATTACAACTTTTCTTATTGTATTGTTCCATGGTGGAACACACTTTAGATTAGCTTGAGAATGTTTTCCATCGCATGAATTCACGCAGCCATTGTGTGCCTACTGCCCAGGCGATTATGTGCAACATTTCCCCTGTTAAAAATTAAATAAGTGCTTAAATTATTAATCATTACATTTTACTACCTATTTTACGTGTTCGTTTATGGATATATTGTTTGTTTATGTATGCAGTTCATGACATTATTCTACATTTATCTATATCTTTCTCGTGCGAAATACTGCAAAATAATTCAACCACAATTTCTCTAGGCCAAAATTAGGAGAAAAAAAATGTCCTCTATTTTGACAGCTAGAAATTTGGTCGGGCGGCAATATTAATGTCTTTCTTGATGTTGGTATGAATACTTAGCTACAAATAAATGTATTTTCCTTGTCTGTCATATGAACTTCCAACATTTATAACTTTATTGGATGACTTATTAAAACTGTTCCCAATAAAAATTGCATTCGCCACATATGTTAGTGTTTTCTATTTAAGAAACTTGGTTTGTTGCTTCAGGGAAACACTGTACAATGGATTATATTTCTACTGTAAGAGCCCATTCGTAAATTCATATTTGTATGATATAATACACGTCAAAAATACAATTGATAATAAATAATTAAAATTCATGTAATCTTCACTATTATAGTAACATGTTGTATGCTTATTACTAAGGTTCTGTTAAAGGTCGACAAACTTTAACAGGGTCGGCCAAATGGACGTAAATATAACTATGATTCAGACAGGCCTAAAGGGAAGGTCGTTGTATTGGTGCGAACGGCTGCAGGCCCGAACAGAATTAGTCTGCTGCTGATGTAAACAAGTATTTATTGCCATCAAAATTTACGACAAATAACATCTATAGTTTGGCATTTCACCTGATTGAGTATACCTTTAAAATTCGGTTATCGTCGACCTTTGGCTATCATTGATAGCGTTCTTGTTGGTGTGTGTACTATATTGAGACTACGAGCGAGTCTGTAAACTGCTCGTGGAAACGAGAATTGGCTGGCAAGACATCCGAGTGCCCGCGTATTTCTGTTTGGGCCACGCACAGGTTGGAGTCAACGCCCCACTATCGGCGGCGTCATATCGGGTGAATGGAGGTATTGAGTTACAGCAACCCGCGCGTTAACTAAACATAGTATATAATGTTATCAAGCCTATGTTCTAGCCGAGTTTAACAAGAGATTTAACAAGATTTGCCATCCAAGCCAAAGGCCCAGATGGCAAGTGGACAAGGAAGCCATTGGCTTATCGAGAGTCCAACAATGTTCATCTACTTATAGCCCGCCCTCCTGAGATATGTGTCAACCTTGTTTTTAAACATATTCACGCTGCTAGCAGTTACACAATCTGTAGACAATTTGTTCCATTCATTTATTGTCCTCTGTGAGAACGAGTGCTTCCTGATGCCCAATCTACATTGATCCTTTACTAATTTTACCTCATGTCCTCTAGTTCTGCTATCCTTCTTGAGTGAGAAAAACATATTTCTATCAATATTTTCAAACCCATTCAATATCTTAAAAACTTCAATCTGATCTCCTCTTAACCTCCTTGTCTCTAGAGTTGTTAAACCACATTCTTTCAGGCGTTCTTCATAACTAAGGTCTCTGAGTTCTGGAATCATTTTAGTTGCTCTCCTTTGTATGCGTTCAAGCGTATCTATATCCTTCTTACGATATGGTCTCCATGCTTGTATACCGTATTCTAAATGAGGTCTAACTATTGCTTTATAAAGAGGTATAATTAACTTTTTTCCCTTGTATGTTATGTTTCTTCTAATCAATCCAATAATTTGATTACCCTTTGAATCTGCAATACCACACTGCTCTGAAACGTTCATATCAGCGCTTATTGTAACTCCTAAGTCCTTTTCTTTTACAGTAGTACCCAGAACAGTATCTCCCATTTTATAGTTTATATTCAAGTTCCTATGTCGTGTATGTAGGCATTTACATTTCCCAAAATTGAACAACATCTGCCATTTCTCAGACCATTTCACTAATCTGTCTAGATGGTTTTGTAAATGTTGTTTATCACCATCAGTTGCCTGGCGTAGCGTGGGAGAAAAGGCAGCCATTACAGGAGTGTATGTCTCACTTTATGCCCCACAAGTCATGTACAACTGCTGGTTTCACGAAGTGGTCTTACCGTACGAAGGAACTAATGGGCACGTTTGACGTTTAACGTTTAACGTCCATAGGCGTTGCAACCCACGCGTAGTCGTAATAATAGCATTTAATAATATTATTATATATCTGCGTATGATTGTAGCAACATATTTTTTTTATATGTCCCCG
>OY759268.1:49224492-49266992 GCA_963662155.1 Lamellibrachia columna | reverse complement strand
CCCGTCCATCCGTCCGCCCGTACAACCACCTCCGTCCATCCGTCCGTCCGTACAGCCACCTCCGTCCATCCGTCTCTACATTCACTTCCGCCAGCTAAAATTTTCGTGTACTTCTGCCACCTCAAACCACCTTCGGCCGTCGATTAACACCTGGTCGCTAGTATATTCGTGTACTTTCCCGTATATTCACCCCCGTCCATTAGCGTCGTCATTCATTACTGGCCAGTGATCCGCCATCCACATCCGCCAATCTTCCCTTCTGTAATTACCGTCCATGTCTCCCTCCATTCACCTCCCCCCCTACAATGACCGCCGTTTGTTTTCCCCTACGCTTATCCATTATCGGCCATCTGCATTTTCATCCTCATTCGTTCGTCCAGCCTTTACCCATCACCGGCCACCACTCCCTCCATTCACCTCGTGATTGTCCCTACCGACAACTCCGTCTATAGCTTCTACATTCACCTATGTCCGTCTGGTCAACTTTCGCTTCCGTCTGCTAGCATCTTCACGTACTTCCACGAAGTAGTGATATATCTTCACGTACTTCCACGAAGTAGTGATATATTTTCACCGACTTCCATGAAGTAGTTATATATCTTCACGTACTTCCATGAAGTAGTGATAAAGCGAAGCAACGAAGTAGTGAATAAAGTGCATCAACAAAGTGCACCAAATTGTCCGTTTCAAAATAAAATCGTTAAATTAACTAAAATCCAATATTATTAAGCATTGCACAAGTGGATTCCACCCAAAAGGCCGTTCAGAAAATGTATACATGACAGCATGTTGAAAGGTAATTAACAGTGGACCGAAATTAAGGGAAATGCGTCTTCCGGCGTTGGGGGGGGGGTTCGACAGAGTCAACATAGGGAGGTGTTGCATGAAGACAGACTGCACAGGAATTTTGCGACTGGGATAACGAAGAAGACACTGCACTAACCTAACGATTTATTACATTCTGTCAAGTGATTGCAGCAAGCGCAGATATGGATGCATGACAGACACCAAAAAATGTCCCGGATTATGACCGCACACAGTGTCATGGTGAAAGGGCCATCCGTCTTCACCTGGTAAGTTTCACGATATCGGTCAAGCTGTTGTAATTAAGCTGAGAATATATTTGTGGGAGGTTGTCCAGGGTGGAGGTAAAATAAAGAGCATCTGTCAGAAGACAAGTGCTGAGACGAAATAAACACAGTCTCTCGGGCGCCAACATATGGCGTGGACATGGCAAGTCTAGGAAACGTTAAGTTGTTTGATGGACGAAAATTCATCCGTCCGAACACGTATCAAATTACTCTGCATGCAATGACCACTGATCGAACTTTTGTTAGTGTTAACTACATAATACAATCAATGCCACTGAAAGAGATGCTTATTCTGACTCACTGGCAAGAAATTCCTGTCACCCAGCCACTATTGAATATAAAAATACGTTGACGAAAATAATGTTGACCATTCAATGATATTCCAATAAAGAATAGGTTACTGTAAAGATATGACTAAAGCAATTACTTTAAATTAAATAAATTTCCCATCAGAACGAAAAATAAAATGAAACGACCACAACCATTATATATTTCAGAATAGCACATCATTGTTGGGAATGATTTATCTTTGATTTATGGAGGTGTTCCATTTCTTGTAGGAAGATTACGTTTGCGAATTGTATACACTGTGAATATAAATTGCAAAATGTACAATATATATCTTCACTCCCAATGTTATATGGATGTGGAACAAGAATGCCAAAAAATAAAACATAATTAAAAATAATTTAAAGTATGTGAACCCCGGAGTATACCCCTTTAATATTAATTTTGTCTGGTTCTCATTATTACTTCGTAAACTGGGACCGGAAGTCGTTCACCATGCCGCACATTACGAAATTATGTATTAAATATGTGTGTACATGTGTGCACGCGTGTGTGTATGTATGTATGTATGTTTGTTTGTGTGTGTGTGTGTGTGTGTGTGTGTGTGTGTGTGTGTGTGTGTGTGTGTGTGTCTGTGTGTATGTGCGTGCGTGTGTGTGTGCGTGTGTGTGTATGTGTGTGCGTGCGTGCGTGTGTGCGTGCGTGCGTGCGTGCGTGCGTGCGTGTTTTGGATAAACTTTACATAATCTTCGTTCGGGTGATTTAACACACCGAAGAAGGTCGAATTGTTGACTGTCCATTATGCCTCACTTTTTCGGGAGAATGACCCAGTACTGAGGCAGTCTAGCAAAGTACCGAGGCAACAAAGTGGCGAGGCAATAAATTAACGAGGCAACAAAGTAGCGAGGCAACAAAGTAGCGAGGCAACAAAGTAGCGAGGCAACAAAGTAGCGAGGCAACAAAGTACCGAGTCAACAAAGTAGCGAGGCAACAAAGTAGCGAGGCAACAAAGTAGCGAGGCAACAAAGAAGCCAGGCAACAAAGTAACGAGGCAACAAAGTAGCGAGGCAACAAAGTAGCGTGGCAACAAAGTAGGGAGGCAACAAAGTAGCGAGGCAACAAAGTAGCGAGGCAACAAAGTAGCGAGGCAACAAAGTACCGAGTCAACAAAGTACCGAGTCAACAAAGTAGCGAGGCAGCAAAGTGGCGAGGCAACAAAGTAGCGAGGCAACAAAGTAGCGAGGCAACAAAGTACCGAGTCAACAAAGTAGCGAGGCAACAAAGTACCGAGTCAACAAAGTAGCGAGGCAACAAAGTAGCGAGGCAGCAAAGTGGCGAGGCAACAAAGTAGCGAGGCAACAAAGTAGCGAGGCAACAAAGTAGGGAGGCAACAAAGTAGCGAGGCAACAAAGTAGGGAATCAACAAAGTAGCGAGGCAACAAAGTAGGGAGGCAACAAAGTAGCGAGGCAACAAAGTAGCGAGGCAACAAAGTACCGAGTCAACAAAGTGGCGAGGCAACAAAGTAGCGAGGCAACAAAGTAGCGAGGCAACAAAGTAGCGAGGCAACAAAGAAGGTAGGTAGCGCTTTTAGCTGTGGGGGTGTCGCTCTTTGCTAAGTATATATATATATAACTTTCTGTTGTGTTTGTGTCGCACTTAGCTACGTATGTAACACCTTTAGTTTTGTTGTTGTCGCATTTAACCAGGTATATGTTGTTTTTTAGCTATTTATGTATCGCACACTTTTATGCATTGATCACTTTTGGGTACGTAGTGACGCTTTTTCGCAATGAGTATACCATGTTTAGTTATATAGTAACGCGTTTACCTATGTGCGTGTCTCAATTAGCGTAGTTTATAAAGCTGTATATTGCACTTAGCTTTTTTTGCTTAGTATGTCATGCGTTCAGCTATATGACTCGACCAGTAACCAGACTGGTGAGAAGACTACACAGAAAGCCCACAGGAAAGCGTCAAAACCAAAGAACGACGACAATTGGAAGTATTGCGATAAAACCTGTTTCCACGACGTTAACGGCGGTGACAAAATGGTGCAATGCAATCTATGTCAATCGTGGTTTCACGCAGAATGCGTATGGGAAGAGGATAGAGAAATCGTCGCCATTTGGGTCATGCGGATCGTATTACATTTTGTCGACTCTCGTGGAGAGGCTTCTCCTCCAGACGTCCCCCCTCGAGTCAGCGGTGAGTCAGTTGCCGACTCTCGTGGAGAGGCTTCTCCTCCAGACGTCCCTCCTCGAGTCAGCGGTGTTTAAATTGGAATAATCCAACTAGCAGATAGTTGCTCTGATCGTGGAGCAGCGGCAAGAGATATGTAGCTTGCGAGACGACATCATGGCGGAAGGAAGACGGCAGAACACCGACACCGATGTCGCCTGCGTGAGAGCACAAGGAATGACGCTACTAGTAGAGAACAGTATGCTGCGAGATGTTCGACTAAACAAAACCGGCGACGGGAAGCAGATAACAATTCGTAGGAAGTCGGGAGCTACATTAACCGATATTTGCGAAATGATAGATGACGTAGCCAGTAATGACGACGTTGCCGAGATAATCATCGTAGCAGCCACGTAAGAGAGAAAATGGACGTTAGCCACATCAAAGGAAACGTGTACGAACTATTGCGAAAAGCGAAAACGCCGAAACCATCTGTCACCGTGAGTAGTGTGCTGCCTTTAAAGCATAAAGCTGATCCGCAACGCTTGGCTGAAGTCAACAACCAAATAAGAGCAACGTGCGATGAAACAGACGTTACATTCGTCGACAATGATGCCAACTTTACTTTCAGAAACGACGCAGTAGACGCATCTGCCTTCCAAAAGGACGGATTGTACGGATAGCGTTCTGGGCGAAGACACATGTGCTTTCCGAAAGGACGGGTTGTACCGATAGCGTTCTGGGCGGAGAAGCTTGTCTACTGTTGTTTTCATTCGGGTCACGGTCATTTGTGGGAACAGTTTACTTGTTATGGAGAGTAGAGTAATTCCCGTCCAATTGCTGCAGTCTGCTAAGTTCCCTATCATCAGTATTTTGATTATACTCCCGAGAGATTGTATAGATCGTTATCACCATCAGTGTTAAACTGTCTAAATATGTTTTTGTAATCCCCAAATGTCAGTACATTGCTTTTTATATTGTCGTTCAAGTCATATATATATATATATATATATATATATATATATATATATATATATATATATATATATATATATATATATATATATATATATATATATATATATACATGACCTGCTTTGTAGCTAAGAAAATCCCCTAATCAAACGTATAGTGCACGAAGTGTGACTTGTATGGTACACCAGGTATATATATATATATATATATATATATATATATATATATATATATATATATATATATATATATATATATATATATATATATATATATATATATATATATATATGAATATATATATATATATATATATATATATATATATATATATATATATATATATATATATATATATATATATGTGTGTGTGTGTGTGTGTGTGCGGGTTAGTGTAACTCAATACCTCCATGCAACCGATATGACTGCGCCGTGTGACATAAATGCAGATGAGTAGGCATATCCACAGCTTCGTTTTTAGAAGCTATTGGCTGTGAAATGGTGTTTTTTTTAGAATATAACAGGCGGAGGGATTTATGGAAATTGTTCTGCTATCGCTCATTTGGGCGCATGAATGCATGGCAATTTTTTTTAATATTGACGAGCATCGCACGTGGGACGGTTTAACAGTTGCAGGTATATGATTTTAATTAACATGGCTAGCATCTCAATGAGATGATGGCAGTTGCTTTGAAAAAGAATCATAATTTCTTTAGTCAGGTTTTCTTATAATCAAACAAAACGTTAACATGGCCACCAATGCAATTGTGTACTGTGGTCTGACCTGTTTATGGACTCGGCTCGAAGCATCAATATAGAGGTCAGACCACAAATATGGAAGCTTTTATCTGAAACAAATTTCCAATTTTATATCAAATTGCGGCATAATGTATATGTAGACATATTATTGAACACTTCTGCTTGTCACGTCATTATTATTTGTTTGACAGCCAAGTCTAAACCTTTTTTCCCGTGCAACGCTTGCCAACTCGGCTAGTACATAGGCCTAATAATACATAATATGTTTATCTAACGCGCGGGTTGTTGTAACAGCCGATATGACTGCGCCGCTGACAGTGGGGCAATGACTCGCATCATAACCTGTTCCTGACCCAGACAGAAATACGCCAGCCAGCCTTGCCACCAAATATTCGTTTCCACGAGCAGTTTACGGACTCGCTCGTAGTTTCGATGTAGTACACACGCCAATAAGAACGCTATCTATGATAACCGGAATGCGACGATAACCGAGGTAATGTCAACGGTATAACCAATTAAGCCAAATACCAAACTATAAATGGTATTTGCCGTGAGTTGTATTGCAATAAGTACTTTTTTACAGCAGTAGCATACATAATTATGTTCGGGTCAGTGGCCGTTCGCGCCAGTACAACGACCTTCCCTGTAGGCCTATCAGAATCATATTTATGTTGACGTCAATCCGGCCGACCCTGTTAAAGTTTGTTGACCTGAAATTTTGGAAATGAACGTGAGAAGTTCATATGGCATGACAAGGAAAATACATTAATTTGTAACTCAATATTCATCCAAGCAAGGAATACATACATACTTGCCTCCAGACCCTATCAAAATACAGGAAATATATTTTCCATATTTGGGCCAAGAGAAATTGTGGTTGAATTCTTTGCAGTATTTCGCACGATATAGAGAGATATATAAGTGTAGAAGAATTTCATAAACTGCATATTTAAACGGTCATTTCCCGGAGACGTGGCTGATATATAACTGTATCGCCACTTGACTGCCTGTCGATGTTCTCATATTATAATACGACCAACGTAATCAAATGCGAGTTTTTGTTCGGGATATCAATGTCATCGGACTCGACCATAAACATCAAACGAATCAATCTTCGCATGACAACATCTGAATGTTTCGTATTAGCATCAAGTATGGCTGCGTGCACTGACGGGCCACGCCAACCTGCACCGAGTCGGTTCGTGATTAAATATCCGAAATACGATTCCATTCTCGGTTCCATTCTCGTGTTACATATATGAACCTTCCATATAGATATTATATTAGGAAGATATCTAAAGGTGTTCATGTTTTATTTTCAAAATCTGCTAATCTTTCGCCAAATACATATTTTGTGTGGATGCGGCATCAGTTTGAATAAAATAAACACGTGCATACAATGTGCCAGTGGGCAGGCGGTGTAGATGTTGATCAAATTATTCGTATCTCCAATCCAGGACATTGCTGAAAAGAAGTTGCTGAAAAGTTTCAAGCTCATTATGTTCTTGTGCTGTGCTCCAACTAATGACCTCGAGGAAGCGGACACAGATCGCTTTTACAACACTTTGAACATATAAATTTCAGATATCCCACAGCAGGATCTGTTTTCAGTAGTAGGACACATGATTGCCAACATAAGGAACAATAACGAGCAAGTTAGTAATGTTATGTGGGTACATAGCATAGGAACCCTTTCGTAACGTAAGAATGGATCAGTAAAGAAATATTAGTGTCAATAGCAGAAATTATTCCAAGCTAAAATTGACTGTCAAAACAAAGACATTCAGGTCGAAAATACGGCATTAATATACAAAAGGGCATACATTGAAAAAAAAAATTTAAGAAGCTGAATAAATTACAAATTGAAATGATATGCGCACGTTTAATCAAATTGCATAAATACTCCCTGGACATTTTGGAAGCTGTTAGACGTAACCAAAACAGAAAAATGGCCACACGTTAACAACAATAGAGGAGAAGAAAAACGATGGGTCGAAAACTTCCAAAAAATTATAAATATATTTACTTAAACACCGTGCACGAACACCCAAGGCGTGGTACAAACACCGTGCAAGAACACCCAGGCATGCGTGGTACAAACACCGTGCAAGAACACCCAGGCAGGCGTGGTACAAACACCGTGCAAGAACACCCAGGCAGGCGTGGTACAAACACCGTGCAAGATCACCCAGGCAGGCGTGGTACAAACACCGTGCAAGAACACCCAGGCAGGCGTGGTACAAACACCGTGCAAGAACACCCAGGCAGGCGTGGTACAAACACCGTGCAAGAATACCCAGGCAGGCGTGGTACTGGAGACCAAAGGAACGAACCCAAAACATCATGCTATTAACCCTTTGTCCACGCGCTTACTCATTCATAATGGCATGCGATATGCACAGTATTCCACACAGAGGTTGAATTAGACTTGTAGTGTATCTTTTTAAACGTAGTCGCATGTGGTCAACGATAGCTTACGTACTTTTCATTAATCACACGAAAGCAATTTCCTATCATTTAAAACCCGCGGAATACTAATTCAACTAAATGTATACATTGCATAACTAAGACACATCTTTACAACGTAATACACTCGCAGGTGATATTTAGGTAAAATAGGCTAAACACTGACCATAATACGTCCGCAACCGCTGGCGTGACTATAATGAATAGATATACGGGAGAACTTGCGGTGGATGGAGTGTGGCATGCAATGTGATACTCAGTCGGACTGATATTACTAACTCTACTGGTCCCCTGGCGGTGGAAGGTGTGTGACAGTTATATTATCCAGCATGCAATGTAATACTCAGTCGGACTGCTATTAGTAACTCTACTGGTCCCCTGGCGGTGGAGATAATCGGGTCTTCGGGTCAACACAGAAACACAGACTCGGGTCAAAAACACTCACTATTGCGATTGTCTTTTTGAAAATACGTGTGCTAGTGACATATCTACGAACAGCAATGAGACAACATTGTATATTACATGGAAACAACCTTGTGATATGTTTTACTTTATCATGTATGGCCCTGTTGTTTGGTATCATAGGAATTTCGCTTTCATTTGTTGTACTACACAAGTACACAAGTTGGTATATCGACACATACTTAAGGCAGTTACGAACTTTATATTTCTAACAACAATTGTAGGCGTAGTATTTGTAGGACGCACTGAGCCAGTTATTCCAACAAAGATGTCTTATGTATTCGCACTTACAAACACTGTCGTGGAATCTCTGGATGACAGTGGTTGCGGTAGGTAATTGCTACACCGCAGTGAGTCGCCCAATTGTAGCGTTTACGCTATGCACAATAAACACAGTTCGACTTGAAATCCTGATCATGCCAGGCGCAGGGAGGTTCTTCAATACCCCACGTTTAATTGACCACATAGTCACTCTTTTCGAGACGACGGTTTATGAAAACATCACGATGCGGAATCAAATGGCCGACTATAAAATACTGTTTTACTTTTACATTTATGCAGAACAACAACGCAAGTCAGGTATAGATTGAAGTAGGCCAACTGAATGACATGTAGTTTTATTAATAGTAGTCATGCAAAATTCAATAATCAAACGACAAATAACCACATCAAGCATGCCGGCCCCAGACTGCTAATGTCACATAATAGGTATACTTCGACAACATATTAAGTGGGTCTTCGCTTACCGCCACATGACAAGAATGACATTGACAGCATCGACCCTGAAGGCAGCGTGCCTCAGGTTAGCCATCTCTGCCGCACGTCACGCTGCAGTTCCGTGTGCTCCAGCGCCAGCCTCATGAGGCTTCAGGAGGAGCAGCGGCAAACGGAGCTAATGACCCGCGCGGCTGCAGTGAAACAGCAATAGGAATTGGTGATGGCGAGGCGTCAAGTTGAAATGCAGTTTCGCAAAGCTGAGGAAGAGTACAAATTGTCTTTATTTGAAATGAAAAATAAAGAGGAAAACTTAAGCTGCATACGGAACTAAGAGTCGGTGCAGAGAAACTACAGGCACTGGAGAGGTATGAGGACAAGAGGAGGTAAAATCGACGCCTAAGGTCAAGTTCATGGAAGCAACTCATATTACCCGAGGCAAAATGGGTATCAGTGTGCCATATCATGCTCATACATCTACTCCATATACTGGACAACTGGCACCGTGCAGTGATGGTGATCTCTCTACGGCAAGTGGTCACATGATCACTCACGGCGAATCGGCAAAGGACTGAATGACTCTTGCGCCATCAGGGACTCATACAGAGTCTTACTGTCGCACGAGCGCCATTTATCGACAGGCAAATATGAATGAACAGGGCCAAACCTGCGGCTACCCACCAACCGACCATGTCGCAGATACCAGTGAGATATTGGCAAATGTCCTGGACAGTTTGGCAGATAGGCTCTCGAACCGTGAACCCTTACCCAAGATGATGACTGAGAAATTCAGTGGTGACCTGCTCCAGTACCCATACAGCAATCAGTCGTTCGACATGGTAGTGGAGCATCACACCAATGTTGTGAGCCAAAGAATGTTTTTCCTTGGAAAGTGCACCGTCGGGGAGGCACACACGGCCATACAAGGATATATCGCACTGAACACTGAAGAGGCCTATCATAAGGCTAGGGCCATACTGCGCAGGCGATATGGCGACAAGTACACCTTGGCAAAGGAGTGCAAGAGGAAGATCAGAGACTGGCCATTCGTGAAGCATGGTGACGGCAAGGGACTTCGCGAGTCCTCTGACATCCTACTGCACTGCAAGACGGCTATGCAGTCAACTAATCACCTATGCTCGTTGGATTCGGAGGAGGAAATCACAAGGATGTTGGAGAAATTGCCGAAGAACATAAATGATCGGTGGAGCCGCATCGAGGACAAATGCCTGAATAAGGAGGACGATGAAACACAATGCTACCCTCCTTTTGAGCCATTCTGTGACTTCTTGGAGCAAGAGGCGCGCATCGCGTGCAGCACTCTCAACTTTAAACAAATTAGCACAGATCTGAAAGAGGAGAAAAGGGTGGTAAAAGGTTTTCGCCAGAAGATGACGGCGCGTCTATTTTCGACTGATGCTCGGGAAGAAGAGAACCTCTCAGGCTGCAATGAGGTGAGTGTCCTCGCCACTGCCCATGCACCGGTGCAGAGCGACGACAGGAGCTGTGTGCTCTGTGAACGGTAACGATCATTTTGGAGTCTTGCGGACAGTTTCACAAAATGAAACTCGCTGAACGCAAGGTCTTTCTGAGGAAGAAGAGATTTTGTTACGGGTGTATGGATGGAAGATATATGTCAAGGACATGCAGCAAGAGGAAGGAATGTCAGACTTGTGGCGGCCTCCACCCAACTTTGTTGCATTATGATGCTAGACAGGAAGGAAAGGAAACCACAGAAGCAGACACCAACGTGGCTGCACACTGCACTAAGGCCAGTGCTGCGAGTGTCATATCACACCAGACTTACATTTTCGATGTGGCAGGCCACCACAACTCGCTGATTATGCCAGTGATGTTTTATCACAAGGATGCACCAGATGAGTCTATCATGGTGTACGCACTGTTGGATGACCAATCCAACTCGACCTTCATCGCCCAACAGACCATGGACAAACTGAAGGCTACTGGACAACCAGTCAATATAAAGCTGGCGACGATGTTGGCAGAAAAAACAATCAACAGTGAAGTGGTGCATGGACTGTCTGTATATATTGTCAGTGAAGGCACCCCTATTCCTTTGCCGGGAGCATACTTGAGGGAATCAATTCCAGCAAACAGGAGCTTGATCCCACGGCCGGAGACAGCTATGCAGTGGCGCCATCTCGATTCTGTAGCAGAGCAACTACTTCCATACGAGGAAAATGTAGAGATTTGACTGCTCATTGGACTGGACTGTCCTCGAGCCATTAAGCCCAGAGAGCTGATACCAGGAAATGGCGACGACCCATGGGCGGTGCGCACGTCACTTGGCTGGGGAATTGATGGCATAGTCGATCCCTATCTTTCTCAGCTGGTGAGTGTAGCCAATGCCAAGCCTTGTCACTTAGCATTTCGCACCCACGTTACGGAGATCAGCCCTTTGACAGTGTGCAATATGTTCGACCTTGACTTCAACGAAAGAAAGTCAGAAGAAAGGATATATGTTGAAGACCATCGTTTTCTGGAAAAGCTCTCCAATGGAATAAATAGGAGATCTGATGGACACTTTGAAACGCCATTGCCTTTCAAGGACGATATCAAGCTACCGAATAACAGAGCAGTGACACTCAAGATACTTTCCCGCCTGACGAGTAAATTTCTATGCGACAGCCAGTACAGGGAGGACTACTCAAGGTTCATGGCAGAGATAATCACCCATGGAAATGCGGAACCTGTGCCAACTGAGGAATTGACCATCACTGAGGGAAAGACCTGGTATTTTCCACACCACAGGGAATACCACACCAATAAGCCAGGAGAGATACGAGTGTTTTTTTATTGCAGCGCGGAATATAGCGGTGAGGTACTGAACCGTTACCTACTTCAAGGCCCAGACTTAACTAATAATTGTACTGGTGTCTTGTGCAGGTTCCGTCAAGAGCCCGTGGCAGTAAGTTGTGACATTGAAAACATGTATCACCAGGTCGGAGTCAACACGGAGGACAGAAACTTCCTGCGTTTCTTATGGTGGGGCAATTGCAATTTGGACAGTGAACCAAAGTGGTATCGGATGACAGTACATCTATTCCGTGCAACTTCATCGCCTGGATGTGCTAACTACGCACTCAAGGCGACGGCAGACATGTTCGAAAAGGACTGTGGAAAGCTTGCAGCTGACTTTGTCAGGAGCAATTTCTACGTAGATGATGGCCTCAAGTCTGTGGCCACACCAGCAGAAGCCCTACAGCTGGTGGAAAGCAGCGGCGACATGTGCAAGAAAGTTTCAACTTGCACAAATACATGTGCAATAGCAAGGAAGTTCTTGTTGCCATCTCCCCTGAGCTACGAGCCAAGGATGCTCAGAATCTGGATTTGACTGATGACTCTCTACCCATCGAATGGACTCTTGGCATACAATGGTGCATCGAGTCGGACACGTTCCAGTTTCGTTTTGAAGTGAAGGACATACCACTTACACGGCGTGGGATTCTCTCGACGGTTAGCTCCGTGTTTGATGCACTTGGCCTGATTTCCCCCTCTGTGCTAATAGGGCAATATCCTACATGAGCTGGTCCGTGATAGCGGTGAATGGGATGACCCAATTCCTGATGAAATGAAGGCCCGATGGGAGAGATGGCGTGGTGAACTGACCTTCCTGGCAGACATCCACATACTACAAGGACAAAGATGTCGATACTCCAATCAATGTGGAGTTGCACAATTTCTTTCTGACAGGTTACGGGTAGTGCAGTTATTTGCGGTTGATGGACAGTCACGACAATACATCCTGTGCCCTAGTAATGGGCAAATCCCGAGTTGGCCCTTCAAGTTTTGTGATCATGCCACGTCTCGAGCTGACTGCAGCAGTATTGTCAGTCAAGGTTGGCAAATTCTTGCAGAAAGAATTGGATTACAAGGCCATCACCCACTACTACTGGACGGACAGCAAGGTTGTGCTGGGCTACATAAACAACGAGTTTAGGATGTTTAACATCTTCGTTGCAAACCGCGTACAAAAGATAAGAAACAGCACTAAGGTGAGCGCATGGAAGTACATCGGCACCAGGAAGAACCCAGCTGACATTGCTTCAAGCGGCGCGAGCGCCAAAGAGTTACTGGGAGCTACTGATTGGTGGAAGGGACCAGCCTTTCTCTGGTCTGCCACACCGCTGCCATTAACCCGTGAGTGCATGCCAGTTAGCCCAAACGATTCTGAGGTCAAGAAGGTTGTTACACACACCGCCCAGGCCAAGCCCGCCTTCAGTAACTTTCTGGACAGGATCGGATACTTTTCCGACTGGCATCGCGCTAAACGTGCCGTGGCTGTATGTCTCAGATTCAGGGACATATTGAAAGCAAGAGTAGTGAAAGGATCAGTGAATATAGACTCTGACAAAACACTCAGTGCTAAAGGAAAGCGTGGTTACAGACCGGTGGATGTAACAGCATTGCAGCGAGCTGAAAAGGTCATCATCATGGCGGTCCAAGCAAAGGCTTTTCCAAGGGAACTGATCAATCTTCGTCAGCAAGGAGTATATGCTACTAACCGGAAGCAGTGTGGAAAGCGAAACTTGTCACTCAAGAAGGACAGTTGTCTCTACCGTCTAGATCCATACGTGGGTAGTGACGGCCTGATACGCGTTGGCGGCAGGATACGACGTGCCAATATACCCCGTGACTTGGCACACCCTGTTGTCTTACCTAAGGAGAATCATGTGACAAGGTTGGTGATTAGTCATCACCACCAGCATGTTTGCCATTCCGGCCGCGGGATGACACTCAACGAGATACGAGCCTCTGGCTATTGGATCATAAAGGCAAGGGCTACTGTCACTTCTTACCTGTGGAATTGTGTCAAGTGTAGGAAGATGCGTGGCGGGACTGTGACTCAAAAGGTGGCCAACCTGCCAGAGGATAGGTTGGAGCCATCGGACCCCTTCATCTATAGTGTTTTGTGGATTTCTTAGGTCCCTTTTAAATAAAAGAAGGACGGAGTGAGTAGACAAAATGGGGTGTTCTATTCACGTGCATGGCCAGCCGGGCTGTGCATATCGAGACGGCAAACTCCCTGTCAACGGATTCGTTCATCAATACCTACCGACGTTCCGTAGGCCGACGTGGACCCGTCAGACAGCTGCGCTTTGACCTCGGTACCAATTTCGTGGGAGCCCGCTCTGAACTTGAGGCAGCTTTGGCTGAAATGAATGATGGAAAGATCACCGCAGAACTGTTGAAAGAAAAATGTGACTGGGTGACCTTCAAGATGAATCCCACTCACGCCAGCCACATGGGTGGTGTCTGGGAGCGGATGATCCGATCTGTCAGGAATGTGTTGTCAGCCCTACTCAACGCACATGTCGATCGATTGGATAACGACCAACTGCGCATTATGATTGTGGAAGCAGAAGCCGTAGTGAACAGCCGGCCGATTACTTACCCCGAAACTGGGGGGTCCCTCTCACTGAGTCAGATTTTGACTCAAGTGTCATGCTACCACCGCCCGGGATCTTCATGAAGGAAGATCTGTACTGCCGTAATATTTGGCGTCTGGTTCAGTTCCTAGCCAACCAATTCTGGAACAGGTGGCGTGCAGAGTATTTACTGGCTCTGCAAGAAAGATCCAAGTGGAACAAGCAGCATCACAACCTTAAGACAGGCGACATTGTCTTGGTAAAGGATGAATGCAACCCGCGTTGTCAGTGGCCTTTGGCGCGAGTCAACCAGATCTACCCAAGCGAAGACGGCTTGGTTCGCAAGGTCAAGGTGATGATAGGAAGTTCGACATATGATCGTCCAGTACACAAGTTAGTGCTGCTCTATGCACCGGGAAACGCCGACGAGGAGCCCAATTAGTACATGGACTTGTATAATGACATTTGTTTTCGGACACTGAGTCATTTTGTATCGGGTGTGGTAATCATACTTAGAATTAACATGTGTTGAATTTTTGTGTGATTTAAATTAGTAAATGGTTAACGAGGAGCCTTGTAAGTGCTAGTAACTGTATATACTGCTAGTGCGATTCCGCTAGGGTAGTGTCATGGCATCGTGGTTTTTGTGCGCGGCTCTTGTTATACGCAAAAATACAAAGATTTATGAGATGGCAACCCTGGGATCAAGGTAAAGGCGTGTCTAATGTACTATAGCAAACTGTATGCTATTTTTTTTAATATATAACATTCATTACATTTGATAAAATATGACTTGTAAACTAGCTATTGTTTTCCCCGGACTCAACTTCTAATAAGTATAACAAGGGGTATTTGTGCCTTTATTGGTAATGTTCATGTTTTCTGAACATGTCATTGTATTGTTTTCATTGATACCTTATTTTTCATTTTGTATTTAAGTTTTACGTAAATAAACAGACACCAGCTATGATTGATTTGTACATAGCGTTCAGAGTTGATGTATGAACCGCTACACTAATCAATATCTCATGTTTTTTGGAAGAAATTACAAAGTGGTTAGATGACGGGTCACCAGTGGATGTTGTCTACTAAGATTTTCAGATAGCTTTCGATAAAGTGCCACATTAAAGATTGAGAGTAATAGTAGATGGTGATATTTCAAACTGGAAACCTGTTTTGAGAGGGGTACCACAGGGATCAGTATTAGACCATATACTGTTTTTAATATATATTTAAATTATTTGGAAGATGACATATCTAGCAAAGTACTAAAATTTGCAAATGACACAAAAGTATTCAGAAAGGTTACTAATGATACAAATAAACAAACTTTACAGGATGATCTAGATAAATTAATTAAATGGCAAATTAGTTAAATGATCAGAAAAATTGTAAATGTTATTCAATTTTGTGAAGTGTAAATGTGTACACATAGGACATGGAAACATGGACGAAGAATATAAAATGGGGGATGTTGTACTAGGTAGAACCACACAAGAAAATGACGTAGTAGTAACATTTAGTGCTGACATGAAAGTTTTAGGAGAACTATCATGTATAAGGAGAAACAGTTAATTGTACACCTGTACAAAGCAATAGATAGACCACAATTAAAATATTGTATTCAAGCATGGAGGCCATATCGTAAAAAAGGACGTAGATAAACTAGAAAGAATATAACGGAGAGCAACTAAAATGATTCCAGAATTGAGAGACCTTAGTTAAAAAAGTCGCTTATTACAATGTGGTTTGACAACACTAGAGACCAGGAGACTAAGAGGAGACCAAATATAAGTGTTTAAAATAGTGAATGGTTATGAGGATGTTAACTGGAATGTGTTCTTCACACTTAAAGAAGAAAGTAGAACAAGGGAACACAAAGCAGCATTAGTTAAGGAGCAGTGTAGGTTGGACATGAGAAAGTACTCTTTCTCACAGAAGGTGACCAATGAATGGAACAAAGTTCCAAATTATTGTGTTAATGCTAGTAGTGTGAATATGTTTAAAAATATAATTGACATGTATTTGATAAGGATGGGCTACACATAGATGAGAACATTGTTGGACTCTCGATAAGCCAATGGCTTCCTTGTCCACTTGTCATCTGGAACTTGTTGTTTGGGATGGCAATCTTGTTAAATCTTGTTAAACCAGACAATCTTGAAGAACGTACATCCATCAAAGGGAGGGAGGGTGGCAAATTGTTTAACAACTCAGATTATACCCGAACTTAATCAATGTACGCACAAAACTAATATAACATCAACTAACACTAAACAATAATTCGCAAATAAAAAAATTCAACAATTCAAACAACGCCAAGCTTATCCGTATAAACTCCAATTCCGAGGAAAGAGAAGCCGACACCACGGCCGCACTCGTTTATATAGCGTTATATGGCGCGCATGCGCGAGTCGCCGTGCATACTCTCGTAGCCCAAACAAGTGTCGTCCTAATAGCTATGATGCTAAAGGTTATTACATAAATTAAGATACGTTTTCATTCCAAATAAACGAGAGTATGTCCCCGCTGTTTAAGTGCATCCATTTATGCAGAATAACAACGCAAATCAGGTATATATTGAAGTAGGCCAACTGAATGACATGTAGTTATATTAATAGTAATCATGTAAACATCAATAATCAAGCAACAAATAACCACAGCAAGCATGCCGACTCCAGCCTGCTAATTTCACATAATAGGTATAATTCGACAACGCATTAAGTGTGTCAACAATTGGTAACAATATTATGACTACCAAATAAATAACTGCAAGCTGATCTGTTCATTTCACCATGTGGGTGGGGGTCTCTCCGCCACCAGGTCACCCAAAATTACCATGTGACCGACCGGCACTTAACATTCCACATAGAACCTTCGACTCAACTCCGCCCCTGTCAGAGCTGCCATTATGTCCCACTATCGTCGCTCTCAGGGTGATTGGGTAACCACAAAACACTAAACCATTTATCCGAGCCAAGATAGTAATTGTCAACTCCGCCCCTGTCAGAGTCTAGGCTAATCCTTAACTCGGGTGTACCCAACGGAGATATATAGCTGTTGACTCCGCCCCTGTCAGAGTCTAGGCTAATCCTTAACTCGGGTGTACCCAACGGAGATATATAGCTGTTGACTCCGCCCCTGTCAGAGTCTAGGCTAATCCTTAACTCGGGTGTACCCAACGGATATATATAGCTGTTGACTCCGCCCCTGTCAGAGTCTAGGCTAATCCTTAACTCGGGTGTACCCAACGGAGATATATAGCTGTTGACTCCGCCCCTGTCAGAGTCTAGGCTAATCATTAACTCGTGTGTACCCAACGGAGATATATAGCTGTTGACTCCGCCCCTGTCAGAGTCTAGGCTAATCCTTAACTCGGGTGTACCCAACGGAGATATATAGCTGTTGACTCCGCCACTGTCAGAGTCTAGGCTAATCCTTAACTCGGGAATACCCAACGGAGATATATAGCTGTTGACTCCGCCCCTGTCAGAGTCTAGGCTAATCCTTAACTCGGGTGTACCCAACGGAGATATATAGCTGTTGACTCCGCCACTGTCAGAGTCTCTGTCATATTCCCGTTGTGTACCTAACCTGTTTTATGTCCCAGGAGAGAGAGCTAAAGACTCCGCTACTGTCAGAGTGTCTGCTATATACCCCGGAGCCATAACTAAACTACCCTAAATGAAGTTTACGTTAAGATATCCGAATGTATTTCCTGGAAGCATCTACCCGCAGATGTAATTTGTGCATCCGATTGACCTCGTGATGCGGCTGATGTTGCTGCCCCGATTCTAAAGCTGTGACCTTTGAATACCTTTGTACTCAACCCACAGAACTCGAGTAATTCCTTATGCAGCGACGTAGTGTTGGAGAGCCATCAGCATAAGCAAATAACGGGCCTATTATCGTTCCCATGACATGAAGAAATTCCCTGATAAACTTAGACCGTCTACTTGCAATGACTGGGGGCCCTGTTTACCACTGTGCTTAAAATGTCTAAAAGAAATAGTGATCAGATCTCTATTCAGTGCCACGTCTCTGAAATGCAGGCAACCTTGTCCCAACCTGCTGGATCGGGGGACCATCTCCCCCACTCTTAAATAAGACCTGAAGGCGAGAACCATCATAACCCGTAGCATAGTGCATTTATAATGTAAAGTAACCATATGCGGCAGAGCGTTAATGAGCAGGGCAAGAATCGGCATTGTCACTGGCAACCTGACATCAGACACCGTTCCCAAGTTCTGGGTCCCAGTTAAAAGTTTGGCAATAATAAAATTCTTGGTCGGGTCAGTAACAGAGAAAGCACGTTTGCCTAAGTTAAGTTTTGTTTTAGGTACAATAAGTTGTTGCGAAATTGATGATCTTAGCTGCCTAGGGATATTTGAAAGATGCAGGAGACTAGCCAAATAGGGTGGTTGTTGTGTAGATAGAGCACGATATGTAAGAGTGGAGAGCTTATAATTAATAAGAAACTGGAAGCCAGTGTAACTGTTGAAATAGTGGTAGTGACGGTGAAAACCGAGGCGTCCTGAGAACAACAAGTGCCAGACAATTGTGTACTCGTTGGAGTTTAGCCAAGTCTCTTTTAGCAATGTTATTTAGTAGTGAATTACAATAGTCATATATATATATATATATATATATATATATATATATATATATATATATATATATATATATATATATTTAACTTAACTGAATATGGCTAAATACAATTATAAATACAGCTACGTATCCCACGAATTGAATAGCATGTTCTGTATTAAGGGTTGTTTGTTTGTGTCAGCAGGGAGTAGAGAAACAAGAGGTGTGGCACAATTTTGCTCTGCCTCTGTGTAATATGATTTTGTCTGCTTCTTGGTAATTTGAACGTGCATGTCTACCTTTTGTAAAATAACTGATTCATTACGTCCATAGGCCACATTAGAAATCATCGATGAGGTATGTTCGGCACAAGCAAATATCAAGAACCAGTCAACCAGCAAGAGACACTTCTTTGAGACAGTACAAAGTAAGTGTAGGCTGTATATGGGCAATACTACACAAAGAGAACAGCAAAAAGGAATGATATTGAACTTGTATACATGTATTTGTAGGGGTGAACACTCACACTTCAACTATTTGCACACAATCAACAAACAAACCAATACAAGATTTGTTTTCCCACACCTATAAGTGTTTTTTATTTCAAGAGTAATATTTTAAACAAACAAAGCTTGAATTAGTTTAAGAACGCATGCAATTATGAATGTACTTGCATTCACATGTGTACATGAACTGTTAAATAGCAACACATACTTATGATCAACTCACATCTATTGACTCAGTTACAGTCTACCTCTGGCACACTGTCAATCGAATCATTCAATGTGCTTGTACACATAATAAGCCATCACTTAATTTCAGTACACACTTCATAATTTATATAAGAGAACAAGAAACAGAAACATAAAAGGCGGTCATTGACTAATGAAACGCTTATATCAACAGGAGACGAAGCGATAAACAAGGTCAAGTTCATGGACGAGTGTTTGGTACACAAAACCATTTTTTTTTTAGTTCTGCAAGGGGAAAGCATGGAGCAACTAGCACAGAGAGTACCTGAAACACATGCAGTCTGTAATAGAACTGGCAGGGTCTCCTGCAAATGCAGCATGGCTTTGTCTCAAGATATTTGAGCATCTAGTCATGATGAACTACCCTGTTTCACCACAGTCTTCCAATGAAGAACAGTGGAAGAGCATTACCGAAGACGACCAGGACATTGTCAACTACATTGGAGGGAATGTAGTGCAACACATAAAGCAGAAGACTTTCCAGCATATACAAACAGTTTCTAGAACAGAAAAACTGGAATATATTCAACACGTGACTAGAACTGGCTGTGTTGATGAGGGTATGCAGGATGCTGAAGTCAGCCTCACAAGCACATTGAGCAGAGGAGGGTTGAGAGTTAAAGAGTTAAAAGCCTCCGCAAAACACTGAAGATAAAAACAACTAACTTAACAAGTGAATTCTGTTCACGAAAAGTGTATGCTCAATTTTGAATGGCATGAACGATAAAGCAGCATTTTTTTAGTAAGATATTCTGAGCAATATTTAGCTTTGCTTAGCAAGTGAAATAATTAAACATTCATCAGTTCCTCCTTCAGCCTCATGGTTTTTTCAGTGTACTAGTGGTAATTGTGCAAGCTGTTTTCTCCCGCTTTGCACCACTTACATTGCTTTTTGGCATCACTACTAGTGCCAAGTTTCGTTGCAGCCGCAGTCTGTTCCCTTGGTATCCGAACTGGTACTGGTTTGGGTGGTCTGCTGTCCGTCCTAGTCCTCGATGTCTCCCAAAATGTTCTTCAAGAGGATGTTGACTAAATGTGTTGCTCAAAACAAATTCAACACTTTTCACAAGCAGAAATGCGGTTGCCTCCACAAAAGCATACACAGTCATCACTAGTCCTCTGTATGTCTGACTTGAGCTGCTAGTCTGACATTCATCACAGAGTGTGGGTTCAAATGGATGTGGTCAGCTGTCAGTTTTGTTCTTCTTAAGACACTGTCAATGTCTCGTCTGTAGATGTCAACTATGTGTCTCCATAGAAGGTGCTGACCATCTTTCCACAATAATTAATGTTCTTTCCACTGCCACTGCTGGACAGATTGTTCCGTACAGTTTTCACAAGATGTGGTGCATCTGAAATGAAATAAATGTTCCTGTCTAGTGAGAACATTTTCAGTGATTTGTAACAAATTTCAACACCGTGACCGTGCATTTGATACAACCTTTGGTTGGCAGACGCCTTGTCACTTGTTGATACAATCACTTTCAGTCCTGTTTCTTCAACAACACCAATTGCCTGCCAAAATAGAGGGTAGAGTTCATCTGCGTTTGCGGATATTGTGCCAACAAATCCCAGACTCATATTTATAGTTGAGTTGATTCCAACAACAAAGAATGTGAGTGCATTTGTAGCAAGTTTTTCTCTCCCTTCTTCAAATGACCATGTGTCCATATTCACAAAAAACAACTAGTTATCCACTTCTTTTGTGAAACACAAGATCAGACTTGATTGACATTTCATCGTGCAGAAGTACAACGAAGCGTTTGTGTGGTTCCAGTTTGTCTGCTGCTGCTTGCAGGTCTTCTTGCACATGTAGCTGAAACCCTTCTCTTGGGTGCGTCACGTTGGTGTACTCACGCAGAGTTGATGAGCCTGGTAGTTTCAGGACTCCTTTCTTCCTCAAAGTCTCATATGCACCCCTTCGTCTGCTGTCAACGGTCAACTGGACAGAATCTTTCTTAATTTTTTATTTCAATGCTTGCAGTTCTTTTTCTGTCTTTTTTTGCTGACGTCTCACTTCTTTGAAGGCTTTTTTCATTTGATGTCCTGTCACACCATGTAGTCATTTGATTTGATGTCATGTTGAATGCTTTTCTGTTCTTGTCTTTGGTACCTAGCAGTGAGAGTCTGTTCTACATGCGAACAGTTGATGAACATATTGTGACTGTCCTGAATGGTGGGGAGCAGAAGCTGGCATGAGTTTGATCTAATGCAGGACTTATTGAAAAACATGACATTGGCTGCTAGGTTTATAATGTGCCGATAATACTGTTTTGAACTAGAACCATCTGCCAGACTGGCAACATTCGGCAGAACACCTGCAGTTATTCCAGTACATATTGACCTTTCATGCAAGTCAAGAAGGAAGGTATTTAACCTCACATGTTCAAGGTCAGTGGAGAGGTGTGGAGCAGGTACCCCAAACACATGGACTGAAGCTGCCATATAAGTGTCACTTTCAAGAGTAAGTTGCAGCTTGACAACACTGTCCATAACAACTGCAAGTTCAATTGTTTTTTCAGTGATGCACCATAGGAGCCGAACCTTGCCAAGATCTTTCCGAATATCTTCAAAGCTGAAGTACGCAACACGATCAAACTCTGGTGGTGGCTCTCTGTACGCCTGAAACATAAAAAACGACAAAACTGCTGTCTTAGCACCAATGTATAATATAATTATTAATAAATTAAGAAGAATGTTGCAAATGGACATAAAAAAGAAAAAGCATAAACCACAAAACGTTTGAGTTAAAGTGACTCCAAGTTATAAGACATCTGAGTTAAATAATGATGATGTTATTAAATAATATAATAACATTAATAATCAGGGATGACAAAAATCATGATTTACCAAAAAATAAAACAACTTGATTTTTTATTTAAATTGGATTTCTTTGAAATATGGTATATAGACATTTATATAGATGTTTATAGTTATATACTCTTTCAAATGTGTTCTATTCAAATCGATTTGGGTACTTGCCTTGAAAGAGGGTACATGATTTTTGCTTATATAAAGACATCAGACAATGTCCACAAGGCCTCAACCCCTGTAGTTGCATAATCTTTCTTGGAAAGGAAAGCATGCTGTGTGTCTGTGGCTATAACAGTGCCAATTATTGTTTGCTGAGAGGGTGGATTAACAACTGTCCAGGGGTATATGTACTCTAAGTGTCTCCGACCAGACTGCAAACTGGCACTGTATTAAACAATTGTAGCCCAGACTGTCTCACTTGAGTCAACATACTGCATTGGTAACAACTAGCACAAGTTCTAAGTGGACTTTAACTCAGGGCTTCTGACTTTAAAAGATACTTCCTCTGGAAAACAACTTTGTGTGGCTTCACTGCATTCAGAAACGGAATAGCTCAAACATACACAATGTCATAAAATATTAGACTGTCAGGCTATCTGGTGTCAATACAACTACACAAGTGTGCGCACTTTGTGCTTTTGTATTAAAAGCATACAACACTTTGTTGATATCGATGCTTGTAAACAATTATTTGTGCTAAATTCATATAAATCAGCGATTAAAAATCGGAAGTAAAAAAAATCATAAATCAATGATTTTTTGGAGTGATTTAAATCATAATTTAAATCAAATGATTTAAATCAAACAATTATGTTAATAATAATAACTCCACTTATGAGGCACACCTACCCATGTAGTAAATATTCAGTTCAAGTGGACAGTTCGAGTGGAAGAGGGGTCTACATTAACTGATTGAACATTTTCATTTACAAAGATAACAATAGTAACATTTAAACAATTACCAAATATCCATACGACCAAACATTAAAACAAGAATATATGCATGTATGGAGTGAGCCGTCGGTACGACGGATCTCGACCTCAGTCAGTATCGTGTGTACGGTTGTGGCTGAACAGACCGATCCGCGATGCACATTGTCGTCCACAGACACGACACACAAAGGTGACAGTGTTTGATGAAGGCTGGGTAGCCTTCCGTCTTAGTCTCTTCTCTCTCAGGGCGTCGCACCGCTTTTTTCGAATTCGTGTAGGCCGACGTGGCATGTGCGACGCCAGAGGGCACGGTCCATCGCTGTGGACTCCCAGGTGTTGTGAGGCACGCCACATGATTTTAGTGTTGCCTTGAGCACGTCCTTGTATCTCTTTCGCTGCCCTCCCCGTGTTCGTTTGCCGGCGTCCAGTTCTCCATAGAACCCTGCCTTAGGGATGCGGTCATCGGCCATTCTCACAAGGTGCCCGGACCAGCGGAGTTGTGCACGCTTGATGTGGTGTTCGATGCCCTTTTGTGCACAGCGCTGTAAGACCTCGGTGTTGGAAATCATGTCTTGCCACTTGATGTTAGCGATGCGCCTTAGGCTGCGCATGTGGAACTGGTCGAGTCTCCGTATGTGTCGGCGGTATGGTGTCCACGCCTCGCATCCATATAGCAGTGTCGGTAGCACCACGGCACAGTATACACTGATTTTGGTGGCAAGACGTACACCGCGTTCATTCCAAAGGCGCTTGGTGAGTCTGCCGAATGACGCGCTCGCTTTCCCAATCCGTGTTGAGACGTCATCGTCTATCATGGCATTTTGTGATAGCGTGCTACCCAAGTAGGTGAACTTGTCAACGACGTTTAGTGGGTTGTTGTCGATGGTGATGATTGGAGCCGAGTAGTCTGCTCCAGGCTTCGGCTGATACATCACCTCGGTTTTCTCCAGACTGATAGTCAATCCGAAACGGCGGGCGGATCTGGCGAAAGCATTGGTAATCGCTTGTATGTCATCGATCGTATGTGCAAGAAGCGCACATTCGTCAGCGAATAGTAGGTCTTTGATCAGTAACTTGGAAGTTCTTGTCCTGGATTTGAGTCGTCGAAGGTTGAATACGTTTCCATCAGTTCGGAACCGGATGAGTGCTCCCAAGTCGTTGTCATGGAACGCATCGTTGAGCATGGCTGAGAATTCTAATGTGAATAACAGTGGTGCCATCACACAGCCTTGCTTGGTGCCATTTGTTACCGGGAATGGCTCTGACGTTTGACCCTGATCTTGCACTCGGGCAACCATCCCTTCGTGGAATGAAGGTTTTACGTCGACAAACAAGTCAGGGCAACCAATCTTTCGTAGTATCTGCCATAAGCCATATCTGCTGATTGTGTCGAAGGCTTTCGTCAAGTCAACAAACACCATGTATAGAGCTTGGTTTTGCTCTCTACATTTCTCCTGCACTTGGCGAGTTGCGAAGATCATATCGATTGTACTGCACTGTGCTCGGAAGCCGCATTGACACTCGGGCAGGATGTTATCAGCGAGATGTAGTGCAAGTCGATTTAGCAAGATGCGCGCGAGTATCTTCCCAGCTATACAGAGAAGAGAAATTCCACGGTGTTTGTCACAGATGCTTTTGTCACCTTTCCTTTTATAGATGTGGACGATGGACGCGTTCTTGAACTCTTGCGGAACAGCCCTGCTGTCCCAGATGTTGCTGAAGAGCTTTACAAGGCGCTTCGTAAGGTTTGTGCCACCGTACCGGAGAAGTCTTTAGACACAGTGGGGTAGACGTCCCCTACTCACCACCAAGGTATACCCTGGTGGCTACCCCGTACATAGTTCAGCCAGTCAGCCGAGACTGTTGCCCGGAGGGTGGCGGCTGCGGTGTCCGCGCAACTACTAGGAGCCATATGTACGAGTTGGATGGGGAGGGTAGACCGGAGTCCTGGGCCACCCACTGCATGCAGTGGATGCGGCTGCCGCTCAGACAGAGGTGCTACTACTCATCCCCATCCCAACCCCCCATATGCATACATGATGTATATATGCTTACTACATCAACAGTTTTGAAACTCAGTTATATTACATTTCATAAACAAATCATGCATACATACATACATATATCGCACAGAGCAACAGCAAAATGAAACAAAAATAAATTAAGAATAATTATATAAAAATAAATTCCAGATCCACTTTGATATTAAATGTTGGCAGGATTGGTTTATAAAAAAATACATTCCTTAGGAACTAATTAGTAGACTAGGTAGTGTGGCGCTGTCACAACTGGCTTTCTCAGAGGAAGTTCCTGATTTTCCCAAGGGAATATCATAGATTGGACCATCAAATATACAAAATTAAAAAAAAGGACAAGAAAAGATAAATATTCAAAACAGAAGGAAGTAAAAGTAAACAAATTTGATTAAGACAGGATAACTTCAATATGCAAACAGTAATTGAGTAACACTTACAGACTCCCGCCGGGTTGTTTTTGGTGTTTCCACAGATTTTTTAGGCATCCACAAGGTTGGCAAACTTCCAGGTATTAATGTTCTGCGAGTTCCACTTGGACCTGTAAAAAAAATGAAATTCCATTGTGTTATTTATGTAAATATAAATATATATATATATGTATATATATAAATATATATATGTATATATATATATATATATATATATATATATATATATATATATATATATATATATATATATATATATATATATATATATATATATATATATATATATATATACATACATACATACATACATACATACATACATACATACATACATACATACATACATACATACATACATACATACATACATACATATATATATATATATATATATATATATATATATATATATATATATATATATATATATATATATATCATACACTTATTACTATTCTTACAGCTATTGTTGTTATTGCCATTTTGTATTATTTTTTTATTTAATATTTGTTTTTTTCAGCACCGTGAATTAACAGCTGAGCTATCCCCCCCCGAAAATGTGCCTGTGAAGAATCCTGATTATGAAAATAATTTCATATAGTTATGTGCAGCTAGAGTTTAAGCGAATACATACACTTTTTGATAGTATTATACATATAAATAGCTAACAGCGGGAGTTGTTTGGTTCTCGGCCTCACTTGTGATGGTTCGTTGGTACGTTTCCTTTCGTCGTCCTCGCTTCCTCTTTCCTGATGGTCTCCTGTACCTGTTTGGGCGTTCTGCCTGTTTGGGTGTTCTGCCTGTTTGGGTGTTCTGCCTGTTTAGGTGTTCTGCATGTTAGGGGGTTCTACCTGTTTGGGTGTTCTACCTGTTTGGGTGTTCTGCATGTTTGGGTGTTCTGCATGTTTGGGTGTTCTGCATGTTTGGGTGTTCTGCCTGTTTGGGTGTTCTGCCTGTTTGGGTGTTCTACCTGTTTGGGTGTTCTGCCTGTTTGGGTGTTCTGCATGGTGTTTGATAAGGTCAATTTATAATTCCTTGGAAGTGTTATACCCTTCGTTTTTTTTCTACTCTAATGTTGTTAACATGTGGCCATGTTTTTGGTGTTAGGCCGAAGAGCTTCTAAAATCTCCAGACAATCTCTTTGTAATTTGATAAACGTTCGCATATCATTTCAATATGTAGCTTCTTGAGGTTATTCAGCTTGTTTTTTCAATACGTGTCCTTTTACATGTTAATGCCTTCGTTTTGACCTCGGGGTATTTGTATTGATAATCCACTTTAGCTTGCATCTTTGTGTCTTCGTCTACTTTATAGAGTACGTTCAATTTATACACTTTCCTTTCTTCTATTGTCTCCAATGTTTATATTCTGATCCGTTCTTCTGTTACCTTTTTTCCAAAACTAATTTCGCAGTCGAAACGTAAGATTATTTTATTTAATTACTTACTTCTTCACTCTCTTCGAAAATATTGTCAAGAGCCTCAAGCTTATTCTTCAATTCCGTTTTTTTAGTTTTTTATTTATTTTGGGATCTCTAATTTCACAACATCAAATTCATTGGGTTATCCTTCCAATAACCTATTTTGGGAACTTAAGTTTGAGTGTGACTTTGCAGAGATTGTGGTCAATAGCCACATCTGCTCCTCTGAAGGCACGAACATCAATTAGAGATGTTCGATATTTATTCCTAAGGCAGAAGTGGTAAGTTTGATTCTTTGTGAAGCCGACCGGAGAGTTCCATGTAATCTTCTGGATAATTTTATTTGGAAATATTGATCCTTCGATGATTAGTCCACTAAGCTCTACAAATCTATTTCCATTGTTGTTGTGTGCACCTATGCTAGGACAACGATAACTCACTCGTCGTTTTCTACAATTGTGGCATTCATATATACCGATAACGCAAGCAGATCGTTCTACAGGGCATCTGTAATTAGTCTGTTCAACGTGTTGTAAAAGCGACCATTTGTCTGCTTCTTCATAAGTTGGAGCACAACAGAGAAATATTGTGAGCCTCAAGCTTATCAGTAACTACGTAGCAATGTATGTATAACATTGTGTTTAATGATTTATACTGAAAAAAGAAAAAAACTATACATTTATTTAGCATTAGTTTAAAAAATTCACGATATTTCAACAGCATTGAGTTTTAATCAGTAGTTTGGAAATTATTACATCGATATTTCGAAACGATGCGATTATTTAACATTTCCAAAACGTGATAAATAGATTGATTTATGTATTAAAATCAAACCATGGACAAAAGCCTACAGACATAATAATTGTTAATAAAATGTTGATCCACATTCGGTTTAGTTTATCCACCGAGACCTGCACTAAGACGTGAAAGATCGCTGGCGTACAAACCACAAGACAAGACAAATATACTAACAGTTCAATTAACGTGAGCATAAAGTGTACGTAATTGGCATTGCTGTATAATGAATAATATCAGTATACACATTAATTCAAGATTTAAATACAAGAAAATAGTTACTTAATATTTAATGACTAAAAAACTATCAACAAGTACAACCACCAACACTAACTGGCACTAATATTTCCAACACTAATTATCTCTAGAAATAACACTAAGTTTTTGAGTACCATCTTTAAAAATATTCTTCGGCCCGAAATCCGTACTTAATGCTTCCTAGTCAGATTGATGGTCTGTCCGTAATGGTTAACTTTTCACAAGTGTTATTAACGACATGTGAAAAGTTAACCATTACAGTGTAATTAACGACATTACATGTTCTCTCAATAGCGTCATAACTAGAAGCTGATACAAAGTAGGTACAAGACATTTCTGGAGCACACACGAAATAATGATTACAACTGGCGACGTCAACTTTGTCTCGACCTGCCGCCGAGCTCAATGAGTTGCTACGAAAGACGTACACAGGCCCGCACACAAAGGCACGTACACAGGGACGCAAACAAAGGCACGTACACAGGGCCGCACACAAAGGCACGCACAAGCTCTGTACGAACGCGAGGTGTATTTCGGACTCAACTTTTCTGTTTGAATAAAATAATGCATCTCCGCACATTACGATATATACCAAATGGAAGCTCGCACGGTGACGACACGATTGGTTGAGTCCATTTCATTCATGTAGGGTGTTCCTTCTGAGACGTTGCCTTCGGTGAAAAATAAATAAAACACGCCCTGTTTGGAGATAACAATAACTATATGTGGACAACATCTACACCGCGTGCCCACATGTACACTTGATGCACGTGTTTATTTTTTATCTAGATTACCACCAAACTGATGCCGTATCCACATAAAAAAATATGCATTTGGCGAAAGATTATCAGATTTAAAAAATAAAACATGAACACACTTACATGTCTTCGTAATATGATATGTATAAGGAAGGTTCATATATGTAACACGAGACTGGAACCTTTGATGATGTGAACCTATCAATATCCCGTTGGTGTTACATATGAAACATTATATTTCACGTATTCTAATAGTTAATCACGGACTGACTCCTTGCCAGTTGGCGTGGCCCATCAGTGCATTACGAAACGTTACCATCTGTTCATACGAAGACTGATCCCGAATGTAAACTCACACTTGATAACGTTGGTCGAATTATAATATGAGGACATCAACAGGCAGACAAGTGGCGATACAGTTCAAATATCAACCACGTCTCCGGGAAATGACCCCTAAGTAACATTTGAGTTGGTAGACTGTCTTGACACTGGGAATGAAAATGGAATGATATGATCGAAGCTGACTATGCTGTTTTGATTGGTTCGTTCACTCCAAAACTATCTTCAAGGTGTCATCGTTAAGACGTATCAGCGAAATGTCTGGGCTTATACTCCGGGTGACAGATATATGATTTTATATCGACTAAAGATGTACCTAAAGTGAGATCCAGCGAGATAAAAAATACAACAATCTGGTTTAAGGCGAAAACTACGCCTGTGACTATTGTATCGGCCTATGTTGGAAGGCGGGGTTCAATTACTGTGCGTGTAAAATTTAGCACGCCTATCAAGGTGTGGAGCTCTTTAAGAGTACATTTCTGTCTAGCTAAAAATTGGGTGAGAAGTTCCCTCATTTTGCTAACTTTGCCCCATGGTTGTGAAGCTTCCATCTTCACTTTGTGGAGTTGAATTCCAAAAAAAAAATATTACCGCTTTGCAATGTTTCATATGTCGAAACAAGGTATTTCAAACTACTCCTGTGCATATCTGCATTGTTTTTTCCCTGCAGCGCCGATCAACAGAAAACTGCCCATTGCATGTATTACTGCTGATGTGTTGAATTTGCTTTACAATATCCAAAGTAGGGGAGACATGGGCTAGTTGTATACAGGGGCAAGTTGTTACATAAGGGAGACAGGGGCTAGTTGTATACAGGGGCAAGTTTCTACAAAGTCATTTGACGAAAACATAACACATATATTGAGATACCATCCACAGTAATTGGTTGGAAGTCCACCAGGAAACACACGAGGTGTGGACAAAAGTCACTTTTTAACAACCTAAAACTGTTTTGGGTATGCTTTTTAGATTCCGTCAATAAAATATAAAAGATGTCTGCTACAGAGTATAAGAGGCTATGCCAAATAGACGTTAAAAACGTTAACTTGGTTATGCCAAGTAAATAGAAAAAAAAGATTTGTTGTCGTCCACGTGCGTTCAACAGCAACACTTGTGTTTGGGGCAAGTTGTTTCAATTGTATTGGGGCAAGTTGTTACAACTGTAATAACGATTGGGCGGCTCGTACCGATGGCTCATCAAGCGATTGGTGTGCTGACAAAGACTGTAATAACAATATGAAACGTGTGAACGCTTTATTGAAGCCTAGCGTACATGTCAATGCTAGCAGCGTCATACAAAATTAACAAGTATTTCAGAAGGGTTTATTACACATAGATGACAAATGGTTGGAATCTCGATAACCCAATGGCTCTTTTGTCCACTTGCCATCTTTTTTGTTTTGTTTTTGAAGGCAATATTGTTAAAGATTGTTAAAATTGTATGGCATAGTCCTATTTGAGCAATTAATCAATATTGCACGATTAATTGAAATGTGGATGTCTGTGCGTAAGTGCGTACGTGTGGGGTATCATCAAATCAAGTAGAAATCGCATTACCTAAGCATTTCCTGCCACTGTAGTCCGCGTTTTTAAATGACAGGTAATTGTTTTCGCATTATCAATGTAAAAATACGTAAGCTATCGTATACCACATGCAACTACGTTTAATAAAAGACGTATTTAATTTACAACCTTCAATATATTTCAGGTATGCACAGTCCCATTACATGTGTATTTCAACCACTTTATATAATATTAAGTATATCGTATGCCATTATGAATGAGTAACCGCATGGACAAAAAGATAACAGCATGATTGTTTTAGGTTTCGGACTCTCTGGTTGATATGTTTCCTTTCGTGCGCATATCATTTCAATTTGATGATCGACATTTCTTCCTAAAGCAGAAGTGATCAATTTGGTTATTTTTGTTGCCGACCAATGAGTTCCATGTAATCTCGTGGATAGTTTTATTTGGAAATATTGATCCTTCGATGACCAGTTCTAAAGTCTCTCCCCTTTTGGTTGTATTTAATATCCTACTTAATCTGATTGCCTGGTCTTAATGATATCAAAAACTGGTGTGGAGCCTGAGCTAGTTTCTGTACATATCAGTCATAACTGAAAACATGTATGAGTGAGAAAATGGCAATCCATTTATTTAATACAGTAATCATAGAATGCCGAAGAGCCCCTATATAGGAGTGACAATCACAATTGGTTACAATTGCCATAGTAGGGGCGTAATTACCAAGTTGATTAGCCATGCACATACATGTACAAACAGAAAGGCTGGGGTACTCGATCCCCCACCTCCTACGGTACGAGGGAGACGACCCCACCCCAGGCGAAGCGCCATGCATAACTAAGCAATTAGTGTTAAACGTTAAATGTTAAACATGCGTTAAAAGGCCACACTTCCCGCACATATGCATTGAAAGACATAACTGAGAACACATTTCAGGGACAGCACCTCACGAGCAGCTGGACCAAGCACCTCTCGCCTCACGATCAGCTGGAACAAGATCCTCCCGCCTCACGATCAGCGCCAGGTCCAACCACCAGACGAGCCGCCCTGAAACAACACAACTTTTTTCTGGCAGACAACAATTCAACAGTGAGAATTTAGTTATGGCTTCTTGATTGGTGAAGCAAATGATTTAATTATAATGTAACTATTAAATGAGGTGGAGCACCATCGACTCATTGCCTTAATTTGCTCGGTGCTAAACCCCCTTTTCGCAGCCCAAGTTGTGGCACCAATGCGAAAGGAATGAGGTGAGATCTGTTTAGCGTCCAGCTTTGCAGCTGTTGCCGCCTTCCTCAACATGCTAGAGAAATATGACCGAGACAAAGGAAGCTTGTCCGAAAACCTGAACAATGGCCCACCATCATGGCCCCGTAATTTTACATACTTTTTCAGCAACATGTGGGGACATGTGCTGCCACCTGTGGGTTGAATATATAATTTGAAAGGGCGGCCTGTACTGTGTTTATAAGAGAAAAAAAAATTAGTTTGATCTTTGACTTTGTTACATGACATTGACTCGTGTTAATATTATGTTCCCCTTTTGTTACCTCACTGATCCGGAGAAAAGCAAAGAACATTAATGCGAACATGGCTTTGAGCAAAGCGAGAGTGAAAGAAGTGCACCCAGTTGCTGACAGTGCCTTCTTCAAATCATGTGTAGAAAGAGGACTACGCGTATATATACTCGGACGGTGTTTAGCAACGCCACGCATGTGTTTAGTGACAAGGTAGTTGGATGTTGGGTCAGTGAAACCTGTTGATTTATGGACATCCGCAATAGCCGCTAAATATGTACGAATTGTACTTGGTGCCTTTCCTTCCTTGCAAAGGGCTTCACAGAAACATCTAACAAGATGGGGAGAAGCAGGGAGAAATTGTACTTGGTGCCTTTCCTTCCTTGCAAAGTGCTTCACAGAAACATCTAACAAGATGGGAAGAAGCAGGGAGAAATTGTACTTGGTGCCTTTCCTTCCTTGCAAAGTGCTTCACAGAAACATCTAACAAGATAGGGAGAAGTAGGGAGAAATTGCTGCTTGCCTTCTTTAAGGTGTCGACAGAAATTAACAAAATGTTGCCAGTTGCTGCGATACTTTGCTCTAGTGCATGTGGTATTGGCCTGATCAATAGTGGCTATTGATGCTTTCCCCAAGGTATCCAATAAGTACGAAGTTGCACCTTGTCTGGAGCAAGTGTCGTTTGTACTACCCTTGCCCTGCCTTCCTGTAGCCGAGAGATATGATCCGCTACCACATTCGTCTTACCCGGAATGTATTTTGGTCGAAAGCAAATGTTATGCAACATACACAAGACAACCAGCTCTCGAATGAGTTCCATGAAGCTAACATCCCTTGCTGTTTGCTTGTTTATCACATCCACCACAGCAGAGTTATCGGAAAGGAACAAGATTCGGCGATTTGCGAAAATGGAGCCCCAGCAATGCATAGCTAAAATAATGGGTAACAGCTCCTTAACAGAGATATGGACTGCTGACCAATTTACCGGGAAACTAACTTGTAACCACTCATTTCCAAAGACTGCACCAAACGCAAAAACGCCAGCATATGTTGTAAGGTGAAGGACATCTGACGAAGTCCAGATAACTGGCAAGAAAGACATGGTACTATTAAAATGTTCCAGACATTCCAACCAGGCCTTGATATCCTTCCGTGCTTCGCGGTTACGCCGAATCAAGTTGTTGGGGTTGGACTTGCCTAAAATTAGGTTTATGAGGCGACGACAAAATGTTGTACCAGGCGAAATGATTCGGCAGGAAAACTGGAGGGACCCAACCAAGGACTGGACCTCACGCAGTGAAGCCTTTTTGCGTTTAGACATTGCAATGAGCTTGGCACGAAGCGCTGACAGTTTATCCTGGGGAAGCTGAATTGTCTGTGCTACTGAATCTACTTCAATTCCATGAAGGACAACTTTGGAAGTTGGTAAAACCGTTTTGGAGTGTTTAATGGGAATGTTAATCATACGACAGATTTCAAAAAACCTGTCCAGATATAACTGGCAACGTGAAATGGTCTTTCCGAAAAAGATAAAGTCATCAATAATGTGGCTAATGTGCAAAATCTTTGCTTTATGTACACATATCGATTGCACTGCTTGTGAAAATGACTCAAACGTCTGACACGACGTACTGCAACCCATTGGCAGACACATGTCAAAATAGAATTGTCCTTTAAACTTGAAACCTAGCAGACCATAATCAAGGGGAGATATGGGAATGATCCTGAAAGCATCCTTGATATCTGCTTTAGCTACTAAACACCCTTTTCCCAATTCCAGCATAATGCGAATACAATCATCAAGCATCTCGAATGAAACGGATGAAAATTTTGGAGCAATGTGAGAATTGACTTAATTTTCTTTGGGGTAGCTTAAATCATGAATGAGACGAAAATCCCCTGGTTCCTTTTTTGGAACTAAACCTAAAAGTGAGAAAACCATGTTGTATAGAGGGGGATTCTGGTAGGGACCAGCAATTCTACCAAGCGCTTTCTCTTTGTCAAGCTTAGTCTGGACGATGGATAAATTGTCATTGACAGATTTGTGATTTTCATAAAGACCTTTCCGGGGATCAGTGTCAATGGATGAATTAATCATAAAGCCAGATTCAAAACCCAAGATGAGAGATGTCTTTGATCTGCAATCATAGCCTTGTAACATACATTCGAGAACATTGTGTTTGACAGGTGTAGGTAGGACATGACCTGTATTTACAGGTTCATATTTAGTTGGTTGAAGTGGCTGTGAAGGGCTTTTTACTCTGGGCTCTACAGGTTGAGAGTCCGTGGCCCGGGCGTTTACACTTGGAGCATAGCAATTTGGTCGTGAACAGTTGCCTTTGTTGAAGGCAAAACAAAAACGGGTCGCATTTTCACCCCGTCTACCTGCTCGAAAGGGCTTATGTGCACGTTTCCTTTTACTCTCACAATATGATTGACATTCTTCTTAGAGGTCATATTGGAAATCATCCCATGCTACCCCCTCTGGGAGCCTCTGTAGGCGGAACTGGCCATCATATTATATTGCCACGTCCGACCCTTTTAGCTGTGCGATTGTTTTGCTTCATGTAGGATATTAACTGATGGCCTTCCATGGGGAGCCTGCGGGCCCTAACCGCTGAATATATCATGAACAGTTCCAGCCACTCGTCAATCTCGGTGACCGGAACCACCTCCTGTTAGTTTTGTCTTCGCCTAATGCGCCTGGGTCAACGTTAATATCTAAACTGTGCGACCTACGCAGACAACGTATAGGCATATAATCAGTAGAACAAATTTTGTCTACTGTCGACTTAGGGAGATCATCCCCGACTACCCCATACGCCATACACATCTTACTTTTCTTTCTGTCAATTATGCCTCTGCGGGCGCGTCACTCGAAGGTCGCCTCTCCGTGATATTGGTCCCGATCGCTCTCGCTCGAGTCGTCCGACGTCGAGGGTCTGCGTTTGCGGGACGCTCCTTGGTCTGACGAGGCCGACGTCGACGGAATTGCTTCGTTCCCGGTTTGCAAGGCCTTGAACCCTGGCGCGATCTGGGTTGAGATGGCCGACATCAGTGTCGCGTACAAAGCCGGGTCGACGGTAGGTGGCTGCACAGGTGGAGACTCCTCCTCCATCGACGCCTCATCCGCTGCATTCGCCCTTGTGGCTTTCGGCATACTGCAAACCAAAGGCATGTATCAATGCAAGCCACAACCCGACCAGCATATAGCTTGCTGGCCGGTCCCCCCTTCACCGCCTACACCCATCCCTGGTTCAATGGTCGCTCAGTGTTCCATCACTCAGGCGCCTTCGAAGGGAGACAAGAAGTATACCTAGGCAGCGGGGGGGGGTCTGGCGAACTGCATCGCCCTAAACTGAAGATAAATGGAAAAAGCACCCATATATTTCCACTGTATCTCCGCACCGGAGGACCAACTGTGAACAAAGGAAATGCCACGTATATGCATATATTCAATACATCTCCGCACCGGAGGGAAAAGGTGTCACACATATTCAATTCATCTCCGCCCCGGAGGATCAACTGTGGACAAAAGGTGAGAAACACACACATGTTCAATGCATCTCCGCGTCACACCTATAATCAATGTATCGTCGCACCGGATGACCCAATGTGGACAAAGATAAAGTTACACACATATATTCAAATATGTCCACACCAGCTGATCACTGGACGACATGAATTTCACAAATGAATTACAATGCATATCCGGCTGCTCCACATCCACACTGCAATCAAGTTCAAGCTATTAAACTAGCTTTACCTATTCCGTATTAGTTAAGTGAAAAATTTTACAACTCTGAATGCTATTTAACTGCGCTTAATCATTTTCAGTGCACGCGTCGCCATAACATAATGTGATATTTATCATGTTTCTTAAGTGGCCGAAATCCACACCAAACAATTTTGTACCCATCAAGGCGAATTGCTATCAATTAATTGTTTGCAATTCCTCAAAGCAACCACGGCGTGTTTATAAATAACCCCATGCTAGTTTAGAAAACCCGTGGCATTCGCGGCGACCTACCGTGACTAAACCAACTTGACTCCCCCCGAGCAATCCACGTGCTAGGCTATTGACCCAATTTGTAAAGCCGGCTGTCTAAACAAAATGGCTGCCGTCCGTGACCAATTCTGAAATGCAACGCCGGAAGAAATTATATTTCCCACGTAACGTGACGCAACAAATATTGTAACACGTGTGGAAAACGCTGACTTTATACCCCTGAAGTCTGTTATAAAGTATACAAGGTAAATAGGCCGAAAATATACACCGTCGTCACTGTACTGTAACTGGACGGGAATTGCTTGACTAACCCCATTGCGGTATAAAAACGCCAACAAAATTTATTTTATCCCTGTAACTCCCTCAAACCTGCCACAATGCCTCTTCTCAACGAGAAGTAATACCGTTTCAGACCCTGGTCCGACAAATGCACACCATCACGCAACAATTCCGCCACATTCAGAAACCGTTGGTGAGTCAGCTGGACACGCGGGAGTCTGACGTGCAAAGTGCAGCCAAAACCTCATTCAAAGCCACGCGGTTACTTTCAAAGCAGACCGACCGTGCTTGAAAACGTCCAGGGCCACGAGGCAGGACGGGGCAAAATATCACTTTGCACACCGCATAATCACTCAGACACAACTTCGCAAATCGAAAAACCGTCTTTGCCAGTTCATCAACGGTCACACACGAAGCGTCAATATAATTTGTCCTGATTTCAATAACCAAAAGTCCAGGTCTGAATGTCGCAACTTTATCCATCATTCTTGGCGAAAATAAGCCATCAATCCTCCACCCGCCGGGTGTCGGATGTTTCGGCCCATAACGGGTTCGGCCCATGGGCTGAACCATCCAACAGCGCGACCGGTGAACCGTGAAGTGTTTTCGCTCGCATGGGCCGAACCATCCGTGTATGCAACCGGTGGCAGCGGACGCCGTGGGCCGAAACGACTAACGAATTATTCGCTATTTTCAACTGTTTGCATGTTTTAGCGGAATGCTGTTGACTTGTTGTACGCTACAGTATTATTGTTTTCGAGTCAATTGTTGTTTATAGAGTATTGTAATTGCTAAATGTTATACGCTACAACTGTTTCAGTGTTTTAACGAAACGCCATGGGCCGAACCATCCGGGACTCAACCCGCCGATAACGAACAATCTACAAGTCGTTCTACATTCGTCAAACTCAAAATTCACACGATCAGTAGCTTTTATAAAAGCATCCAAACGGTGGCCAAATGAATGTCCTAATAACAAGATGCGTTCCATGTCGGATACACCCGACTTCTATATATCAGATGAGCTTGTGAACAACTCGCACACGACGACAACGACTTTGGCTATTTTTGAGCAGAGCGTAAACGCAACGTTGCTTATTGTACAAGACAAAAGCGGCAACTGAATTTGAAATACTTCTCATCCAACACAAAGTTGCCCTCCGCCAATCACCTGTCATCACGTGCCACGTGCAAACACTGGACACCTTGTGATTACCGGTCGGGCTGCTTTGAATGGACCTGTCAAATTTAATAATAGATGGGGCGCCACCAAATACCTCTCTCCAAGCCTCACATGTATAGTTATCTGCTCGGCGGACAGCGACTTGCTCGCAAAAAGATATTTCGTCTTTTGGACAAAATTGCATTTTCCTCATTAGTTGGAGCACATAAATATTTTTAGTTTGTAGCTTCTCAACAAATTCTTAACATGTATGTATAAACTGTTATTTAATTATTTTTATTGAAAGAAGAAAACACTATATACAACCAATCATATGACAGAGGTGCAGTGTCGTATCGACTCGAAATGGAAAATATGATCACTATGTAAAAATGAAAATAATGTTGAGTAACTGCAGACAACTTTTAATATGTTTTCTTCATACTTACCCGACCAAAGTAAAGCGTATAACATTAAACAAATCATATATTAGTATACTGATATGCCTTTTTGTACACTTATTTAACATGAGTTTGAAAAAGTCAGGATATTTAAGCAGCATTGAATTTTAATCAGTAGTATGAAAATTATTAAAACGATTCATAGAATACATAGGAACGATCATATTGCTTAACACTTCCAAAATATATTAATTAGATAGATTTATATATTAAGATCAAACCATGAATATAAGATTACAGTTATAATTATTCTTAATAAAATGTTGATCCACAGCCGGTTTCATTTTCATTTTCATATATATAATATTATGTATATATATATATATATATATATATATATATATATATATATATATATATATATATATATATATATATATTTAAAGATCAAATATATGATAATTGTAATTGTTAATAAAATGTTGATCCACAGTCGATTTATTTATGGAGACCTGCACTAAGACATGATCGCTGCGTACAGAACACAAGACAATACATATATACTTATAGTTAATTTTATGTGAATAAAAAGTGTACATAATTGGCATTGTGTATAATGAGTAGTATCAGTACAAACATTAATAATTCGAAATAAAATAAAATTGTTACATAATATTTAATGAATAAAAAATCAACTATCAAAAGGTACAACACTAATTGGCACTAGTTTTTTCCAACACTAATTAAGGCTACCATTATTGATTGATTGATTACCATTTTAACAATATTCCTCGGCACGAAAGTCGCACTTAATGCTTCCTAGTCAGATGGACTTTCTATAATGTTAAACTTTTCAGTGCAAAGTAATTAATGAATTAACATATTATCTCATTAGCGTCATGACTAGAAGCTGAGACAAAAGCAATACAAGACGTTTTTGGAGCACACACGCAATAATTACTTACCTGAATGGCAATACAACTGGCGTCGTCAGTTTAGTCTCGACTTGCCGCCGAGCTCGATTAGTTGCTATGAATGACGCACACAGGGCCGCACACAAAGGCACGTACACAGGGCCGCATACAAAGGCACGTACACAGGGCCGCATACAAAGGCACGCACACAGTGCTGCACACAAAGGCACGCACACAGGGCCGCACACAAAGGCACGTACACAGGTCCGCATACAAAGGCACGTACACAGGGCCGCACACAAAGGCACGTACACAGGGCCGCACTCAATAGCAGGCAAAAGCTCTGCATGTATTTGTACGTACGCAAGTTGTATTCGCACTCAACATTGATGTTTGTATAAAATAACGCATCGCCACCCACTACGAAATATATCAAAAGGGAGCGCGAACGGTGACGACATGATCGAGAAGGGCTGTGTCCATTTAATTTATGTAGGGTGTCCCTTTTGAGACATCGCCCCCAGTGAAAAATAAATAAAACACGCCTGGATTGGAGATAAGAATAACTTTATCTGGACAACATCTACACCGCCTGCCCACATGTTATGTACGTGATTATAGTATTCACGTGATTATTTTTATATACGGCATCACAAAACTGATGCCGTATCCCCATAAAAATATGTATTTGGCGAATAGTTTGAGATTTTTAAAATAGAACATAAACACAACTTAGATGTCTTCCTTATATAATATGGTTCATATGTAACACGAGACGAGAACGTATGATGCTGTGTGCGTATAAATATTCCATTGGTGTGACATTTGAAACATTTTATTTCACGTAGTTCGGATATTTAATCTCGGACCGAATTGATGTCAATTGGCGTGGCCAATCAGTGCATGCAGCGATACTTGATACTAATACGAAACATTCAGATTTGTTCATACGAAGCCTTATTCGTTTCATGTATATGGTCGAGTCGGAGGATATTGACAACCTGAATCTAAATTCACTCTTGATCAATTTGGTCGTATTATAATATGAGGACATCGACAGAAAGTCAAGCGCCGATACAGTTCAGATATCAGCCACATTTTCGTGAAATGACCGCCACATAAACAGTTGGATTGGTAGGCTGCGGAGCTATGGAAAATAAGCAAATTTAAACTGATGGGATTTAAGGTTATGGCCAAATGTTGTTATAGTTCCTACACATTTAACACTAACAAAGGGTGAGTTTCACAAGTCAGTGCAGCACCTGAAAAATATGTAATTCCGACTGTTGTCTTAATACTGGGAACGAAAATTAGAATTACATGATCGAAGCTAACCTTTGATGCTGTGGACGTATCAATATTCAGTTGGCGTGACATTTGATATATTATATTTCACATACTTCGGTTAATTAATCACGGAACACCTCGGTGCCAGTTGCCGTGGCCCGTAAATGCTCGCAGCGATACTTGATACTAATACGAAACATTTACATTCGTTTATACGAATACTGAGTCGTTTGATGTATATGGTCGAGTTTGAGGACATTTATTCCCGAATCTAAACACACTCTTGATGACGTCGGTCGTATTATGGAGGACCGCTACGTAAACTGTTGGTTTGGTAGGCTGGGGAGCTATGGAGGATAAGTAAGTTTAAACTGGTGGGATTTAAGTAACGGCAAAATGTTGCTATAGTTGCTACACGTAACTAATATGGAGTGAGTTCCACAGTGTCGGTGCAGCAACTGAAAAATACAAAACTGACTTCAAGGTGTTAATCATCGCTAAAGCCAATCAAATTAATTTCTGTGTTTTCAGCTACATTAGGTATGAATGACAAATGTTCTTATTGTAATATTTCCATGGTGGAACATACTTTAGATTAGCTAGGGATGTGTGTATGTTATTGGTCCCATGTTTTCCATCGCGTGAATTCACGCAGCCATTTTGTGCCCACTGTCCAGGCGATTAAATAAGGGCTTACATTATTAATCATGACATTTTACTACCTATTTTACATGTTCGTTTATGGATATATTGTGTGTTTAAGTATGCAGTTTATTACATTCTTTTATATTTATCTATATGTTTCTCGTGCGAAATGCTGCAAAAAATTCAATCACAATTTCTCTAGACCAAAATTGGGAAATATATTTCCTATATTTTGACAGCTAGAAATTGGGTCGGGCGGCAAATATTTATGTCTTTCCTGATGCTGGGATGAATACTGAGTTACGAGTAAATGTATTTTCCGTGTCTGTCATATGAACTTCTAAGGCTCATTTCCAACATTTAACACACTTTACTGGATGACTTATTAAAACTGTTCCGAAAAAAAATTGCATTCGCCACATGTTAGTATTTTGTATTTAAGAAAGCCAATGGAGAAAAATAAATATTTTACACACTAACTTGGTTTGTTGCCTCAAGGCAACATTGTACAAAGGTATCTATTTATACTGCAAGAGCCCATTCGTAAATTTCTGTTTGTATACCATAATACACGTCAAAAAGACAATTGATAATAAATAATGAATATTCAGGTAATCTTCACTATTATAGTAACATGTTTTATTCGTATTACCAAGGTTCATTTAAGGTCGACAACTTAAAAAGGGTCGGCCGGATTGACGTAAACATAAGGATGCTTCTGATCGGCATACAGGGAAGGTCATTGTACTGACACGAACAGCTACAGACCCGAATTACGTCTGCTGCCGATGTAAACAAGTACTTATTGCCATAACATTTACGACAAATTACATTTATAGTTTGGCATTTGAACTGATCAATTATACCTTTAACATTACCTCGGTTATCGTCGACCTTCGGCTATCATAGATAGCGTTCTTGTTGGTGGGTGTACCGTATTGAGCCACGAGCGAGTCTGTGAACTGCTCGTGGAAACGAGAATTGGCTGATAAGACATCCGAGGGCTCGAGTATTTCTGTCTGGGCCACGAACAGGTCATGATGCGAGTCTTCGCCCCACTATCGGCGATGTAAGTCATATCGACTGCATGGAGATATAGAGTTACAGCAACACGCGCGTTAACTAAACATAGCATATACTATTATTAAGACTATGTACCAGCGCATTTTCCCGGCATAGCGTAGGAGAAAAGGCAGCCAATACAAGAGTGTATATCTATTCGCACTTCCCAGTAACATTTTGGTAGGACAATTCCAATGGAAATGAAAACGTCATGCCCCACAAGTCATGTACAACTGCCGGTTTCACG
>OY759268.1:49109492-49216992 GCA_963662155.1 Lamellibrachia columna | reverse complement strand
AGCCGTCCTCACACTTCACCTTACCGTAACTTAGTCCGAATCATCTACGCATCGTCACAAATTTATATGCTCGAAAAACGACAAAGTCCAAATCATCTTTGTAAAATTACGTGACGAGGTGAGGAAATGTTTGTAAAAAACAAACTAAATAAGATATGCAAGAAGATAAACGCGTTACTGTTTAGTTAAATGTGGTACACGCATAGCGAGACAGCGTTATTGTGTAGCTAAAAGTAGTAAATATATAGCTATGTGCTGCACATGCATAGCTACAAACAACATACACGTAGCTAAGTGCGACAGCAAGAAAGCTAAAAGTGTCACATGCGTAGCTAATTGCGACACAAGCAAATGAGACACCGACATAGACAAAAGCGTTAATACATAGCTAAAGGTTATACACGCGTAGCGAGAAAACGATGCTACGTAGCCAGTAGTGGTAAATATATAGTTATATGCTACGCATACATAGCTTCAAACATGTACATAGCTAAGTGCGACAACAACAACGTTAATGGTGTTACACATAATGAAACTATTTAAAGTAACCTATTCAACATTTGAATATATTTGAATAGTCAACATTAGTTTCGTAAATTTCTTTTTTATTCAATAGTGAGTGAAAAAGTGAAATAGTGCACCGGATAATAGTGTACAATGAAATTGTACCAAAATTAACTCAATTAATTATTGACACGTGATTTATTTTAATGCAACTTAGCCAAAATAAACTGATTTAAACAGTTGCAATTAATATAAATGAGTTATTCAATGGAAGTTTACCAAAATAAACTATTACAAATTATTCACAAATAAAATATAACCTGCTAAATGGACATATGTATTTCAAATTTCAACCAAATCGGCCCAAATAGTGTCACTTTAATATGGTACTACAAGCAATATACTCACAAAATAATATGGCTGGAAGAAATACTGTCACATGCTCGTTTTTCTACTACCACAGGAAATGTATATTGTATAAACAGCTATGTTGTGTTTGTAGCCTGGGAGTCTATGTGTAGGTAAACATAAACTCCATGCACAAGGCTTATACACACCGCGTGACAACAAATATATTGCACAACGTGCGTGTCATGTTAGCCGTAGATTTGCAGAAAATTAAATAGGAGGACCTTTACCATATACCATCGTGTGAAGAACAAGTGCAAACGCTTACATCCAACATAAATTAATTGACGGATAGCATTTCTCACAAAAGACATTGGTAAGACGCACAACAGGCATGGATGTCGGACAGATTCCGAGACCTGATTTGTCGACGTTAACGTGCAAGGAAGTCAGGAGACCAAGCTTTGTTCCATCTACACAGAAACATGGTAAACCGTCTGAGCAAATTCTTCATTACAAAAAATAATACGACAAACAAATCGATGGATTAAAATATTCAAAACCGCGCAATTGGTGGAAGGGCATGAAAGAACTGCTAGGGTGCAACAACATTAGCAGTGACACCTTTTTGCTTCACCTCGCCAACCAAGTGTGTGAAGGTGATCTTCAGGACCTCAGCCAACAGAAACATTATTTCTTCAAGTCCGCGAGTGACCATCTACCTACATTGAGTGCATATGGCACTTCAGCTTGAAGTGCCATATGCACCCGCTGAATGTGCTATATCGGTTGAGGAGGTGGAACATCACCTTCACAACTTAGACACGAGTAAAGCACATGGTCCGGAATCAATGAGAAGAGACTGTAGTAAAATGGGACTAGTGATGAAGAAGAGGAAAACAAAATCGACGACCGGTATCGGTGTCAGCCTCACCCCGGACTACTTCTAAAAGGAGGAGAGCAACAACAGCATTTGAATGTTTTGATATGGTGGTGTACGAATGTAATATTTTTTCGGGGACAGAGCCAAAGGCCCAGATGACAAGTGTACAAGGAAACCATTGGCTTATCGAAAGTCCAACAATGTTCAACTACGTGTAACCCGCCCTCCTGAGATATGTGTCAACATTATTTTTAAATATGTTCACGCTGCTAGCAGTTATACAATCCGTAGACAATTTGTTCCATTCATTTGTTGTCCTCTGTGAGAGCGAATACTTCTTGATATCCAATCAACACTGATCCTTTACTAATTTTACCTCATGTCCTCTAGTTCTGCTATCTTTCTTGAGTGAGACAACATTTGTCTATCAATATTTTCATACCCATTAATATCTAAAAAAAAAAAATTTTATCTCCTCTAAACCTCCTTGTATCATATGAACGCTTATTGTTTTATTCGTAAGTCCTTTTCTTTTACAGTAGTGCCTAGAACAGTGTATCCCATATTATTGTTGTTTACATCCACGTTCCCGTGTCCTGCATGTAGGCATTTACATTTCCCAAAATGTAATAACATCTGCCATTGTTCAGACCATTTAACTAATTTGTCTAAATCGTTTTGTAAATGTTGCCATTGGCATTGCCCTATCAAAACGTGACTAATTAGTTCGAAGAGAAATAGGCTCTTGTAGTGACTGTATTTTATCCAATGCAACTCCGGGCAAGCAGCCTAGCACATAGTCCTAATAACACTATATGCTATATTTAATTAAACCGCGCGTTACTGTAGCTAAACATCTCCATGCAGCCGATATTACTGCGTTGTGTGACATTGGTGCAGTTGAGCAGGCATAATCACAGCTTTGATTGTAGAAGCTATTGGCTATTGTTTGACTTAGAAAATTGTCTGTGTGTCAGGCTAGATAATAATATATTATTATTGTTATTATTGTTATTATATATATATATATATATATATATATATATATATATATATATATATATATATATATATATATGTTATTGGTTCCTACTAATCAACACGATCATTACTGGTTAAACGCCACTCCAGTAGGATGTGTCCTATACTGGTTAATATATATATATATATATATATATATATATATATATATATATATTAACCAGTAATGCTCGTGTTGATTAGGAATAATCCATAACATATATATATATATATATATATATATATATATATATATATATATATAATGTCAGATAAACGTACATTTAATTTGGTACACGAGCTGAATACTACTTTGCGTAGTGTGATTATTAATATGACATTTAAATGTTAATAAACACTTTTTTAATATATACTAACTAAAATAGCATGGAAGACCTTCCGGGAAGCCAAAAGCCAGCAATAAGCGTCATTTAGTAGAAATAGTAGTAGTTGTCTTTTCAAAATGTCTAATCACCATATATAAATACCCATTTCATGTTCTGTGCAATATTTTGTAAGTACTTGGGTACAAGAAATGAAGGTGTGTAACCCTAACCCTACATTTATCTAACACCATCCCTAGTTAACCAAAACCCTAAAGTGGTTCATAGAAGACCTGGCCATTCCAATAGGCACAAGTACCAATAGGATTTGTATGTCGGCCATTGAAGAAAGACACAAAGCTTGTCCCTATCCCGACTCCACAACGGATTATTTGGTCCTAAAGACTGTTAAGGGAGTGGGCCGTTCACGTACTTACATTGACCAGCGCCAACTTATTTCCTTACGTGATTTGTCCCTCATCATTACATCCATTCCTTTGTCTAAATGTTCTTCCAACACTGTTGTTTTTCTCCGAGCAATTGTCAGTTTGATGTTCTTTGGTTTTCTAAGGGTTAGTGAGGTAACAGCTAGCCCACATAACTTTTCAGTGAGGTAACAGCTAGACTCATAACTTTTCAGTGAGGTAACAGTCCCATAACATTTCAGTGTCCCTGTGTCGCATAAAACCCTCTAAATTACGGCTGTGTTAAATTTATGCAAACACATTTCTGGCCGTCCTTTCAGCTTGGACGTCCTCCCCACAAGGAAAGCAGCTTTCCCATACCGTAGGAAGGTAGACTACATCAAGCTCAGGGGACATGAGCAGGGTCCTCTTTTTTGCTATGCTAATACGTTGCAAGTTAAAAAAACTGCGTTTGCAAAATACTTAAAGGCAGGCAAGAAAATATCCCCGCAATATTTTAGAATAGGGGCAGCCACATGGGCAGCGAAGTCAGGTTTTTCTTCCGAACAAATAAAAACCATGGGATGCTGGCATTCTGACTCCTACCAAAAATATATCCAAGTTGAATCTATCTCTAGCAAAATATTCATATAAAACCACCAACTACACCCGGTTACACACATATGCTGCCTGCTTCTGTTTCATATCGACCACCACACAAAGCGTATTAATTTTTTTTTTTTAATATGGGCCCTAATTATATTATTGAAATTGCCAATTTTGTATTGCAATTTGTTATAATAAACGAATCATTGCATCCCAAATTACCTATAGTATCCACAGTTGAGTTAAAAACAACGACCAAAACATCAGCATATAAACATATCTTTTAAATGTTGTGACCACGACTTCCGTTTATTTTATGTTATTGATTCCTCCTAATCAATATGATCATTACTGGTTAAACGCCGCTCATGTAGGACGTGTCCTATAGCTGATCTACAAAAATATAAAAAATATAAGATAAAGGTATATTTAATTTGATACAATAACACCTGATGTCCAAGAGCTGATACGTTGCGCAGTGTAATGATTAATATGAAATTTAAATGGTAGTAAACACCTTTTATGATATACTAACTAAAATAGCATGGAAGACCTTCCGGTAAGCCAAAAACCAGAGTTAAGCATCATTTAGTAGAAATAGTTGTAGTTGCCTTTTCAACATGTCTAATCACCACATATAAATACCCATTTCATTTTCTGTGCAATATTTTGAAAGTGCTAGGGTACAATAAATGAAGGTGTGTAACCCTAACCCCACTTTTATCTAACCCCATCCCTAGTTAACCAAAACCCTAAAGTGGTTCACAGAAGATATAGCCATTCCAATAAGCACAGGTACCATTAGGATGTGTCTGTCGGCCATTGAAGAAAGGCACAAACCTTGTCACTACCCCGACCCCATAGCGGATTATTTGTCATAAAGACTGTTAAGGGAGTGGGCCGTTCACGTACTTACTTTGACCAGCGCCAACCTATTTCCTCACGTTATTTGTCCCTCATCATTACATCCATTCCTTGGTCTAAATGTTCTTCCTACACTGTTGTTTTACTCCGAGCAATTGTCAGTTTGATGTTCTTTTGTTTTCTAAGGGTAAGTGGGGTAACAGCTAGCCCCCATAACTTTTCAGTGTCCCTGTATAGCATAAAGCTCTCTAAATTATGGCTGTATTCAATTTATACAAACACATTTTGTGGCCGTCCTTTCAGTTTGGTCGTCCTCCCCACAAGGAAACCAGCTTTCCCATACCGTAGGATGGTAGACTACATCAAGCTCATGGGACGTGAGCAGGGTTTTCTTTTTTGTATACTAATAAGTTGCAAGTTCAAAAATCTGCGTTTGCAAAATACTTAAAGGCAGACAAGAAAATATTCCCGCATTGATTTAGAATAGGTGCAGCCACATGGACAGCAACGTCAGGTTTTTCTCCTACCAAACATATATCCAAGTTGAATCCAAACATATATCCAAGTTGAATCCATCTCTAGCAAAATATATCCAAGTTGAATCCATCTCTAGCAAAATATTCATAAAAAACCACCAACTACACCAGGTTACACACATATACTGCCCCCGCCTGCTTCTGTTTCATATCGACCACCACACAAAGCGTATGCCAGCCCCTGACGCCTGCCGTGAAAATCGCTCCATCAAAGGGCCAGAACGGGACGACCGCAACAAGGGGGTGATCGCAACGTGACGGGGACAAAAAAGGGACGTGCAGTGATGAACACAACAACGGGACGTGCAGTGATGCTCACAATAACTTGACTTGCCTGTAATGAACATGACGCAGCAGTGATAACGTGACCTGGCATTGACGAGTGAAAAAAAGGTGAGTGACGATAGAAACTTGTCTTGACATTCTTCGCACCCTCAGAGGCAGCAACATGAAATTCGGCACTGCATAGTAGGCCGACCAAAACCGTTGATAGATAAATGGTCGTGAAGCGACTTATCCCGTTGTCAGCGGAGGAAAGGCAGCAAGGCAACTCACCTTCCGTGGGCAGGTGGGGAAGTCGTGAGGTGACTTTTCTCTCTGCCGGCGGAGGGTGGGTAGCTAGGCAATTTACCTTATGTTGGCAGAGGGAGGGTCGTGAGGCGACGTATCCCTGTGTTGGCAGGGGGCTGGTTGTAGTCGAGACTGATCAGACCTACTGTGCCAGCCAGTTCAGCATACATGGATTACTTTGTCTTTGAAACCCAATTGGGGGTTTTAAAAGGGCTGTGCCCATCAATTCATGTTAATCTAAACCTAAGCCACTACAATATTCGGTATAGAGTATTGCCAGTATTGATTCTCCTTTTGTTGTGGCTTTGCAGCGCTTGGGGAGATCCCACTCTGCAAGCAGATAGGGCCTGGGGGGACTACTTGGAACCCGCTTTTGTGTGTAGTGAATTTTTAAATAGTCTAGCTGGTACTGTGCTTGTGCAGTCTTATTTAAATATCGTGTTCCCTTGTAAATTGTTATGTTGGAACATTATATAACAGCAACAAGGGTTTTTTGGTCACACTTCTATTACTATCATATACCAGTTTGTCTTCTTCACTGATGTAATTATCTAGACAGACTATTTATTCTGACTGTGCACCCTATGCTGCAGGCATCTTACGTTTAATGCGGTGCGCACAGTGGCAATTACGTTGACACTCAACCTCCAAAATAAATTGGACGAATTGCTCATTTTCAACCTATATAGGATTTGGGTTTTTTCCACACAAACTTAGAAAGTGTTGCACGCCCCCGTTATTAACCAAATACACCGGGCATTCGTGGGTAATGGAACTGCTTAGGCACAGGAAAGTGTTTTCATGCATATAAACACAGTCACGGAAAAGGCAAGTGCCGTCACTAACACTAGTTCAAGCGATAAGCCTTATGTTAATGTTTGCCGCTTTAGCCTGACGCCTAAGTTAACTCGCTCAGTTTTCAACAACGCAACCAAAACATGGCGGCTTGTAGAATACTGCGCATGCGCGCCACATTCGTAGGGTTGCATTAAATGATATAGCCAGAGCTAATACAGCGCATGTAAACTAAGCGTGCTCTAAAACCACCTGTCGTTATTGTTGAAAAAAGGCGTATTAATATTTTCATAACTATTAAAAGTAAATCATGACATTTCGAAACAGTTTAATTAGCCAGAGAAATGAATATTACCAATTAAGATCTCTATATTCGTATTTAGTGATACATAGTCCGCGTCGCCGTGTGGTCGGTATTTTGCATAAACATTGACGCGTGAGAATACAGCGACAGGTGAGAATACAGCGACAGTTGTGCATCCTCGCGAGATAAGTGACATTGGCAGTCGGGAAGTCACAGTCCTGTGTCAATTTCGTATTTACCAACGTGCACTACCTACGTATGATTCCTTTGCTATGGTATAACTATACATACATATATATATATATATATATATATATATATATATATATATATATATATATATATATATATATATATATATATATATATATATATATATATATATATATATATATATATATATATATATATATACATACTTTTCCTTGGTATCCGAAGGGCATCCTATCATATTACGAAACATTTATAAGTAGTTATTATGTCCATCTCCTTCATTTTCGGGGTAAATTAAAATATACTTTGGGGAATACATCCGTTATCACTCACTTGACGTCGGCGCACTTGACGGCTAAGAGAGGAACTGATATTTAACAAGAGATCTAACAAGATTGCCATCTCGAACAACAAGTTCCAGATGGCAAGTGGACAAGGAAGCCATTGGCTTATCGAAAGTCCAACAATTTTCTCATCTAAGTGTAGCCCGCCCTTATCAGATATCTGTCAATTCTATTTTTAAACATATTCACACTACTAGCATTAACACAATAATTTGGAACTTTGTTCCATTCATTGGTCACCCTCTGTGAGAAAGAGTACTTTCTCATGTCCAACCTACACTGCTCCTTAACTAATGCTGCTTTGTGTCCCCTTGTTCTACTTTCTTCTTTAAGTGTGAAGAACACATTCCAGTTAACATCCTCATAACCATTCACTATTTTAAACACTTATATTTGGTCTCCTCTTAGTCTCCTGGTCTCTAGTGTTGTCAAACCACATTGTAATAAGCGACTTTCGTAACTAAGGTATCTTAATTCTGGAATCATCTTAGTTGCTCTTCGTTGTATTCTGTCTAGCTTATCTATGTCTTTTTTACGATATGGCCTCCATGCTTGAATACAATATTCCAAATGTGGTCTAACTATTGCTTTGTACAGGGGTACAATTAGGTGTTTCTCCTTATACATGATAGTTCTCCTAATTAGCCCTAGAATTTGATTTCCTTTCGAAGCAGCAATCCCACATTGCTCTGAAACTTTCATGTCAGCATTAAATGTTACTCCTAAATCCTTTTCTTGTGTGGTTCTACCTAGTACAGCATCCCCCATTTTATATTCCTCGTCCATATGTCCATGTCCAATGTGTATACATTTACACTTCCCAAAATTGAATAACATTTGCCATTTTTTTGACCATTTAACTAATTTTTCCAGATCATCCTGTAAACTTTGGTTATCTGTATCATTAGTAACCTTTCTGAATACTTTTGTGTCATCTGCAAATTTGAGTACTTTGCTAGATATGTCATCCTCCAAATCATTTACATATATTAAAAATAGTATAGGGCCTAATACTGATCCCTGTGGTACCCCACTCAAAACAGATTTCCAGTTTGAAATCTCACCATCTACTATTACTCTCTGTCTTCTGTGTGTAAGCCACTTTTCTATCCAGTTGATTACATCATTGCCTATACCATGGGCCTTTAGTTTAAGTAACAATCTTTGATGTGGCACTTTATCGAAAGCTTTCTGAAAATCTAAGTAGACAACATCCACTGGTGACCCGTCATCTACCCACTTTGTAATTTCTTCTAAAAAACATAAGAGATTGGTTAGACATAACCTTGCTTTTAGGAATCCATGTTGAGATGTATTTATTAATTTATGTTTTACGAGGAATTCCACCATGTGGTCTCTAATTAATGTTTCGAGTAATTTACATACAACTGATGTTAAACTTACTGGTCTGTAATTTTCTGGCTTCTTCCTCGACCCCTTCTTAAATAGCGGCGTAATGTTTGCTTCTTTCCATTCTGAAGGAACTATTCCTTCTTCTAGTGAAAAGTTAAATAAGTTTGCAAGTGGTGTACTAATTTGATCAACAATTTCCTTTAGCAGTTTTGGTGGTATCCCATCAACTCCAGGTGATTTATTATCTTTCATCTTCTTAATTGTCTTTGCTATCATTTCAGGAGTTACAAATAACTGCCCTAAATGTTCTGATTTATTGCCCTCAAATTTAGTCAATGGAACTGGAAGAGAGCTGATATCTTCTGTGGTAAAAACTGAGCTGAAATACTCATTCAGGATCTCTGCCATTTGGAACCCATCTGATATTATGTTTTCACTGTTGTTTTCCAGTGGTCCGACCTTATCTCGAACTTTCTGTTTACTCCTTACATAAGCATAGAAATTCTTACTGTCATTTTTTTTATTTTTTTTTCAAAGGTTCTTTTAGATTTTCTAATTTCAGCTGTAGCTAGGTTAAGTGCCTCTTTGTAGTTTGTGTAGTCTTCTACATGCTAGTTTTCAGACTGGATATTACCAGGGTGTTATCTATCATCTAGCAAGGTCCAGAGATCATAGAGCCCTGTGGATGACGTGTTGTCCTGGCGAGGGTTAAAGGGGAACAATGAACTGACATCAGTGAGCGCAAGTAGGAGGACTAATGGAGGACTATGGACTCGTAGGCTGCTGACAACTGTGGGTTGAAGGGATGTTCAGAGTGTACGGCAGAGCTAACACCAACAAAGAAAACAAACGTAAGTAAATTATTTTATTATTATGACGAAGCAAGCAGATGGTTCCACACACACACGTGTGTGTATATATATATATATATATATATATATATATATATATATATATATATATACCCAGCTAGCACAGTGACAATCAGCCAACCATATGCCAACCGTTGGCGCAACAGTTGCAACTATTGTTGGCGCAACGTTACTTTGCTCGTTGGGCCAACGTAGCACCTACGTCAACAGCAAACAACGTTATGCCAACAATCAACCAACGTTGCCCCAACCTCAGCCAACATTGCCCCAACAATCAGTCAACGTTGCCCCAACCATCCGCCAATTTTACCCCAACCATCAGCCAACGTTGCCCCAACCATCCGCCAACGTTCTCCCAACCATCAGCCAATGTTGTCCCAATCATCCGCTAACGTTACCCCAACCATAACCCAGTGTTTCAAACCTATACAAAATCGAACATATTTATAATAAAAATATTTGTTTAAAAAATGTTTCACAATATAAAATCACTGTTTTCACATGAGTATAATTGTACATAAAAAATACTGTATTATACCATTATGTATGCACAGATACAGCGTAGCAAATTCGTTCAGCTTTAAGAAAACACGAAATTAACATTTTGTTGTAATATACAAACATTCCCATCCATTTTTATAGACGCCAAATGTGTAGTCATAATGGCATTTTTGTAATATCATACTAACAATCATAACAATGCATTGACAGCATAATCGTAATTAAAATACAACCTTTATTATTATATATTTGAAAGCTGTACTAATGTATAAATAAGTATATAGGACATAGCTTATGCTATAATTACAAACGTTCTGCTTTCATATTCAAAGACATAGTCAGATATGGTTTCCCATTGCACTACATTTGGCACAATAAGAAATACAGTAACAATTAGCAAAATATGGCTTCACAATTACTAACCTATCACTAGTAATAGTAGAACACAACAGTTTTACAATTATTTCACATATATAACCTGACTAATACGTCCCCTACGTTTGTGCATTCAACATAATACCCATGCATGGGTGTACCAACATTGCCCCAACAATCAGTCAACGTTGCCCCAACCATCCGCCAATTTTACCCCAACCATCAGCCAACGTTGCCCCAACCATCCGCCAACGTTCTCCCAACCATCAGCCAATGTTGTCCCAATCATCCGCTAACGTTACCCCAACCATAACCCAGTGTTTCAAACCTATACAAAATCGAACATATTTATAATAAAAATATTTGTTTAAAAAATGTTTCACAATATAAAATCACTGTTTTCACATGAGTATAATTGTACATAAAAAATACTGTATTATACCATTATGTATGCACAGATACAGCGTAGCAAATTCGTTCAGCTTTAAGAAAACACGAAATTAACATTTTGTTGTAATATACAAACATTCCCATCCATTTTTATAGACGCCAAATGTGTAGTCATAATGGCATTTTTGTAATATCATACTAACAATCATAACAATGCATTGACAGCATAATCGTAATTAAAATACAACCTTTATTATTATATATTTGAAAGCTGTACTAATGTATAAATAAGTATATAGGACATAGCTTATGCTATAATTACAAACGTTCTGCTTTCATATTCAAAGACATAGTCAGATATGGTTTCCCATTGCACTACATTTGGCACAATAAGAAATACAGTAACAATTAGCAAAATATGGCTTCACAATTACTAACCTATCACTAGTAATAGTAGAACACAACAGTTTTACAATTATTTCACATATATAACCTGACTAATACGTCCCCTACGTTTGTGCATTCAACATAATACCCATGCATGGGTGTACCTATGTTAACTATACTATGGCATACATGTGAAAGTTAACTAGTCCCAGTGTAGATAATAATGGTCATATATGAAGATGACACAGCACCAGGATTTATATTCGCCCCTGAACATAGTAGAAGGCACACTGCAAAGGTCCTAATTGATACTGATTTTGCTGATGATAATGTTCTACTCTCTAACACAATAAGCCAAGCCCAGGGGCTACCGTACACAGTTGAATCAGCATGTATTTCAGTTGCCCTCCATTTCAAGTTCAACTACAAAGAGGGAAACAATACCTATGTGCAGATAAGCATACATAATTATATGTATATAGTGTTAGCTAGAGTATTTACAATGATATACACAAAAGTGAGGGAATAAACCCATTCAGATCAATTCGATATATAGACATGTTGACACGTAATATGCAAGTTTAGAAAGCGTATCGACACAGCAGTACAAATACATCGGGAGGGTGGGTTGGAATAAATTCAGAAGCTCGGATGATGTTCGTATGGCGCAGCGAAGAAAAGTGATTCAAAACATGGTCCCGCTCGCTATCTGCAAATTTCCCCAGCGTGCTCCGCTGGCCAGTAATATTTCCCGAAAAAGTCACATGATCGGTTGGTGTAATTGGGCCCGCTTAATTAAGCGCCTTACCGATAGAGGGGTGTGCAGGATAGAGATAGGAACAGGTTGTTTGTTAAACACACCTAGCTAATCAGGTAGGTGCTCGCTGCCCAGCCCCACAAAAAGGCTTTTCATCCTATAGGCCAACAATTCATTTCGTGTGTTTTCCGCAGCTCGATACTCCGTCGACTCCCGGTGTATTTGTGTTTACAATGAAATGGGGACAAGCTTGTGCAGACCTTTCCCTGTTTGTATAAATACACCATATACTTGGTAGGTTGGTAACGGGCAATCCAATTTTATTCATACCCAACAAATATTGCCGCTGTGCACACACTAATAGTGACTAAGTCTGCCACAAATTTTGCACAGCCTGGTATTAAGCTGATGTGTATGATCAATTAGTAAACAATACCATATAAGATTTAACATTATTGATATTTTCTACTGTAGCTAGCAACTGCCGAAGACAGTCTTTACAAAAAACCCTTGCTGCTCTTAAACAAAGCGACAGCATACAAAGAGGGAAACAATACCTATGTGCAGATAAGCATACATAATTATATGTATATAGTGCTAGCTAGAGTATTTACAATGATATACACAAAAGTGGGGGAATAAACCCCCCGACCCCACCTGTGTGCAGGTGGTGGCCCAACCCCCTTATATCATATACCAACTCTGACCACTCCTCCAAAAGTGTGTAAAAGTCGCTTCTGGTTACCATAACTAGGAATGTGGCGATTTTTTTGATCGATTTTTGCCTAGGGAATTACCATTAAATTCCTTCTCTGGCTATTGTTGTTTCTTGCTGGCTGTGACGACCACATAGTCCAGCAAACAACATGCGTAATTGGCGCTGGAATTGCCTTCTCAATAGGCAGTAGATGAAAAAATTGACCGTTGAATTTATCGGAATAAATATATTGCTCATGAAGAAATATAGTTTGTATGGTGTACATGTTAACATCTGCATTTGGCCAAAGATGTAGTACAATATACGATTGATGGTTGCCGGGGTCTGGCATACAACGAATGCAATGATTATGACAATCGTGACGAGCGTGATGTTGTTTACATCATTGCTTGACTGAGACGTCATTGTACTTCTGTCGCGCTGAGCTATCTTTAAACCACGCATCAGATGAACATTGAAGTAGATAATGATGACCAGCGGCAAGATGAAAACAAAGAGAACATTACATACGTTTTTATAGAGAATGTTGTACAGATATATAGATGCAATTCCCATATTATCCAATGTCTCGTTTACAGAGGTCGTATTATTATTGTCAACTATTGTCACATTATGCAACACGTAGCGGTACTCGAAGAAGCGCGGGATATTGTAAACACACATTGCGCCTGCCATGGTCAGGATTTCCAACTGAACGTTGTACTTCGTGCAGAGCCGGGGCGCGTCCATGGGGCGACACACTGCGATGTATCGATTGCCTGCGACAATCACTATCATCCAGATAGTCCACATATGGGTGATGTGTCCTAGTGGCCATACGTACGTTTGAAAAACTTCATAATATTGTAAAGACAGGTTGTAGTGATTTGATATGATAGAGTTTGCTTCAGTACATACATATATTGCAAGAAACATATTGTCCGTAAGTGCAAGAGCCTGAAGAATGTACGTGCCCACATGACCAAATGTGTGCTTGTGTAGTACAGCAAATGAGAGCGTATTTCCTATGAGACCAATTGCACATATGATGCACACAATGATAAAATAAACAAAATCGCATGACGTAAGCGATGACATGTCTTGACACATATATCACTTCGCAGTTATGTCGTGAGAACAAACAGCTGTCACACGGATGATAGTGATGATTTTGGCGTTGTGCCTTATTGTCACGGGTTCCTTTGTCTTTGTACAGTATTGTTATGATACACGTGTTGTACACGCATAGGTAATGCATTACCAATGTGGCTTTTAACACAACAAAAGCACATTTGTTATGGCAGAGTTCTTGTTGCAAAGTGTTCTTCAATGTCACAATTGTTCATCCCTATCATCGTAGTCACTGTTCTTTCTCTGTTCTTACATTCCACTCCAACCGTTTCTGTAGGTAGCACTTATCATCCACCGCCAGGTGCGGTGCTACTTATCAGCAAATAAGTGTTTGCTTATAGAGATCCCTTCCTTGCATTTAGCTACCTGTAAAAAACACACATACCCAATTCAATAAGGCAATCTACAAGTCAGTGTTGTTGGAGCTTCAATGCATGTAGTCAGGAAGGGAATGCAACGTCATGTTCGGGGAAGGGATTATCATGCACTTGGGTACTAACGTTGTGCAGAAACCCAGGCAACCACCAGTAGGATACTGAAAACGATAAAAAAAATTAAAGTCGCTTTCAATTTTTATCGACAGATTATTCACTAGGTAACACATTTATTGAGAGGGGGGTCACATTTTTGAAAAAAGGAGAGGGTTCACACTTTTGAGAAGGGTGATTGAAAATAACTTTTGAAAAGGGGTTTCACATTTGTGTAAAGGTGGTTCACATAAAAAGGGATTTCACAAAAGTGGGATTCACGTGAACCCCGTAAACCCTCCGTGGATACAAGACTGGCAATTATATACAAGGGTAAAAACATTGTAGAAGAATTGCGAAAAAGCATACTCAAGAAGTATATATTTGTGCGTAAGGGCATAATTACAATCACGTAATTTAACTATAATATGTCACATAACATCGAACTTGGTTGCTTGGCAACAAGATAATTGGACGAATGTCCAAAGTAAGATGTAGGCGATCGTACACTGTCTTATTTAACGAAGAAAGCGATCACCCAGAGCTTTTTTCCTCACGCATATACTCTTTTTTCATATAAAACAATACTATTTTTCCCTTATGGCCAGGTTCCAAGGTGATAAATGTCAATGTTCATCTTGTTTTCACAATTTGGGATTTTGACACAGTCTGTTAGTGCATTCTCTCTACAACAATCTCAGAATACCAGATTTCCTGATATCTCAAGAAAAATAAGCATTTAAAGCAGAAAATCGTACTGTGCATCTCCTTTAGAAGCTGAGAACCTTTACACTATTATTTGCGTTTTCTCAGTTTTGTCATTTATTGAAGGAAATCAAATGCCAACTTAATAAGGCTCTGACTCCACCTTTTAGCTTGTAATGAAAAGACGGAACCATTTGAAAGAAGAACTATCTATTTCATCATATTAGCTGCATGACGGGTAGCTGAGAAACATCCGATACAATACATATTTTAGAGCGCTTATTCGGTACGAATGCCGAAGTTTATGCCGTATGGTCAGATTGATGAAACTTCCATAATGGGTGACTTTTCACAAGTTGGCAAACATTATATGTTTCATCTCAATTGCGGCATGACTAGAAGCTGTGGGAAGTCGACACAATTCATCTCATACGAAATAATGGCTTACCTGAATGGCGATTACAACTGGCGACGTCAACTTTGTCTGGACCTGCAGCTGAGCTCGATTAATTGCAGGGAATGACGTGCACTCGGGCGCACACAACAGCGGGCAACACTTATGTGCGTACGCGAGTTGTATTTGCATTCTACTTGCGCGTTTGAATATGACAACACATCGCCTTGCTCTACGAAGTATACGCCGAATGTAGGCGCTCTCGACCTGATCTGCATTGGCCGAGTCCATTTTGTATAATTAGGGGTGTTCAGGTTCTTGCAGCAACATCGTCTGTGTGGATGCTGTAGTAATTCATCCCAAAACTGGCTTCATGTTGTCAGTCATTGACAAGGCCTATAAGAATAAATATGGGTTTACTGTTACATGCTCACAATTATAATAAGGTATATATTGCCAAACAAACTCACGGCAGATACAATTTATAATTGGCCGCGTTTTGCAAAACACACAAGACCAGCCGTCTGGTTTGTTAGTTTCCGTCTCATATTGCATTCCCGGCAATCATCTGACACAAAGTGGTGATGTTACCGAGTGAAGCCTATAATCGACGAGTCCAATTAGTGACAGAAACTACGAAAGTGCAATTGAAGGACAATTATGATTTGACTCGAAATATTGACTTTTAAACTTGATATGTTGCTTTATTGAAAGGTCAATCGAACACGTCCTGGTTTTATATGTATGTATGTACGTACGTTATGTATTGGACACCTTCCTGAATACGACTGCCCTGTATCAGTTTGTTCACCGTTAGACATGACTACCTCTTTATTTAGAGTGAGCTAAACCTATAACAAGAAAACAAATATGTATATATATATATATATATATATATATATATATATATATATATATATATATATATATATATATATATATATATATATATATATATATATATATATAAATATATACAAACGATTACCGGACTTTAAAAAGAAAGAAAACACTAAATTACTTAGTCTTCTTCCTAACACACATATCCATAATGCGAGACGAGAATATATCGCAAATATTCAGTGTTTCCGGTTCGGTGGTGCGATTACAATGGCCTCGGTTTTATTGTTGTTTAGCAGGATATTGCGGTGAGTCATCACTGCCTCGCTTCTTCGATGCATTGCTCTATGCGATATACTGCATCCGAAACTTACCCGTCCTGCCTTCCGGTGAATTCAACGTACATTTAGTGCAATATACATATAAATATTATTGCAGGTTATGTTTCCTGAAGATGGCCCCCAAAAGCAAAGTGTAAATGGAGAACATAATTGTGCCACACACAGAGCCTATGCATTTGATGTCCACAACTCCCGGAGAACACTGATTGAATATGGGATCCAACTAGGGTATGTGTTGTACAAAATTCCGCTCTCCGTTTACAATTTTCCTTTGGGGGTCATCTTCAGAATCTTAAAATACCATTATTATGCAGATGACACTCAGTTCTACGGTGACTTCACCGGAACGCAGGATGGAGAAGCTTCGGATGTAGTCGATGACATCGAACAATGAATCGAATAATGATTCACCACAATATCAGGCTAAACGACACTAAGACCGAGGTTACTGTCATCGAAGCACCAAACCGTTATATATATATATATATATATATATATATATATATATATATATATATATATATATATATATATATATATATATATATATATATATTTATATAAATATATATATATATATATATATATATATATATATATATATATATATATATATATATATATATATATATATATATATATATATATATATATATATATATATATATATATATATATATATATATATATATATATATATATGTTATAAAGACGTCTTACTTTGTTAGTGTTTTATTTTCAAAGTCCGGAAATCGTTTGTGAAAGGGAGATACATATTCGTTTTCTTGGAAACGGCGTCAATATATTGTAGTTTTTAGCTCTTATGAAATAAACAGGTATTCATTTATATATGTGAACAAACTGATACAGGGAGGTCGTATTGAAGGTGTCCAACATTTATGTATGTATGTATGTATGTATGTATGTATGATGTGTGTGTGTGTGTATATATATATACATATATATATATATATATATATATATATATATATATATATATATATATATACATATATATATATATATATATATATATATATATATACATATATATATATATATATATATATATATATATATATATATATATATATATATATATATATATATATATATATATATATATATATATATATATATATATATATATACATATATATATATATATATATATATATATATATATATGTATATGTATATATATATATATATATATATATATATACACATGGGCGCTGGGGACCTGGGAGCTTGGGGACTGAAGACCTGGGAGCTTGGGAGCCTGGGGACCTGGAAACCTCGGGGACTATGGACCTGGGAGACTGGGACGTGAGAGCATGGGGACTTGGGAGTATGGCTGCCTGGGAACCTGGGAGAATGGGGCATGGGGGTCCAGAGACACGGGGACCTGGGGACCTGGGAACCTGGCCTCTTATATATATGTATATATGTATGTGTATATATATATATATATATATATATATATATATATATATATATATATATATATATATATATATATATATATATATATATATATATATATATATATATATATATATTATATACATTTAGATCACGCATTTATATTAGTAATGTGGGTTTACTGTAAAAACGCGTTATTTTGATAGTCAAATTGACTTGCTGTTATTTTTCAAAATAAAATGGATCTTATTTCCTTGAGCTATGTCGTGCCACTGTGAATTGTTTACGATACTTAACATTAAAACAATTGTGATAATGAGTCTTCACTTCAAAGACGCGTGTAAGGCAATATAAATGTGTAAAGGAATTACATACAAACACGAACACAACTGATTCCATAAGAATAACACATTTGTTTACTCTGCTTCAGGGCATCCGAGGAACGACCATGTTTTTAATGTGTCAGCCTAATTTTACAAATTGTGCAAATGAAACCCTTATCAAAACGTTTCTTCTTGTCAATGTGTGCACCGATTATATGACGAAAGCTTAAAACAATCTAGGAAAATGTACATAACCGTTCAAACAACTCGTCCGGTTAATTAGAGGTGAGGCGTTGTGACAAGATGAGTAGCGGCAATGACACATTTGTACTGACGTGGTGACACATTTGTACTGACGTGGTGACACAGTTTGATAGACGTGGAGGCAGAGTTGGCCAACATGGTGAGGTTGTTGGACAGGGCAGTGACACAACTGGACAGACACGATGGTGCACATAGAGAGACGTGTTAGCACAGTTGGGCAGACGTGGCGAAACAATGAGACAGACGTTGTGATGTAGGTGGACCGACGTGGTGACGCTGCTGGACTGGCGTGGAGACACATTTGGGCAGACGTGGCGACACAATAGGACAGACGTGGTGAAATATTTGGACAGGCGTAATAACACATTTGGACAGGCGTGGTGACAAATTTGGGCAGAAGTTGCGACACAATAGGACAGACTTGGTGAGGCTGCTGGGCAGATGTGATGACACAGTTGGGCAGACATGTTGATTATGTTGAGCAGACGTGATGACACAGTTGAATAGACGTGGTGTCATATTCGGACGACACAGTAGGGGAAAGGTGGTCACACAGTTGGCTAGACCTGGTGACATAGCTGGATATATATGGTGACACAGTGCGACAGACGTGGTGACACAGTTGGACCGACATCGTGACACAGTTGGCCAATGGTTGTTATAAAGTTGGACGTACATGGTAACCCAGTTGGACCGACGAAGTAACGCAGTTGGGGAGACGTGGCGTCAAAGTGGAATTGGTGATTCATATGTGCAAATGTAGTGACACAGTTGAGTATGCATGGTGAAATATTTGGACAGACGTATTGACACATTTGGATAGCCGTGGTTACACAAATAGACACACGTCGTGACACAGTTGACCGTCGTCAAACGTGGTTGGCACAGTTCGACAGACGTGGTGATACATACGAATAGACACTAGGACACAGTTTGACAGACGTGGTGAGACAATTGGCCATACGTGTTGAACCAGTTTGACAGATGTAGTGGTACAGTTTGCCGACGTGGTGACCGCGTTTACACACGTGTCCACTCAGTTGGACTGACACAGTGACGCAGTTAGACAGACGTCGTGATAAACTTGGCCAGAGGTGGTTAAACATATGGATAGACGTGGTGACAAAGTTCGACAGATCTAGCGACACAGATGGCTAGATGTGGTGACACAGTTGGACTGAAGTGGCGACACAATATGACAAACTTGGTGACAGGGTTGGACCGACGTGTTGAGACTGCTGGGCAGACCTGATAACACATTTAGGCAGACATGTTGATTCAGTTGAGTAGATTTCCTTTAACTATGTGTTATTTTGCTCTCATTTTCTTTAACAGCGTGTCATGAAATACATTTTTGTGTAATTTGGTGTTTGGTGTTTTGTAAATTTGTTGGAATTATATTTGTTCCTACATACATAATTTATTTGTAGTTTTCGTGTTATCCAATTAATTTTGTACCAGGCATGTGAAAACATTCAATTAATTAAATTACAATTAACTCAGATATTAAATCAGATCAATTAAATAAAACTTGTGACGTGCGCCTAGTCGGCTGTTGTGTCGTACCATTGACTTACTGGATGGGTGATATGGTTCAGCTCGAAAATTCTCTTGGTATCTATGTCAGTAAATCCATTAATAATCTTGAAGTCATATCAGCCCTTTTGCTCCTATCTTGTAGAGACAGGAAGCCACGTTTTCGCAGTCTTAGATAATGTGGAAGCTTTGCACACTTTCTAATTTTTATTTACTTAAAAACAGGAAAACAGCGAAACATTGAAGTAGCGAAACATTCTGAAGTCCAAAATCATTCTCGAAAAAAGGTTAAATCGAACAAAATGCAAAAATGCTCAAATGTTAGCTAAAGCGTTTTGACACAAATATAACGCTGTTTACTAAGTGCGTAACACGTTCGCTATGTAGTAACGCGTTTAATCGTTATTCCTATGGCATAATATATATCATAATTGTTGATTTAATTTAATTGAAGAATTTGGGAGGTTAATTTAATTTAACTGGGAAATTTAATTCATTAAATGCTCAAGTGAATTGTCCGTTTTGTTTGTGTAGGTCCTACGAATTGTCCCTAGTATTCTATTTGATTTCTTGACTATGTAGTTTACTTGCCCCTTTACTTTTAGAGATTTATGAATGTGTACTCCTAGGTCTTTTTCCATATATATATATATATATATATATATATATATATATATATATATATATATATATATATATATATATATATATATATATATATATATATATATATATATATATATATATATATATATATATACATATATATATATATATATATATATACATATATATATATATACATATATATATATATATATATATATATATATATATATATATATATATATATATATATCGATTATATAAGTACATATCCCATAAAATAGTCATAGTTCGGGTTGTTGTATCCAATGTGCAGGCATTTGCATTTAGTGAAGTTGAATAGTAGGTGCCAATCCTGACACCATTTGTACATAGAATGGAGGTCTTCCTGGAGAGTAAAAGCCTATTCAACTTTAGAAACTTGCCTCAATGCGATTGTGTCATCAGCAAACTTTAACAGGGAGATTACTAAAGTTGAGTCAATGTCGTTTATAAACATAACAAATAACATTGGGTCGAGTATTGATCCCTGTGGTACACCACTGATCACTTTTTGCCAGTCTGACTCAGCAACACTTATGCACAATCTTTGTCTTCTATATGTTAGCCAACTTTCTATCCATCTGTTTGTCTCGCCTGTAATGCCATGAGCGGTTTGTTTTGAGATGGGTCTGCGATGAGGGACCGTATCAAACGCTTTATTGAAATCTAAGTAGATCACGTCAACTGGATATCCTCTGTCAATATAAGAAGTCACTTCTACTAGAAATATTAGCAGGTTACTAAAACAGCTTCTTTTTGGTCAAAAACCATGTTGTGAATCTATAATCAGCTTGTGTTGTTTAATATGTTCAGATATGGATTCCAGAATGAAGAACTCCATCACCTTGCATACTTGTGAAGTTGAACTAATTGGCCGGTAGTTTCCTGGCTTGGAATGGTGTCCTTTCTTGTAAATTGGAATGACATTTGCATCAGGCCAGTCTTGATGCAGAGTGGGTTCTCATTGTGAAGGAAATTATTTATGCACCCACATTCTGGGGGCATACATAAGTGACTAATCAAGATCTCATCAGGGAATTTTGCTAATTCATAGAATAAGAGTGTACTTTTAACATATTATACGATGCAATTCGATTTAACTTTGTAAATGTGGTTATATTAACACAACTATTCGACTGTAATGTTAACCCAAACCCCAAAACGGAGTGGTGACAGTGGGTAACAACGAGACCACGCCTCTGCATCTATACTCTGTTCTCGACGAATTCACGAAGCCGAGCGAGAGTTGAATAAGCGAGACTAGTAATAAGGCTAGTACAGGCAGCAATGCACAAAGGGGTCTTTGAAAGAGGAAGCGAGATCACAGACACAGGGGTCGTTGCAAGAGGTAGCGAGATCACATACATATGGGACGTTGCAATAGGAAGCGATATCACAGACGTATGGGTCGTTGCAGGAGGAAGCGATATCACAGACATAGGGGTCGGTGGAGGAGGAAGCGATATCACAGACATAGGGGTTGTTGAAGTGGAAGCGAGACCACATACATAGGGGTCGTTGGAGGAGGAAGCGAGATCACAGACATAGGGGTCGTTGAAGAGGAAGCGAGATCACATACATAGGGGTCGTTGGAGGAGGAAGCGAGATCACAGACATAGGAGTCGTTGGATGAGGAAGCGAGATCACAGACATAGGGGGTGTTGAAGAGGAAGCGAGATCACAGACATAGGGGTTGTTGAAGCGGAAGCGAGATCACAGACATAGGGTTAGTTGAAGAGGAAGCGAGATCACAGACATAGGGGTCGTTAGAGGAGGAAGCGAGACCACATACATAGGGGTAGTTGAAGAGGAAGCAAGATCACAGACATAGGGGTCGTTGGAGGAAGAAGCGAAATCACATACATAGGAGTCGTTGGATGAGGAAGCGAGATCACAGACATAGGGGTTGTTGAAGAGGAAGCAAGATCACAGACATAGGGGTCGTTAGAGGAGGAAGCGAGACCACATACATAGGGGTCGTTTGAGGAGGAAGCGAGATCACAGACATAGGGGTTGTTGAAGAGGAAGCAAGATCACAGACATAGGGGTCGTTAGAGGAGGAAGCGAGACCACATACATAGGGGTCGTTTGAGGAGGAAGCGAGATCACAGACATAGGGGTCGTTAGAGGAGGAAGCGAGATCACAGACATAGGGGTCGTTGCAGGAGGAAGCGAGACCACATACATAGGGGTAGTTGAAGAGGAAGCAAGATCACAGACATAGGGGTCGTTAGAGGAGGAAGCGAGATCACAGACATAGGGGTTGTTGAAGAGGAAGCGAGATCACATACATAGGGGTTGATGAAGTGGACGCGATATCACAGACATAGGGGTCGTTGCAAAAGGAAACGGGATCACGGAAATTGGAAAACACTTTTCTTCGCCGTGCTACGCAGTAAAAACCGTTCACCGCAACAACAACAAATATGTATGCACATGGCCGTATTCACCGAACACTTCGATCGATTCCTTTTTGGCGCTACACTGCACGGTAACTGGACAGCTAGCGGATGCAACCAAACTGTTTTGGTCTCACCGATGGGACAATTCGTTCCTTTCGGCATGAAAGGAATTTCGGTGAAGTGGTATGACCAGATGGGCATATGTACGGGTAGATAACATATTACATAATAATGAAAACGAATTTTAAAAAAATGCATTGTGAAGCATGCTGCTCTTTTTTCATTAGCGTGCCATAAACGTTATTACTAAAGTAAAACATTTCGAATTAGAATTATACTAATAATATTAATAATACTAATATTAATGATGACAAATCATGATAATGGATGTATGCAACAATTGAGCATATAAGCCATTAATAAAATAACAATGCACGCAATAATGAATTATAATATAAGTGTACCACAAGCATTAGTACAAAAATATTATTATTTCAAAATAGGTAAATAATATTAATAGTGATAATAGTAAAGCAGGTATGTATTTGTTGAACACATAAGCCATTACTATAAAGTATGGTTTACACGAATAGCAATAACTGGGATAGCTTATTTATAGTGACTTACAGTAGTGATGTACAAAACAGTAGTTATAAAATACACCACGCATCATCAAACAAGTATTGCATAGGTGTAAATGACTGTTTAGTAATTGCACATGAGCAAATGTTTAATTACCTTTTTTAAATATATTATTATGAATACATTCTTGAAGAGAATTATGAATGATAACAATATTCCAAATTGAGGGCCCAACATATGCCAGTGTATGTTGCTGACATTGGTTTTGCAGTATGGTATTGTAAGTTATTTCCATTTTGTATTTTAATTATGCATCAACGGATCCAGGTGTGACTTAGGGGTCTCAATACCCCCAAGGCCATGGAGGGGGGTCTAAGACCCCCCTGTGTCCGTTGCATATATTACTGTAAAGGACAAGTGTCAATACAAATACTGAAGTATTCGCAGCCGGCTAATATGAACCCTTCGGTAAGTAAAACGACACATGTGACGCCCCCCCGGGTTCGTAAGTAAAACGACATAAGACTACGACTGACTGAGACTCCCCCCGCCAACAAGCTTAGATTCTCCCCTGATTATGTGAGGATGTATACAGTGTTTACATGTCATTAAATATATCAAGTACCATACCCCTGTTGTGTTTATACATAAATACACAACATATGTATTTCTTTATCTGGAAAATGTAGGAATACAATAAACAAGCATGTGATAAGGCGGCAGCTTTACGCACATAGCATCGGTGTGAGGACTCATTGGGAAAGTAAAGTAACAGTCGTAGACTCTTCACAACGTCTTGTTATTGTTACATCGGTGTGAGGACTCATTAGGAAAGTAAAGTAACAGTGGTAGGCCCTTCACAACGTGTTGTTATTGTTACATCGGTGTGAGGACTCATTGGGAAAGTAAAGTAACAGTGGTAGGCCCTTCACAACGTGTTGTTATTGTTACATCGGTGTGAGGACTCATTGGGAACGTAAAGTAACAGTCGTAGGCCCTTCACAACGCGTTGTTATTGTTACATCGGTGTGAGGACTCATTGGGAAAGTAAAGTAACAGTGGTAGGCCCTTCACAACGTGTTGTTATTGTTACATCGGTGTGAGGACTCATTAGGAAAGTAAAGTAACAGTGGTAGGCCCTTCACAACGTGTTGTTATTGTTACATCGGTGTGAGGACTCATTAGGAAAGTAAAGTAACAGTGGTAGGCTCTTCACAACGCGTTGTTATTGTTACATCGGTGTGAGGACTCATTGGGAAAGTAAAGTAACAGTGGTAGGCCCTTCACAACGTGTTGTTATTGTTACATCGGTGTGAGGACTCATTAGGAAAGTAAAGTAACAGTGGTAGGCTCTTCACAACGTGTTGTTATTGTTACATCGGTGTGAGGACTCATTAGGAAAGTAAAGTAACAGTGGTAGGCTCTTCACAACGTGTTGTTATTGTTACATCGGTGTGAGGACTCATTAGGAAAGTAAAGTAACAGTGGTAGGCCCTTCACAACGTGTTGTTATTGTTACATCGGTGTGAGGACTCATTAGGAAAGTAAAGTAACAGTGGTAGGCTCTTCACAACGCGTTGTTATTGTTACATCGGTGTGAGGACTCATTGGGAAAGTAAAGTAACAGTGGTAGGCCCTTCACAACGTGTTGTTATTGTTACATCGGTGTGAGGACTCATTGGGAACGTAAAGTAACAGTCGTAGGCCCTTCACAACGCGTTGTTATTGTTACATCGGTGTGAGGACTCATTGGGAAAGTAAAGTAACAGTGGTAGGCCCTTCACAACGTGTTGTTATTGTTACATCGGTGTGAGGACTCATTAGGAAAGTAAAGTAACAGTGGTAGGCCCTTCACAACGTGTTGTTATTGTTACATCGGTGTGAGGACTCATTAGGAAAGTAAAGTAACAGTGGTAGGCTCTTCACAACGCGTTGTTATTGTTACATCGGTGTGAGGACTCATTGGGAAAGTAAAGTAACAGTGGTAGGCCCTTCACAACGTGTTGTTATTGTTACATCGGTGTGAGGACTCATTAGGAAAGTAAAGTAACAGTGGTAGGCCCTTCACAACGTGTTGTTATTGTTACATCGGTGTGAGGACTCATTAGGAAAGTAAAGTAACAGTGGTAGGCTCTTCACAACGCGTTGTTATTGTTACATCGGTGTGAGGACTCATTGGGAAAGTAAAGTAACAGTGGTAGGCCCTTCACAACGTGTTGTTATTGTTACATCGGTGTGAGGACTCATTAGGAAAGTAAAGTAACAGTGGTAGGCTCTTCACAACGTGTTGTTATTGTTACATCGGTGTGAGGACTCATTAGGAAAGTAAAGTAACAGTGGTAGGCCCTTCACAACGTGTTGTTATTGTTACATCGGTGTGAGGACTCATTAGGAAAGTAAAGTAACAGTGGTAGGCTCTTCACAACGCGTTGTTATTGTTACATCGGTGTGAGGACTCATTGGGAAAGTAAAGTAACAGTGGTAGGCCCTTCACAACGTGTTGTTATTGTTACATCGGTGTGAGGACTCATTAGGAAAGTAAAGTAACAGTGGTAGGCTCTTCACAACGTGTTGTTATTGTTACATCGGTGTGAGGACTCATTAGGAAAGTAAAGTAACAGTGGTAGGCTCTTCACAACGCGTTGTTATTGTTACATCGGTGTGAGGACTCATTGGGAAAGTAAAGTAACAGTGGTAGGCCCTTCACAACGTGTTGTTATTGTTACATCGGTGTGAGGACTCATCGGGAAAGTAAAGTAACAGTGGTAGGCCCTTCACAACGTGTTGTTATTGTTACATCGGTGTGAGGACTCATTAGGAAAGTAAAGTAACAGTGGTAGGCTCTTCACAACGCGTTGTTATCGTTACATCGGTGTGAGGACTCATTGGGAAAGTAAAGTAACAGTGGTAGGCCCTTCACAACGTGTTGTTATTGTTACATCGGTGTGAGGACTCATTAGGAAAGTAAAGTAACAGTGGTAGGCTCTTCACAACGCGTTGTTATTGTTACATCGGTGTGAGGACTCATTGGGAAAGTAAAGTAACAGTGGTACGCTCTTCACAACGTGTTGTTATTGTTACATCGGTGTGAGGACTCATTGGGAAAGTAAAGTAACAGTGGTAGGCTCTTCACAACGTGTTGTTATTGTTACATCGGTGTGAGGACTCATTGGGAAAGTAAAGTAACAGTGGTAGGCTCTTCACAACGCGTTGTTATTGTTATATGTAAATATTAATGGTACATTTAACAAAAATATTAATAATTTGGTATGTCTTAAATAAAGGTCGTGTATGATGAACACATCCAATAAGACTAATTATGCGTAATTTCTATCTTCTGCAGTAAATAGCATGCATATTATTTACGGGGACTTCCCCATTCGTTATTACAGTAAATTATATATGGATATGTAAATGCATAATATAGGTTCACAAGTTTGGTTGTGTCCAATACTTTATTATATATGTATTTTATAATGATTTCTTCAATTTCAAAATTAATAATTTATTAATATTCCCATCAATGCTATATTTCTTACAATGTATATTTTATTAAATCAACGTAAATGTAAATTTATTTTACTTAAACTTAGGGTATTGGTAAATGTCATTAAATATACTGCTAAAAATAATATTAATAAAACTTTATTTTGACACCTTCAAATCCGAGGCTATCGCCCCGTTCACCAGTGTGTACCAATATTATCAATTCACATTCACACGATAAAACTTGTATTTATATAGTGATTATAATAATAATGATACATGCCCCGTATAAAATGTTAAAAACTACACATAATGTTCGGTGTGTGTAAATTATTTAAAGAAAATGTTTACTGATTACATTGCATTTGTATATATATAAAGAATAAAATTAAAATAAATATTAAATAGGAAATAAAACGCTAATACCATCAATAGTATAGAACATAAATAAGATTGATCAGTTGTAATAACATAATTAAACATGTAATATCACAGCAGTAAACCCTTTAAGTGGAAAAAATAAATGTATTTAATAGTTTCTAGAATTGCGGGTGGTTGCCGTTTCCACGTATGTTGACAGTTTATTCCATAGAGTGGGGCCAGCGCAAGCAAATGCTCGGCGGCCGAAACGTTCCAAGTTCACCCGTGGCACGTCAGGAAGTAGTCCGCTGGCAGAGCGTAGGTAGCGTCGTGGTGTGTACTTGTGAAGCAGTGCAGCAAGGTACTCTGGTTTGCCTTCGTATATGTGTTTTTAATATTCAGCGAAATTTGATTGATTTTCAGCCAGATGGATAACTTTTTGTTTCACAATTTTAGTGTTGCTCCGTCTTATGCAGATTTTGCCTTGAATAAAGATATTAGTATCATATGCAAACACAAAGTGATAACGGATACAGAACTTAAGTCGTTTTTATATAGAAAAAACAGTAAGGGCACTAATATAGACCGGTGTGGAACACATCATGTTACATTCTTCAGAGAAGAATACATTTCATTACATTTTAGTCTATGTTGTCTGTTGTAAAAGTAGCTTATAATCAGTTCATGATTTTCTCTGATTCCATAATATGTGAATTTTCTTAATATAATAATGGATTTTCTTAATATAAATTATAAAGTATGGTACGTTTAAAAAAATATATATTTAGTTAATATATTATATATTAGTATTTCGAAACTTTTAGAATGCTGGCTAAATAGAAATACGTCTGTATTTTTCATTAATGGAGCATAATAATTCTTGAAAATGGGAACTATATTGGCAATGTTTAGATGATCTGGAATATATCATTTATTAAACGATAAGTTTACAACATGGAACAGCGATTGAAGCAAACCGAAATACACTTGTTTAGTGATGTTCGGCTGTATTCCATCTCACCCTGGACTAGAGTTACTTAATTATGTTTCGTTGTATGCCATCCCATCCCGGACTAAAGTTGTCTAAAGATGTTCGGCTGTATGGCATCTCATCCCGGACTAAAGTTACTTAATTATGTTTCGTTGTATGCCATCCCATCCCGGACTAAAGTTGTCTAAAGATGTTCGGCTGTATGGCATCTCATCCCGGACTAAAGTTACTTAATTATGTTTCGTTGTATGCCATCCCATCCCGGACTAAAGTTGTCTAAAGATGTTCGGTTGTATGCCATCTCATCCCGGACTAAAATTGGTGAGTGGCATGCTGTACGAATACGGTGCCAAATTGCAAATACGTATTATTTTGTTGTAACAAATGTGTCAATATAATTGTTCAAGTTCGATTACTTCGTATAAACTAATAACCTTACATGATGAGTTAGCTTCAGAGAACATTTCGTGTTCCAGTTAACCAAGTGAATTTGTCTCAGTGGAAAGTGCAAATTGATTCTACAAGTGATGAAGAAATGATGGCACCACATCACGGATATATTGTTCTACCCTCACTCCCTGTGATATCATACATCACTATAGCGCCCTTGTTTAAGGAACACGACAACTGTGGGTTTTGGGCGCACATTGCTAGTATTAATACAAATTTAAGAGTGATAATTCATGTCAAAACTTTAATTTTTTTTATTTTTCTTCGTGCGCACCTATAACGACATTCTTTGATAAACGTACCACAAAATGCACAACCTAATATTTTTATATTCAGTGTTAAGCTGCTGCATTGTACCACCTTTGCAAGATCATAAACACAATCCTGAAAACAAGTACGTTATTGTGTTTATAATAAATTTTCCTATTTATTCAATCCTGGTAGTTAAAGTCCATCGACCAGTCAACTGAAGACTCTGACGGACTCTGTGAGACATCTTGGCGCACATTATACAACATTGCAGCGTGTTTTCGAATAATATTCGAAAACACGCTGCAATTGTTGTTGAACATATTATGTTCAACAACAATCGTGACGATCAAATCAACACGCCACTCGAGTTTTGTTGAGTAACGGACCAACGTACACGACTGGTCAGTTTTAAGTCAATTAAGCCGACTACTCGCAACAAAAGTTTAGCAATGTAAGCCTATTATAACTACGTTGCGGTGGCGGTGGATGATCGGCTTATACAGTGGCGTCGCCGTGCGGACTAGGCGTTGTCGCCGTCTCGCTTCCAGTGGCGCCGCCGAGTGGACTAGGCGTTGTCGTCGTCTCGCTTCCAGAGCAGTGTTACGGACGACGACTTTAAAAAGACGATACGTTAATATACCCCCCAGAGCATAACTGACGGCTCGAACACGAGATAAAAACGCAATTTATTATTTAAGGTGATGATTTTTTACGTGGGGCACCCGTGGACAAACCACATTGAAAGTACACATCTTCGTTAAATAGACAATCAATATGTGCTGTGAAAAGTAAATATTATAAATATGTAAACTGGGAACATTTAATTCATTTTTCTTTTACAAAATATACGGCAGTATGTAGAAAGTCGTTGACAAAATAGCCTCGATCATCCACGCTCCCTCAGGTTTTCGCCACAAATGTCAAATCGTTTACCACAACCCCTGGTTTGTTCTTGTGCGCGAGAAAGTTCCCCAAACCTGGGCCAGGGGCCGGCAGCCGCGAATCCCCCCACCCGTTGACCTCAGTGATTGTCAAGAGCAAACAATAGTGTATGTGAATACACTTTTTATTCCCAAACAAATGCGATGTAATTTAAATGTCTGAGAACAGTAACACCGTAACAGGGAAACACCAGTTTTCTTTTGTAGTTTTTACTTGCAAAAGCGAATCGACACACCCGCTGGTGGAAAATCATTAAACCAAAACGTGGTGAAAGCCGCGAATTATACAAGACGGTGTGTGGCAGGGGTTTCACGCATGTTGATAATACATCTCCCACCAATCCCACCTCCCACCAATACCACCTCATAACAATCCTACCTACCAGCCAATCCCCAAATCCAACCATGGGAGGTGGTCCCACCGATCCCACCTCCAACCTTTCACCAATCCTACATCCCACCAATCCTACCTCCCACCAATCCCACCTCCCACCAATCCCACCTCCCATCAATCCCACTTCCCACCAATCCCACTTCCAACCAATCCCACCTACCACCAAATTTTAGGACCAACCTCCCACCACCCACTACTTGTCAACCCCTCATACTAACGTTTAATGGGCAAGTTCACTTTAACTGAAGCTAAATTACGGCTACTTATAAGATAAGTTCAACCAGTTTTCGTTACATTAAATGTTGAGAATCACTGGGTGAAAACCCAGTCCCACCAGTTTTGTTGGGGGGACAACCTCCCACTCCCAAATTTGAGAGTCCACCTCCCACCAATTGCACTTCCAATTTACCACGAATTTTAGGCCAACCTTCCGCTTACAACTTCCTGACACCCTAACCCCACACCCACTCACACTAGCGCACGATGGGAAAGTACACTGCTTAAAACTGTGAACGTTTAATTAATTTCTATATTAAAAAGTGTACGGCGGTATGTAGTAAGTGTACGACGGTATGTAGTAAGTGTACGACGGTATGTAGTAAGTGTACTGCGGTATGTAGTAAGTGTACGGTGGTATGTAGTAAGTGTACGGCGGTATGTAGTAAGTGTACGGTGGTATGTAGTAAGTGTACGGCGGTATGTAGTAAGCGTACGGCGGTATGTATTAATTGTACGGCGGTATGTAGTAAGTGTAAGGTAGTATGTAGTAAGTGTACGGCGGTATGTAGTAAGTGTACGGCGGTATGTAGTAAGTGTACTGCGGTATGTAGTAAGTGTACGGTGGTATGTAGTAAGTGTACGGCGGTATGTAGTAAGTGTACGGTGGTATGTAGTAAGTGTACGGCGGTATGTAGTAAGTGTACTGCGGTATGTAGTAAGTGTACGGTGGTATGTAGTAAGTGTACGGCGGTATGTAGTAAGTGTACAACGGTATGTATTAATTGTACGGCGGTATGTAGTAAGTGTAAGGTAGAATGTAGTAAGTGTACGGCGATATATAGTAAGTGTACGGCGGTATGTAGTAAGTGTACTGCGGTATGTAGTAAGTGTACGGTGGTATGTAGTAAGTGTACGGCGGTATGTAGTAAGTGTACGGTGGTATGTAGTAAGTGTACGGCGGTATGTAGTAAGTGTACGGTGGTATGTAGTAAGTGTACGGCGGTATGTAGTAAGTGTACGACGATGTGTAATAAGTGTACGGCGTTATGTAATAAGTGTACGGTGGTATGTAGTACATATACGGTGGTGTGTAGTAAGTGTACGGCGGTATGTAGTAAGTGTACGGTGGTATGTAGTAAATGTACGGCGGTATGTATTAAGTGTACGGCGGTATGTAGTAAGTATACGGCGGTATGTAGTAAGTGTACGGTGGTATGTAGTAAGTGTACGGTGGTATGTAGTAAGTGCACGGCGGCATGTAGTCAGTGTACGGTTGTATGTAGTAAGTGTACGGTGGTATGTAGTAAGTGTACGGCGTTATGCAGTAAGTGTACGGCGGTATGTAGTAAGTGTACGGTGGTATGTAGTAAGTGTACGGCGGTATGTAGTAAGTGTACGGCGGTATGTAGTAAGTGTACGGTGGTATGTAGTAAGTGTACGGTGGTATGTAGTAAGTGTACGGTGGTATGTAGTAAGTGTACGGCGGCATGTAGTCAGTGTACGGTTGTATGTGGTAAGTGTACGGTGGTATGTAGTAAGTGTACGGCGTTATGCAGTAAGTGTACGGTGGTATGTAGTAAGTGTACGGCGGTATGTAGTAAGTGTACGGTGGTATGTAGTAAGTGTACGGCGGTATGTATTAAGTGGTTGAAAAATTAGCCTCGATTAACCATGTTCTGTGATGTTTCGCCACAAGTCTCAAATTGTTTACTACAACCAACTGGGTAGTTGAGAAATATTCCCTGGAATAGGCCAGGGGCCGGCAGTGGCGTATTACCCCACACGTGGACCTCTTTGAATGTCAATAGCAACAAAGTTGTTTGTGAAGACACTTTTTATTCCAAAACAAACGCGATGTAATTGAAATGTCTGAGAACAGTAATAACTTAACAGGACATGGAGACACCAGAAATGTTTGTGCAGTACATACATGCAAGAACGAGTCGACACGCCCGCTGGTGGAACATAACTAGAGCAAAGCATGGTGGAGGCCGCGAATTAGTGTGTGTGGCAGGGGTTTCACGCATGTTGAGACTCCACCTCGCACCAATCGCACCTCCCACCAATTGTTAGGACCAACCTCGGACCACCCACTACCTCTCACCCCCTCACACTAGCTTTTAATGCGGAAGTTCAATTATAACTGAAACTACATTACGGGAAAATATGAGATAAGTTCAACCAGTATTCGTTGCGTTAAATGCTGAGACAAGCTGGGTGAGAAAACCCTATAACTATTACCGGTAAAATTAACTGAGGCCCAATCCCACTTGTTTTTTTGTTTTTTTGGGGGCGGGGGTAGAGCAACATCCCACTTCCCACCAATTTTCAGATTCCACCTCCACCAATTCCACATTCCATTTAACACTAATTTTAAGACCAATCATCCGCTCCCTACACCCAGACACCTTACCCCCGCATAATGGGAAAGTTCACCGCTTAAAATTTAAGCTATTCAAGTTATAGGTTCAACAGGTAGGCGGCTTACGTTAAATATTGAAATACGTTGGAAGCGAAAACCCTCAGCTATTACCAGTAACATTAACTGAGGCCATCGCGTGCGACACATTCACGCCCACGCACACCGCTCGGTAATACAACGGAAGTCACTGATATGATTCGTGTGTACAATGTTGGCGGATTACTATTCAAAATAACTTTTATGTGCTCCTCTTCACAAGTCTATGGAATTATCCCAGATCAGCACCAATATGTGGGAAAAATAATCAAATACTTACTTAACCTACAGTATTTTCCACCATAACTTATTAAAATAAAGAAAATCAGTACTTACTTCTAACCTACTTGCCTGCCTACCTACCTACCTACCAACTTATCTACCGACCTACCTTCCTAACCACCCATCTACTTTCCTTCCTACCCTAACAATTGTGAGCATGTAACAGTGAACCCATATTAATTTTGATAAGCCTTCTCAATGACTAACAACTTGAAACCAGTTTGTGGATGAATCATTACAGCATCCGCACAGACGATGTAGCCGCAAGAACCTGAACACCCCTAAGTATACGAAATGGACGCGGCCCCTGCCGATCAGGTCGTTGGCTTGAGCGCCCCATTCGGTAAATGTAGCCTGAGGCAACCTGTTCTTATATTCAAACATCCACACAGACGATGTAGCCGCAAGAACCTGAACACCCCTAAGTATACGAAATGGACGCGGCCCCTGCCGATCAGGTCGTTGGCTTGAGCGCCCCATTCGGTAAATGTAGCGTGAGGCAACCTGTTCTTATATTCAAACACGAAAGTACAGTTCCATTGCAACTTGCGAACGCACATAGATTTCGCGTGCCTTCGTATGCCTCCGAGTGTACGTTATTCCTAGCAATTAATCGATCGCGGCTGCAGGTCTATACAACATTTACGTCGCCAGATGTAATCACCATTCATATATGTCATTATTCCCTGTGTGCTTTAGAACTATTTTGTATCTTCTTTGTCACAGCTTTTATACATGCTGCTAATAGAGACAAGGAGGTTAAGAGGAGATCAGATTGAAGTTTTTAAGATATTGAATGGGTATGAAAATATTGATAGAAATATGTTTTTCTCACTCAAGAAGGATAGCAGAACTACAGGACATGAGGTAAAATTAGTAAAGGATCAATGTAGATTGGACATCAGGAAGCACTCGTTCTCACAGAGGACAATAAATGAATGGAACAAATTGTCTACAGATTGTGTAACTGCTAGCAGCGTGGATATGTTTAAAAACAAGGTTGACACGTATCTCAGGAGGGCGGGTTATAAGTAGATGAACATTGTTGGACTCTCGATAAGCCAATGGCTTCCTTGTCCACTTGCCATGTATGTATGTATGTATGTATGTATGTATGTATGTATGTATGTATGTATGTATGTATGTATGTATGTATGTATGTATGTATGTATGTATGTATGTATATATATATATATATATATATATATATATATATATATATATATATATATATATATATATATATATATATATATATATATATATATATATTACATTATCCGACCGCAGAAACAGAACAAGGTGACTTCACCGCTACAATGTGATTTATATTTGAGACAACCGGGTGATTTATATTTGAGACAATCGGGTGGCAGTAATTGACTTGGAGCAGCTCAGCCTAGTCATATGGATGGGAGCAACAACTGGGGTGGTGGAGAAAGTGGACGGAGGAAAAAGCGGTTGTGTCATTTGAAATAAAGTTGTATGTGAGAAAGATGTTAGGAGAAAGTGGTTCAAGGGACAGTGCCTTGGGAGAAAGCTGGTGTGTAAAAACAAATTTGAAGAAAGTGGAAGGGGTGAATATGGTTGTGAACAAGAGGTGGACGACAGGGCTTCACATGACCCTCTACTTGCCCGACCTCACTGATGTCTTGCCTTAAAACCGTTGATAATGGATACTTAAAGGAATAAAAACAACGAATGCTTGGAATCATATTATATTACTTATTGTTATAAACATGAGAGCCTGGGGGCTGAAGACCTGGGAACTTGGGGGCCTGGGGACCTGGGAACTTGGGGGCTTGGGGACCTGGGAACTTGGGGACTGTGGACCTGGGGGACTGGGACGTGGGAGCATTGGGACCTGGTAATTTGGGGGGCTGGGGACATGGTGGGAACTTGGGGGGCTGGAGACTTGGGAACTTGGGGGCCTGGGGACAAGGGAGCTTGGGGGAATGGGGACCTGATAATCTCGGGGATAGTGGACCTGGGGGACTGGGACGTGGGAGCATGGGGACTTGGGAGTATGGATGCCTGGGAACCTGGGGGAATGAGGACATGGGAGTCCGGAGGTATGGGCACCTGGGGACCTGGGAACCTGGCCTCTCCAATATGTTGAGTGTGTGGGTTCTCGAGTATACGAGCTGCCCCCTTTTAATGTCCCCAATGTTTAGTATAATAAATGAGCAGATATTATCGGGAATGGGAACCGTCCAAGGCAACGGATCGCAGCCACTAACTTCACTCCGCCCCAAAATATCAGTGCCCAGCTGGGCAGGAACATCTCGATGTGAACCATTGGGAAAGCTGGATTATAGCAACTGGACATAACACATTTACGGAAGGACACATAAGAAATAGGCTCCCATTTATATAATGTTGTAAACACTCCCATTTATATAATGTTGTAAACACTGTGATTGAGTTTGTTTGTATGCAGATAAATATGTTAGTTGTGCGCACATTCTTTAACTACACTATATACTCATTCCGGCTTTTGTTTAAGTTCTTTGCTGAAGAACGTGATTGAAGGAAGTGCCAAATAAGTTACTTCAGGCGAGTCAGTACTTGCAAACTGCGCATCAAGTTACAGCGCGCAGGAGAACAACTGTGTCATAGTCAATAAACATCGCAGTTGATTATTACGTGAAAATATAAGCAACGATAAGTTAACTTCTGCACTTAACTTCCTGGTGAGAGGTTAACTAACCCTGGGGAATTGTTATTTAGTCTGTATTATTATTTAACTATATCAGTATATTAATATACATTGCGATATTAATTATATAAACTTAACTTCCTGGTTAGAAGGGGAACTGAGTCAGGCAGTGAACGTGTCGTTGTCTTTTTAAATGTTGCACCGAACCAATCTCTAACACAGCGAGTAATTGATATGTTTATATATATATATATACATACATATATACATATATATATATATATATATATATATATATATATATATATATATATATATATATATATATATATATATATATATATATATATATATATATATATATATATATATATATATATATATATATATATATATATATATATATGTATATATATATATATATATATATATATATATATATATATATATATATATAATAAATATGGACTATTTGCTAGCATCACAATAATCAAGTTAACAAAGTGCCCTTTGCAGTGACTGTATGCCCTATTAGTTTCTTGTTCGTGCTTGCACTCCACGATGACTTTGCAGTGACTGTATGCCCTATTAGTTTCTTGTTCGTGCTTGCACTCCACGATGACTTTGCAGTGACTGTATGCCCTATTAGTTTCTTGTTCGTGCTTGCACTCCACGATGACTTTGCAGTGACTGTATGCCCTATTAGTTTCTTGTTCTTACTTGCACTCCACGATGACTTTGCAGTGACTGTATGCCCTATTAGTTTCTTGTTCGTGCTTGCACTCCACGATGGATGCCAGCCATTTTAGCATTGAGTTTTTTGGTACGGTATTGATTTTTTAAACTATGTGTTTGTCATGTTGAAGTGGAAGTTCGCGAGAACGTGCGCACGGGTATCTACGCGCCTGCTGACCGATCACAGGTAGCAGTGACATATGTGAGTGGTGGTTTCTCAGAAAAATTGCATTCACCGACATCAGAGACTGGGTGTCTCAGTCTTTACAAAGTGCGAGTTCCGGGATGAACTATTTTTGGGACAACGGGGTGGCAGTAAGTGACTAGAAACATATTAGTACGATGAGTATCATCGTTTTTAATGAGGGCGATGGCGAAAGTTATTGACAATAATTCGATGACGGGAACGAGAAAACATTAGTTGTCGTTGTCATTGTTCAGTACGTTGAACGAATCTGCCACCACTGACAGTTGCTAGGTATATTGTCTTACCATTAATTTGGTGTATAACATTAACAATACGGGTCACTGTTGAGGGCAGGTTTATAGCTGCATAACTATTGCAATACTATTAGTTTTATGGCTATCGCGATAGTATCACGGAATAGCGAATAGCCATGAAAGCAGTCCCATACCGCAGTTAATGGGTGGAGGTATCGCGTAACTTTGGAGGTAGTTGATGAAAAAATATCAATTGTTTAAATTACGCTGCTCTAATCAACGATTGCTGATGTAAAGTCAGCAAATAAATAACACTATATATTATGTTTGAATTGTTGTATTTATTTTATAATGTGTCACAAGTGCTGATGATTTATGTTACGAAATATCGTTACTACCGATAGTTCAGTGTACTATTTACAATAACTATTGATATTTAAATTTACTATCGACAGTACTGACTCGATACATCGACTCTTACGATGTATCGATAGTTCGATATAGAGTTACACCCGTTTAGCTATTCTTCCCGTGGCATACACAGCGCTGTAACCACAGCATATGACATACGATGGCCTTTAGTCAGTTATCGGTCACCACTTGCACCATTTTTAGATATGCGTGTACCAGTTTTAACTATTTAGCCCACTACAGCGTACATATGCATTGATGGAATTATTTTGTTATTACATATGAGGACCATTATATTATGCAATAAATTCTTAACAACATTGCTGACTTATAACATAAATGTGTTTTGTAATTTTGTTGGAAATATATTTGTTCTAACATACACAATATATTTGCAGATGTCATGTTATCCAGGTAGTTATGTACCAGAAATGTGACAGTTAACTAATTTGAACATTTGATTAATTAAATTACAATTAACTCATAAATTATCCAATTAAATGAAATTAACCTCACACATTTCTCAGGTCAATTAAATTAAACTTGTGACTTGCATCTAGTCGGATGTGGTTTTGTACTATTAACTTGTTGTGTCTTCCTGGATGGGTGATGTGGTTCATCTCGAATATTATCTTGGTATCTATGTCAGTAAATCCATTAATAATCTGGAAAACATCGAGCATATCAGCCCTTTTCCTCCTTCTTGTAGAGACAGGAAGCCACATTTTCGCAGTCTCAGATGATACGGAAGCTTAGAAATTCCAGTAATCATCTTATGGCCCTCCTCTGCACACTTAGAAGTAGCGTAACAGCGAAGCAGTCCGAAGTCCAAAAACATTCTCGACAAAAGACTAAATCGAACAAATCACCAAAAAAATTACTAAATGCAAAAATTCTCAAGTTTTAGCTATAGAGTTTTGATACATATGTAACGCTGTTTCCTAAATGTGTAACATGTTCGCAATGTAGTAACGCGTTGAGCTGTTTTTCCCGCGGCATAAACAGTTAATTGCTGATTTAATTTAATTGAATAATTTGGGAGGTCAATTTAATTTAATTGGGAAATTTCTGAGTTAATTTTATTTTAATTTGTTAAATGTTCAAGGTAATTGTCCCATGCATGGCAAAGTAACACGATTTGATATTAAGTTGCATCGCAGTACATATGTTAGCATTAAACCTTAACTTAGCTGATTTTAATGACAAGTGAGTCGTGTCATTTTGCTGTAATTTTCTTTAATTGCGTTAATGTTTGTCTCTTTTTTAACTGCCTGACACTGTTGTGTAATTTCTATAAATGCGTGACATTTGACCACTCTTAGCAAATGCGCTTAGCCACATATGTAACGCTGTTTTCTAAGTGTGTAACATGTTCACAACGTAATAACGCGGTTACCTATTCTTCTCATGAAATACCCGGTCAACTCAGTTAGATCAAATAATGTCAACGTAATTATGGAAATGTCAAATTAACTAGGTTAAATGGCAGCATTAATTAGGTCAAATGTGATATGATTTGAGATTCAAACACTTTTCGAAAGGTAATGGAGCGTTTAGAGTGGCGTCCTCCTACCGGTTTCCCTAGTGTCCTAACTCTAGCCCCTCCCAGCGAAACCGATAAGAGGTCGCCACCGTAGCAGAACGGAGGGATCGATTATCAAAGGTGAATTTATTTCACCTCTAAGTAAATAGTGGGCGTGTATGAGTACGCTTGAACACACAGTATATTATATTTTGTATGTAAAAATAGCACATGTTTAACAATGGGCTGCTCTGGAACCTGTTTTACGAGGAATTCTTGCAACCTTTCTTCCTTCTTTGTGTGACAGGATTGAGATAAATTTGGGGTTGATTGTCAAGTCTGCCTCAGTGGTAGTCACTCCCAAATGCAACGAAAATATGTTTGGCTGCCAGGCTCATCAATAGCTTCAGGTGTCAGCTGAAGGATATACACTAAAGAGGTGATGATGTATTGGCCTCTAATGGTTAGTTAGGTGACAATAAACACTGCAAGTGTCATATAGGCTCTTGCAATAACATCTTGCCTACGTGGAGTGCATCTTGTATAAACTCGGGTAAGTCATTACGACTGCACTATCGCCCGGTGTATTGTCCCGCTGCCGGGGTAACCCTAGTGCATCATTGTACCTATCGAAATTAATGAGCTTTAACGTTTTTTTATGCCAGCTATCATGAATGTTGTTGTAGTAGCTATCATGAATGGGTTTAATTATTATTTTTTAGCCGCTTATCTAGAGGAGCGTAGACCGCGTGATGTCTTCTCTGGATTATAAAGACAGCTAGTTTGTATCAACGAGTAGAACGGTACCTCTGTTTTAGTGACACGCCTAAGTGTGTGAATCGGCGGAATGTCGTTGGTCGCATAACAAAATGAGGACATCGACAGGCAGTCAAGTTGTGATACAGTTCAAATATCAGCCACGTCTCCGGGAAATGACCGCTACGTAAGCAGTTGGGTTGGTAGGCTGGGGAGCTGTGGAGTATAAACAAGTTTAAACTGGTGGGATTTTAGGCTACGGCGAAATGTTGTTATATTTCCTACACATTTAACACTAATATGGAGTCAGTTCCACAGAGTCGGTGCAGCAACTAAAAAAGCTGTAGTTCTGACATTTGTCTGAATACTGGGAATGAAAATTATAATTATATAACCGAAGCTGACTAGGCTAACTTGGTGGATTCATTCAATGCAAAACTGGCTTCAAGGTGTCAGTCATCGCTAAGGCGTATCAGCGTAATTTCTGGGTTTACAGCTACATTAGATAGGAATTACAACTTTTCTTATTTTAATAATTCATGATGAAACATGAACATCGCGTGAAATCACGCATCCATTGTTTGCCAACTGCCCAGACCGTTATGCGCAACACTTCCACTGTTAAGAATTAAATAAGGGCTTAAATTATTAATCGTGACATTTTACTACCTGTTTTACGTGTTCGTTTATAAATATATTGTGTGTTTAAGTACGCTGTTTATAAAATTCATCTATATTTATATGAATTTATCTCGTGCAATATACTGCAAATAATGAAAAAAACAATTATTTAGGTAAAAATTTAGAAAATATGTTTCCTGCATTTTGACAGCTAGAAATTTGGTCGGGCGGCAAGTACTTACGCCTTCCGTGGTGCTGGTATGAATACTAAGTTTTATTTCAACATTTAAGGTCGACACCATTTAACAGGGTCGGCCAGATTGACGGAAACATAAATATGATTTTGATAGGCCTAAAGGGAAGGTCGTTGTACTGGCGCGAAAGGCTACAGACTCGAAAATAGTTACCGTCTGCTGCTGATGTAATAAAGTATTTATTTCCATAAAACTCCCGACAAATAACATTTATAGTTTGGCATTTGACCTGATTGATTACACCTTTGACATAACCTCGATTATCGTCGACTTTCGGCTATAATAGATACCGTTCTTGTTGGAGTGTGTACTTTATTTAGACTACGAGCGAGTTGGCAAGACATCTGTTGGCAAGACATCCGAGTGCCCGCGTAATTAGGCGAGTCATCGCCCCACTATCGGCTGCACGGATATATTGAGTTACAGTAACCCGTTCGTTAACTACACGCAGCATATCATATTATCAGGCCTATATACTAGCCGAGTTGCCCGGCGTTACACGGAAGAAAAGTCAACCAAAATTATGTCTCTTCGCACTACCAGTTAAATTTTGGAAGGGCTATGCCAATGGCAATGAAAACATCATGCCCCACAAGTCATGTACAACTGCCGGTTTCAGGAATTGTTCGTAACGTACGAAGGAACTTCTGTGGACGTTTGACGTTTGACTTCCATAGGCGTTGCAACCTGCGCATACTCGTAAAATAGCTATTAATATATATAGATCAATATATTTGTTGCCACGCGATGTCCATGCCTTGTGCAAGGAGACTGATTTTTACCTACAAATTGACTCTCACGCTACAAACATCACATAGTTGTTCATACAATATATATTTCCTTTTATGGTAGAAACAAAGAGCATGTGACAGTATTATTAAGCGACATTGTTTTTGAATATATTGCTTGTAGTAGCAATATATTCAAAATATATATATTTACAGAGAGAGAGAGAGAGAGAGAGAGAGAGAGAGAGCGAGAGAGAGAGGGAGAGAGATATATATATATATATATAGATAGAGAGAGATAGAGAGAGAGAGAGAGAGAGATAGAGAGAGAGAGAGAGATAGATAGAGAGAGAGAAGAGAGAGAGAGAGAGAGAGAGAGAGAGAGAGAGAGAGAGATAGAGAGAAATATATATATATATATATATATATATATAGAGATAGTGAGAGAGAGAGAGAGAGAGAGAGAGATAGAGATAGAGAGAGAGAAATAGATAGAGAGAGAGAGAGATATAGAGAGAAAGAGATATATATATATATATATATATATATATATATATATATATATATATATATATATATATATATATATATAGAGAGAGAGAGAGAGAGAGAGAGAGAGAGAGAGAGCGAGAGAGAGAGAGTGGATGGTGTGGACGTCGTGGGCAGGGTGGAAGTTGTGGACGGGGTGGACGGTGTGGATTAGGAAGACGGTGTGGACTGTGTGGACGACGTGGGCGGGTGGACGCGGAGGACGGGGTGGACGGGGAGGACGGTGTGGGTGATGAAGATGGTGTGGAATTTGTAGAAGGCGTGGTTCGGATGGACGGGGAGGAGGGGGTGGATGGGGTGGACGGTGGACGGTGTGGATGAGGAAGATGGTGTGGACGGCGTGGGCAGGGTGGACGGGGTGCACGGGGTGGACGGGGTGGATGGGGTGGACGGGAAGGACGGGTTGGACGGCGTGGGCGGTGTGGACGGGATGGGCGGGGTGGAAGGTGTGGTCGGTTTGGACGGGGTGCACGGGATGGACAGTGTGGACGGCGTGGGCGGGGTGGACGGTGTGGAAGGTGTAGACGGCGTGGATGGGGTGGAAGGTGTGGATGAGAAAACGGTGTGGACGGGGTGGACGAGGAAGACGGTGTGGACTGTGTGGACGGGGTGGACGAGGAAGACGGTGTGGACTGTGTGGACGGCGTGAACGGTGTTGACGGTGTGGAAGGTGTGGATGAGGAAGATGGTGTGGACGGGGTGGGCGGGGAGGACGGGGTGAACGGGGTGGACGGGGTGTAAAATGTGGATGAGAAAGACGGTGTGGACGGGGTGGACGGTGTGGATGAAGAAAACGTTGTGGACTGTGTGGACGGCGTGGGCGGGGTTGACGGTGTGGACGGGGTTGACGATGCGGACGTTGTGGACGGTGTGGACGGTGTGGACGGCGTGGGGGGTGGAAGGTATGAGCGGGGTGGAGGGTGTGGACCGGGTGGGCGGGGTGGACGGGTTGGACGGTATGGACGGTGTGGACGGGGTGGACGGTGTGGATGAGGAAGACGGTGTGGACAGTATGGACGGCGTTGGTGCGGTAGACGGGGAGGACGGGGTGAAATGTGTGGAAGGTGTGGACGGTGTGGGTGAGGAAGATGGTGTGGACGTTAAGCGTTGTTTCAGTGATTATGTATATTTGCATATATTGTTTTACGCTTTCGTCATATAACCAACATATACAAAAACACATTGACAGTAATATACATTTTGGTCAGGGTTACATTTGCAAAATATGCAAAATTAGACACATTTAGATATGGTCGTTTCTCGGATTGACTGAGCCTGAGGAGTCAGTCGAGGCTTCACTTCGTATGGCTGAATTTGTGCTCAGTTTTTTCTCATGTAATAATCTTTACACTTTTTGTATTGCCCTACCAGGGACGTCGAAGTGATGCGACATTGTAACAGTGTTTAGATATGTTAAGTTCCAAAACACTCCACAGTGGCATAACATTGCGCTAGGTACAAAGATTCATTTTCCTTTTACTGCAAAAGATCGGTCAATCTGACATTCAAAATACGTGTTTTTCCTGTAAACACCAATTACTAATCTAAATGTGTTATCTTTGTCAATATGACATTCGTGCAGGTCCATGGTATGCGTTGCCTTATGGTGCAAATACACACGGTGATTATATCTACCACATGCATACGACCAATCTCTCTGTCTGGCGTAAAGGTGACGAATGATATATTGTACCAACATGTTTACTTCCACAGTGTCCAAGCAACCAACTGGGAGCGCCATGTTTACTTCCACTGTGTCCAAGCAACCAACTGGGAGCGCCATGTTTACTTCCACTGTGTCCAAGCAACCAACTGGGAGCGCCTTGTTTACTTCCACAGTGTCCAATCAACCAACTGGGAGCGTCATGTTTACTTTCACAGTATCCAAACAACCAACAGAGAGCGCCAACGGTGGTTTTTATTCGCGTGCAATTAGGGTTTACGACCAGATTGGTATCAGCATCTATGTGTAATGTTTATATCATTAAACCCAACCCAAACCGACAGTTTATGTCAGAGGTAAACCGCCTCGGTCTACATGTATAGATGAGTAGTTAGACGGAAAACGACGCTGGTTGAAGTAGTAGGTTGCCTCCAGCTGTAATCCACCTGAAGCGAACGTGTGAGAGCCCAGCGTAGGCGCACCTATTGCTGTAGATCACCGTGACTCAAGTCGAGAGGAAGGAAGGGGAATATAGTATGGTCATGCCAAAAGGTATATCGACAGACTGAGTCAGCTAACACCATAGCCAAAATATATATAATATTAGATTAGTTAATATTACATAGGTTATGTTGCATGTATATATTTCAATAACACACCGGGCACACAGTGAATTTTTTTTAAACGAAATCCAAAGTTACCATAACTATGTCTTCCATTGTGCAGCCATCATAGTTTTCTGAATATGTATTCTTTCAAACGTATAACCCTGAATATGATTGCAGTGGGGTGATTTTTGAAGTACTTTTAATAACAAATTAACTACAATGCAGCTATTTATACGTGGGTAAACGGTCATGCATTCTGATAAATATTAATGGCGTGATATTGAACAATGATAGGATATTCCGTTGTTCTCATTTCTTCGAATGTTGCCGCTGATATATTCACTGCAACATTCACTGCATAATCACTGTAGAAAGCCGGCCATACACATACCGATTCTTCAGTGGCCAACATTTTGGCGACTACGTTTTCAGTTGGCAACTCAAATGTGGTCGTTATGTGTATGTTCTCCACCAACAGTTGGCAACACTTTTTGTGGACATCTGACATCTGAAAAATCGGTCGGCCGAATTTGTCGACATAAAAAACTGTTCGTGACTAACAATCGGCATGTGTATGCGGGCTTGAGTTTGAGGGATGTTTACTCGTTGCTCATACTCGGATTAATACCCAGCAGTATTTGTCGGGATGCACAACACTATCACGTAAATGTACATATATGCATTGGTACATTGTGTCGTCAGTCAATATATTGAATTTGCGGCGTAATACTGGCTGTCGTCGTAACGTTTAGACGTAATACTGGCTGTCGTCGTAACGTTTAGACGTAATACTGGCTGTCGTCGTAACGTTTAGACGTAATACTGGCTGTCGTCGTAACGTTTAGACGACGTAATACTGGCTGTCGTCGTAACGTTTAGACGTAATACTGGCTGTCGTCGTAACGTTTAGACGTAATACTGGCTGTCGTCGCAACGTTTATACGTAATACTGGCTGTCGTCGTAACGTTTAGACGTAATACTGGCTGTCGTCGTAACGTTTAGACGTAATACTGGCTGTCGTCGTAACGTTTAGACGTAATACTGGTTGTCGTCGTAACGTTTAGACGACGTAATACTGGCTGTCGTCGTAACGTTTAGACGTAATACTGGCTGTCGTCGTAACGTTTAGACATAATACTGGCTGTCGTCGTAACGTTTAGACGTAATACTGGCTGTCGTCGTAACGTTTAGACGTAATACTGGCTGTCGTCGTAACGTTTAGACGTAATACTGGCTGTCGTCGTAACGTTTAGACGACGTAATACTGGCTGTCGTCGTAACGTTTAGACGTAATACTGGCTGTCGTCGTAACGTTTAGACGTAATACTGGCTGTCGTCGTAACGTTTAGACGTAATACTGGCTGTCGTCGTAACGTTTAGACGTAATACTGGCTGTCGTCGTAACGTTTAGACGTAATACTGGCTGTCGTCGTAACGTTTATACGTAATACTGGCTGTCGTCGTAACGTTTAGACGTAATACTGGCTGTCGTCGTAACGTTTAGACGACGTAATACTGGCTGTCGTCGTAACGTTTAGACGTAATACTGGCTGTCGTCGTAACGTTTAGACGACGTAATACTGGCTGTCGTCGTAACGTTTAGACGTAATACTGGCTGTCGTCGTAACGTTTAGACGACGTAATACTGGCTGTCGTCGTAACGTTTAGACGTAATACTGGCTGTCGTCGTAACGTTTAGACGTAATACTGGCTGTCGTCGTAACGTTTAGACGTAATACTGGCTGTCGTCGTAACGTTTAGACGTAATACTGGCTGTCGTCGTAACGTTTAGACGTAATACTGGCTGTCGTCGTAACGTTTAGACGTAATACTGGCTGTCGTCGTAACGTTTAGACGTAATACTGGCTGTCGTCGTAACGTTTAGACGTAATACTGGCTGTCGTCGTAACGTTTAGACGCATGACGTTGTCTAGAAGTGTAAGTATCTGTTCCAAGCCTGCGCCTTATGTCATACAATTTAATATCCCTACCTAATTTGACTGCATGTTCATAAACTGGTGTGGAGCCTCAGCTAGTTTATGTATCAGTCATAACTGAAAACATGTGTGAGTGAGAAAATGGCAATCCATTTATTTAATAGAGTAATCATAGGCATAGAATGCCGAAGAACCCCTACATAGGAGTGACAATCACAATTGGTTACAAGTGCCATAGTAATTACCAAGTTGATTAGCCATACACATACATGTACAAACAGAAAGGCTGAGGTACTCGATCCCCCACCTCCCACGGTACGGGGGAGACCACCCCACCCCAGGCGAAGCGCCAGGCATAATTAAACAATTAGTGTTCCAATGTTAAACAACGTGCGTTAAACGGTCACACTTCCCGCACATATGCGTTGAAAGACACAACTGAGAACACAGTCCAGGGACAGCACCTCACGAGCAGCTGGACCAATCACCTCCCGCCTCACGATCAGCTGGACCAAGCACCTCCCGCCTCACGATCAGCGCCAGGTCCAACCACCAGACGAGCCGCCCTGAAACAACACAATAATTTTTTGGCAGACAAAATGCAACAGTGAGAATTAAATTATGGTTTCTTCATTGGTGAAGCAAATTATTTAATTATAATGTAACTATTAAATGATGTGGAGCGCCATCGACCCATTGCCTTGATTTGCTCGGTGCTGAACCTCATTTTCACAGCCCAAGTTGTGGCACCAATACGAACGGAATGAGGTGAGATCTGTTTAGCGTCCAGCTATGCAGCTGTTGCCGCCTTCTTCAACATGTTAGAGAAATATGACGGAGACAAAGAAAGCTTGTCCGAAAACCTGAACAATGGCCCACTATCATGGCCCCGTAATTTTACATACTCTTTCAGCAACCTGTGGGGACATGTGCTGCCACCTGTGGGTTGAATGTCGAATTTGAAAGGGCGGCTTGTACTGTGTTTATAGGACAAAAAGTGAGTTTTATCATTGATTTTGTTACATGACACTGACTCTTGTTAACATTATGTTCCCTTTTGTTACCTCACTGAACCGGAGAAAAGCAAAGAACATTAATGCGAACATGGCTTTGAGCAAAGCGAGAGTGAAAGAAGTTCACCCAGTTGCTGACATTGCCTTAACTAATTTCTTCAAATCATGTGTAGAAAGAGGACTACGCATATCTATACTCGGTCGGTGTTTAGCAACGCCACGCATGTGTTTAGTGACAAGGTAGTTGGATGTTGGATCAATTGATTTATGGACATCCGAATTAGCCGCTAAATATGTACGAATTTTACTTGGTGACTTCTCTCTCCCGTCTACATGAAGTTAACACATGTGATGTTCAATTCCTTCCGATACATGCATCGTTACGTTCTCAGTCTGGATATATAATGTGTTACTTGTTGTTGGCTTGAACCATCCCATGGACTACCGATAGGACGACCAAGTAGAAGTTTTGCTTTCAAGACTTTGTTGGACAGTCTGCAATTAATAGTTGTTTACAAATGTTTGCAACTGTAGCAAGTCTCAATGACATGGCTACATTTTAATTTGATTTGGCTTCTGACCACGAATATTGATTTGATTTTTATTATATTGAATGAATATGCTGCATATAATGTTATGTATAGCTTCTTAACAAGAATATGTTTGTATTTTAATATATTTAAATTAATATTAATCGACTTTTAAATTTAAGATTATCAACCAACCGGATACTCTCGTCAAAGTTGGAAACTGTGTATGACTGTGTTTGACATCTAACCATTCCGCGAATATTGATTTGGTGTTATAATGATGTAGATGTTAATACATTTTTTTGCTATATTTAAATTACTATTGACTTGACAATTTCAGGTTGTCAACCCACCGACTAATATCAACACATTTTAAACTTTTTTTTTTGTATGTTTATTCTTAGGTGTAATTGGTATTATCTATGAAATAAAATTGTGTGTGTGTGTGTGTGTGTGTGTGTGTGTGTGTGTGTGTGTGTGTGTGTGTGTGTGTGTGTGTGTGTGTGTGTGTGTGTGTGTGTGTGTGTGCATATATTAGCTATCGACTAGCAATGAAGCATATTAGTATATGAAATATTAGGCATTTACTCTTACAGACTCTACAGTATGTAGGAAAGAAACATTAAAATATTATTGCTTTTTACAGAGAGATCACAATTGTCATTTTTAATATATCTGACACAGGATCTGTATTAAGTGGTTTGTTGTAGATGCGTGCTTCAAGGTTTACAATAAATTATATGATTGTGATTGTTTGACTATGCATAAATCAATATTGTCGAATCCGCATGATTAATTATATCTTGATATGTTCATCTCTAGTAATACTGATTCAGCTGAATTGTTCGGAGATAAAATATATGCTTAATAAACGTTGTAAGGTTAACATTTATTATTGATACTTTTACTACACGAGTAAAACCTCCACTAGTAACATGTCGGCTTAAACTGGTTAGAAATATGTTAGGATTTCACTAATTGTTTTTCATGAATCTTACTAGTTATTTTGATATGTTTGAATATTGATGAGTTGTCAATAAATGTTATAATATTGCTTGATTAATTGTGTTTGTGCATGCAGAAAACACATGTGTAGCTGCTTGTGGACACAGCATACTTTAAATTAACGATGTTGGAAGAGTTTTGTCATGCATAAATCATTGAAAACGCGTCATACTTTTTGTTGCGATAAGATTTAGTATTACTAGTGTCACTAGACATGTCAGATGTCGTTCTCGTTGACAATAGCGTCTAGGGTCGTCTGAACGATAAGTTAACTTGATACTGGTTTAATGTTTGGCTTAGATCCGGCCGCATAAAACATAACGTTGCTCGCTCGAGGCGGCGCTGTTATAAATAACTAGTGCATGCGCCAAGTTACCGATCAAATCCGCCTGGTACAACCGCCGGCCGTCATAATCCAAATTGGAAAGAACGATTTCGACAGCGCGTGTATCGGTTTTGTTCGTCCTCTCATACGTCAAAATGCCTGTATGAAAGACCTGCTCTGCCCGTATAAAATTTGTTTTGAAACTTCAATTTTAATATATAATATTAAATGTAAACTAAGAAAAGAACAACTTGATATGTAGACTAACACTGATCATAATTAGTCTAAAACTTCCCGGGCACAGCGGCCCAAAAACCCAACCAGTAATTGTGCAGAGCAGTCAGCCAGCCAGCCAGCCAGCCAGCCAGCCAGCCAGCCAGCCAGCCAGCCAGCCAGCCAGCCAGCCAGCCAGCCAGCCAGCCAGCCAGCCAGCCAGCCAGCCAGCCAGCCAGCCAGCCAGCCAGCCAGCCAGCCAGCCAGCCAGCCAGCCAGCCAGCCTGCCGACCGTTGCTTTTTAAATGCAGCCAGCCAGCTATTCATAGACCACTCGTATCACGATACCTATCGTAAATTAGAACAAAATTGTTAAATATTGTGAAAAATGGGAAAACGGTAATGAAACGGTTTTTCATTTTACATTTTGTGCATCGCAAATTGAAAATTGGTAAACGGAAGTGCCTGGCTGGTGGGACTATACGTAGGCGTTTTGTCTGGCTGGTAAATTACAGCTGCTACGGGGCGGGAAATTGGATTAAATTTGCTTGATGATTTCAAAATCAAATAATTGTACTACAGCAATTTTAACAGCCTATTTCGTTTATAAATTCAACGGTTGTTGTGATCTAAGCGCAATATAAATCACAATAGGGGGCCGTCTTAAGGTAAACCAGTTGCCCATATGAACCGTCGCACTGCCCGCATGAACTGAATCTCAACAAACGCTAATCATGTCAAAGCCGAACTTACAACACATTGTGGGTCGAGCAGTATTTTTTTTTCTGGCGACACAAAGGTTTGAAAGATGCAGTGGCCACTTCACTGTCCCGGGACGGCGTGCATTTGAACGACGAAGGAATGTGCAAGTATATTTTACGCTGCAAGCTGTCAAACGGTGCACGGGGGAAGTAATAGGTGTTCATCGTGCACTGCTTGCAAATGTATCAACATCGCGGAAGGTGTATTGATTGTTGAATACTATGGGAAACCAGCGTGAACAAGTTCGACATACAACTAATCTGCTTTGCTAGTCATACCTGACAGTTATTGCCTGTCTGAACAAAAACATTAAGATATTGTATCACATTGTTAAGCCACGTAGGTTTGAATATATTCTCCATGCTAGTTGTACCACACAGTTACTGCATAGCTGACCAGCAACGTGACAGTAATGATAACAAACATATCGCGTGTTGCCTCTGTCGTTTAAGTCAACAGGATATGCCAGTTGTACCAGGCAATTATTGCCGGACTGAGCGACATCATTATATAATAGTGTACTTGATTACTCTATTTTGTGTGAGTTAATAATCCGTGCAAGTTGCACCGAATGAATGTTTTGTCCGACTGAACGACAGCATGAGAACATATGGGGTCACATGCATGTTATATGTAACAACATAGCGGGCGCAAATACCATAAAAAAACGACAGCATGAGAACATATGGGGTCACACGCATATTATAAAACAATATAGCGGGCGCAAATACCATAACAGTTGTACCGGTTACAATTATTGCTCAGCTGAGCGACAGCGTGATGTCATCATATTGCTTTTTTATATGGTGGGTGTGCAGACCGTGCTAGTTGTACCGGGTGCTTTGTTGCCCGGCTGAGCGACAGCATTACCACATGGTATGGTATTATATGCAAAATTACAAATGAATGTCAGTTGCACCATTACTCGGCTAGGCACCAATGATGTCCTCATATTGCATTACATTTTTAAATGGTGTGTGAATAGACCACATCTTGCTTGTATTGTTCGGCTGAGCGGCATCATGACGTCATATTGTATTTTGTTCAGTGGGTACAATTCCTAATTAAATATGTCACTCGGGATGTCATTTGTGGGACAGCCAGTACTTCGCTTCTTGATGATTGAGCAGAATTGGTGATTCATGTTTAGAATTGTTGTGACACAGGTGAGCATGCATGTTGAAAAATTTGGACAGACGTTTTAGATACAGCTGGGCAGACATTGTGACACAGATAGACAAACGTCGTGACACATTTAGTCAGACGTGGTGACACAGTTGGACAGAGGTGGCGACACAATTTGATATACTACATACCATATTTGGGCCGACGTGAAACAGTTGGACATACGTAGTTACATAGTTGGCCGACGTCTTGACAACGTTGGACATAAATGGTGACATAGATGGACAAACGTGGTGACACAGTTGGTCAGACGTGGCGACACAATTTTACATACTAGATACCATATTAGGGCCGACGTGATGACGCTGCTGGGGACCGAAGTCTTTACTAAGTTGGCCAGACGTGGTTGCACATTTGGACATATATTGCGACACAGTTGCTCAAACGTGGTGACATTGTTCGACAGACGTGGTAACACAGATGAAAAGACGTGATGACACAGTTTGACAGACATGATGAAATAGGTGGCCAAACGTGCCGAAACAGTTTGATAGACGTGGTTGAACAGTTAGTCGACGCGGTGACCACGTTGGACAGATGTGTTAACACAGTTGGACAGACATAGTGGTGAATTTAGACAGATGTGGTGACACAGTTGTACACACGTGTCGACACAATACGACATAATGTGACGACATAGTTGGACCGACGTAGTGAGGCTGTTAGACAGGCGTTGTGACACAGTTGGGCAGACGTGGCGACACAATAAAGCAGACGTGACGACATAGTTGGACCGACGTGGTGAGGCTGTTAGACAGGAGTGGTGACACAGTTGGGCAGACGTAGCGACACAATAAAGCAGACGTGACGACATAGTTGGACCGACGTGGTGAGGCTGTTAGACAGGAGTGGTGACACAGTTGGGTAGACGTGGCGACACAATAAAGCAGACGTGACGACATAGTTGGACCGACGTGGCGAGGCTGTTAGACAGGAGTGGTGACACAGTTGGGCCGACGTGGCGACACAATAAAGCAGACGTGACGACATAGTTGGACCGACGTGGTGAGGCTGTTAGACAGGAATGGTGACACAGTTGGGCAGACGTGGCGACACAATAAAGCAGACGTGACGACATAGTTGGACCGACGTGGTGAGGCTGTTAGACAGGAATGGTGACACAGTTGGACAGACGTGGCGACACAATAAAGCAGACGTGACGACATAGTTGGACCGACGTGGCGAGGCTGTTAGACAGGAGTGGTGACACAGTTGGGCAGACGTGGCGACACAATAAAGCAGACGTGACGACATAGTTGGACCGACGTGGTGAGGCTGTTAGACAGGAGTGGTGACACAGTTGGGCAGACGTGGTAACACAATAAAGCAGACTTGGTGACAACGTTCAGCATAATTGTTTACTCATATGTAAAAGTGTTGTGACACAATTGAACATGCGTGGCGAAATATTTGGACAGGCGTATTGAAACAGGTGGGCAGACGTGGTGACATAGACAGACAGATGCCGTGACACATTTGGCCATGTGTTGACCAGACCTGGGTCCCAGTCACATACATAAATAGAACACCCGTTAGTAAAACAAGACCGCTGAGCCCTTATCAGCAGACACATGATACAGCGATTCAGGCGTGGACCAGTCATGCTGCTGCACTGCATGAACCTGGCACTGGAGGCGCAGTATTTATACTGTACAACATCCAGTCTTCGTCATATATCATACAAGCATCTTCTAAATAACTTCAGTTATTGAGTGTAATCAATGTACAATGGGTTAAAATACATGTCTCACTAATGTGACTGTTACAGAGCTATAACAATATGTAGACAGCGGGTGGCAAGATTATGCCCAAATTAAGAATATACCCTTGTACGACAAGTTTGTAAGATAAAATGGCATTTGTTTCAGCTTATTAACTAAACTGATAAAATAACCTTACTATTAAACCATGTGTCTCAGTCATTGCACAATTTAACTTCAATACCACATCAAGGAGTGAGCCTGTACCAATACACACAGAACAAGTAAGCTATTTGCATATCGTAGCGTCCAGTGTAAGATAAGATGATACATACATATATGTTAAGTACCATAGTTCCAACACATTGGTGCTGTTCACAATATTGTTTGTAAAATACACGGTATCTTATTCAGTATTAATATATAATAATATCAATAGTCATCCATAAATTCCCTGGCATACATGTAAGTCTTAATTTAAAACTAGAACTCTACAGGTATAAAACCCTAATAGCAGAAACTCAACAGTCAATAATGTTGTCAATTTCACATGTGTATTGCCCAAATCATTGCCCGACTAGCCTACCTATCATTGCACTTTTATTTACAAACAAGTTACACTGCTCAACGCACTGGTATCAATGGTTTGTGCTAGGGAACAGTCAATATCAACCCTCTCACAGCCACATCTTAGAGCAATTAATCAATAACTTCAAAGGGAGAGAGGGCACCAACCTGATCCTGGCTACAGCTACCTAATACCTTATTACGTTATTATATCAAATACCATAACATATTAACTATAACAGTAGCACCACTAAACATAATCGAAACTGAACTGTCTGAAGAGTTATATCCATGTATCAGCTGCTGATGACTGGTCAAGATATCATTCTTCCCTAAGGTCCATATACCACTCCTACCCCATCTCCCAACACATTAGTAATAAAAATTACCATTAATTAATTATAACTGATAAAGTAAATACCTTGAAATAAAAAGATGGACAGTTCTCTATAACACAATATGATACAATTATAAATTGAAAGCATTGCTTAACTAGGTAAAAATATAATTGATTAACCAAAACAGAGCTGTCATTAAGTGTGGAATCATTCCTGGCCCACCTCCCACTGACCACGTGACCCCTGTCTTTAGGGCAACATTTATATTTAAACAACTTAATTACTAGTAACAAGACAAACTACCTACGCAGTAAATACAACTAACAACACGAGGACAAGTTTATCTGCCCTTAAACAAGATTATGTTGTCATTTGCATGTCGGGATGATGTCGCTGAGAGACCCAAAATACTCCATGGCACAATACAGGAAATACAGGAAATAAATATTGTGATGTGCCAGTGTACAGCAGTCGTGATAATTATGGTGATTAATGTCTAGTCTGCCATAACACAGCGATAATTTAGTGCTATGCCACACCACAGTGACAACTGAGCGCTTGTCTGGATTGGCCTATACGCATGCACACAAGGACAAGACGTTGTATGCATAACGCATCTTACACCCGTTCAGTCGTTTAGCGCTAACACTCCGTCTCAATGAAGGATATGTTTGTAACTGATCCCTTTCTGTATACGCTAAACTCGTAGGCATTGATTACCGAAGCATTTTCATTGCATATACGTATCTTCTTGGTTTATTATTAAGGGGCAGTGAAGCACTCGAACTGGACTCTTCGTCTGTGGTTTCCATTTCTCCAAAGATATACAACTATTACGGAAGTTCAGTAAATCACTAATCGCTAGTAGCAGATCTGGTAAAACTGCCACAAACGATAAATCTACCTATCTTGTCAACAAGTGAAAAATAGTTCCGGTTATTGCATATTCTCGTTGGCTAGCGTATCGTGTGTTCGAGAAGTGTGGCGTTTTCCACGATTTATGTGTGTGTGTTTGTGTGTGTGTGTGTGTGTGTGTGTGTGTGTGCGTGCGTGCGTGCGTGCGTGCGTGCGTGCGTGCGTGCGTGCGTGCGTGCGTGCGTGCGTGCGTGCGTGTGTGTGTGTGTGTGTGTGTGTGTGTGTGTGTGTGTGTGTGTGTGTGTGTGTGTGTGTGTGTGTTGTTGTTGTTGTAATTTCTTTAACTTTTATATATGAAGCGCGCAAAAACGCTATTTTGTTGACGTATATAAACACTTCTATATATAATAGAGAACCATGTAATTGTTTCGCCTATTTACGAAAACAATCGCAACAAATTCGAAAATCTCCATAGATTAGATAAACGCGACTCAAACCACTCGCTTTGTACCTGCATAGATAACAAGATGGCGATACGCGGCGATGCATTTTGTCGATTTATATCTCGAACAAAATAAGTTTTTCAATTTATCTCATTAATTAGCACGTTTCTGCCACCATTAATTCATAGTTAGATAACATGTACGATATACTGAAGGTTCATATCCACCTTTTTACCAGTAGTAGGAAGGTCATGTTTTTACCAAGAGTCGTGACTGGTAAGTGGGTCATGTTTATCTCCATGGCCATGTTTTGATCTCAAAATGCACCAAATTGCACATGATTACATGGAGGACATCCATGCCCCCTCTTACATATGTGTTTCCACATGAATTTATACCTACCTACGCCTCTGGGATCACTCGTGGCATATATAATGGTACTGTTAATATTGTTACTACTGGTGCTGCTGCGACTGCTACTACTACTGCTACTGCTACCGCTACAGATGCTGATATTGATACCATATTTATTAACACATTCGTATTAATTATTTCGAGAATACGTTCCAAGAGGAAATCCGTTGGAAATATTACCATAAATATGATAGCAAAATTGTCCATGAGGAGTAATTAATGGGATGTATCATTAAATATAATAATAATACAAATAATAATAATGCATTTTTTCACATCCAATAGCTTCTACAATGAAACCTGTGAATGGGCCTGCTCAACTGCTCTTATGTCATATGAATTGTTTAAATTCACATATCACAATTTACGCCCTACATTCGTGAGAAACAATAAACAAGAAGGTAAACTGTTTTTTTTAAGTGTACAAAATTATATCAAATTGCGGCACAATGTATATGTAGACACATTATGGAACATTCCTGCCTTTCCAAATCACTAGTATTTGTTTGACAGCCAAGTCTAAACAATGCCTTGCCCGTAATATTAGCTGAAAACCAGTACAATTATTTAATTATAGGTAGATTTCCAGAGGTATGTGAACCAATTTTTTTTTACATTTAACAGGATTTCGGGTAAATTCGAATGTGTCAGGCTTGTCAAATGTTATTGTTTATGTGAGTGTTTTCATACTTCTAGCTGATAAGATACGACACGAACGGCTTGATTTCGATACGCCACCTTATATGTTAAAGACTGTGTATCTGCTTTTACTCCTTCAACTTGAAAATAGTATAATGTTGCGTAACTTGTGGAATGTGACTACAGTCCAAGGAAAAGGGTATATATATATTAACCCGTTCAACATGAAAACGGTATATATAGTTTAACTGAAAGTGTAAAACATATTCAAGGACTCAGTTCGGTCAGTTATCAAGGATGGTATACTAGCAATGCATTGGGTGGCTCCCGTGGGGTAGGACAACTAATGATGGATTATAGTAATGCGGGTCAGTAGCGCACAGAACCTCTACTGGCGGGTTGTGTTATATTTGTATCTGCGCAGCCCATGAGGCGACTGACGTCACTGCAACGCCGATTGTTATTTCGGGACCGCGTAGGACGAGCGACGCGACCGTTGACCAATCCCATGCGCGCTTCACTGACATGAATGGCCCGACGCGGTGCGGTAACTGACCAATCACATGCGCGCTTCACTGGGATGGATGGCGCTTCAATGACAATGGCAGAGTTGTTGATAACAGTTCAGTTCTCCTGCACGTTGTAACTTGATGCCCAGTTTCCAAGAAGTACTGACACGCGAGAGATAACTTAATTAGCACTTCCATCAATCACGTTCGTCTGGAAAGAACTTACACAAAATCCGGGTTGGGTAAACGGTGTAGTTAAAGAACATGCTAACGTCTACGTCTGCATATAAACAAACTCAATCACAATGTTTACAGCATTATGTAAATGGGGTGCCGATTTCGTATGTTCAGCCTAATTCCTCCGGTCAATTTGTTATATCCAGTAGCTATAATCCAATGTTTTTCCAGTGGCTCACATCGAGTTGTTCCTTCCCGTTTGTTTAATAACGTGGGGCGGGGGTGAAGTTAGTGGCTTGCAAGCCTTGGCCTTGGAAGGATCCCGTGGTCTTGGACGGGTCCCATGGCCTTAGACGGGTCCCGTCCCGATATATTCCGCGCATGTATTCTAGCAAACAGTGTGGACATACAGAGGAGAGCTCGTATACTCGAGTACCTACCAACTTAACTTATTAGATAGGCCAGGTTCCCATGTCCCTAGGTCCTCAAGAACCCAGGTCCTAAGTCCCCCAGGTCCCCAGGCCTCCACATTCCCAGGTGCCGAGGTCCCCGGTCCCCAAATCCCCAGTCGTCCAGGTACCCAACCCCCAGGTTATCAGGCTCCCAGGACCCCAGTTTCCCAGTTCCACAGACTTCCCGAACGAACACTGCAGCAATTGCAACTTTGCTACTTCTGTCGGGTCGTCTGCATATTTCGACTTGCGGAGTCTGTCCTTCGTACTCGTTTCCTACTGATCACCTGCACTACTTCGATGAACAACATTGGGCTTAGGGCACGCCTTTGTCTCAGGCCGACATCCACCCTGAATTCCTCCAATATTCCCGGTCCGCGCACTTCTCTACCTTTTATCTCTTCATATGTGCCTTCGGCCACCCTCACCTCCGCCTGTGGAACACTCTTCCACCGCCTTCTCAAGGTCTATGAACCCCAGCGCCACATTCTCTTGTCCCCCCAGTCTCTTTTCCACCAGATGTCTCAGAGTGAACATCCCGTCCGCCATACCTCTCCCTCTTCTGAAACCGTGTTGTTATTCTCCCAATTCACACTCCCCTATCCTCCTTATCCTTCCATCCACACTTATCTCTAAAACCTTCAGAACATGACTCAGCAACGTGATACATCGGTCTTTTCCGAGGTCGTCCATATCTTCTTTTTTATCATACAGGGACTATCAACCACGACCCCCACTCCTCTGGGACATTCCCCTCTCTCATGCAGGTATTTAACAACATCCTTGTCCACCTAACCACAACACGTTCCACAATCAGCAGCATTTCCAATCGCACTTTGTCGACACCCGACCTGGCCTCTTCGTCTTCTTTATTGCTCTATCTACCTCTGCAATGAAGCAACGTATGTTTTCCATAATCTCATTCATATTAATTACCACTAATAAAAAACGTGTTTTGACTATTTAAAATAATATCATGCATATATAAACAAGTATTATTTAGGAGAGACCTACCATTTTGTTATTATTAATCTAGGAGCTAGGAGCTATACGTAGATAATATAGCTAGTTTTTTTGTTGTAATTCGTTATCGTTACATGGAAGTAAGAGTATTGTTTGATCACGTATCAAGTGTATATTTATGGTAAATATATGAGGAGAAGTTTAGCGGCTCTAAGTTGAATTTTTCATGGTTAGGTCAGAAAGTAAACATCGCAATAGCAGTAGAAGCGCTGACAGGTGATGGTGATTTCGGCCCTCGGTAAATTCGGCCCAACTGCCACATGCATGAATCCGGTCAATTTATAATGACGTAAATGGGAGATGAATTTAGCCGATGTTATTTAAGCTTGGTGATTTCAGTGACTGATGTGACACGCATGATCTACTTAGTTCTAGCTAGTAATGTATCTGACGTCTCTTCAAAGATGTGTCTTCTCATCAAAGGGATGCCAAGATTAACAAGATACTGTTGAAATACAATGTTTTGTCTGTTTTCGTACATTCATAACGTATGAATAAACGGCCATGTTGCTTCACATTCAAAATGATCTGAAGAAAAACAATGTATAGATCAAAACCCATGTGCAGGAGCATTCTTTGTATTCACAGTACAATAATCGGTTATCACTGTCATTGCTGTGTATATCACTGTCATTGCTCTGTACATCACTGTCATTGCTCTGTACATCACTGTCATTGTTGTGTACGTCACTGTCATTGCTCTGTACATCACTGTCATTGCTGTGTACATCACTGTCATTGCTGTGTACATCACTGTCATTGCTCTGTACATCACTGTCATTGCTCTGTCCATCACTGTCATTGCTATGTACATCACTTTCATTGCCCTGTACATCACTGTCATTACTGTGTACATCACTGTCATTGCTCTGTACATTACTGTCATTGCTCTGTACATCACTGTCATTGCTGTATACATCACTGTCATTGCTCTGTACATCACTGTCATTGCTGTGTACATCACTGTCATTGCTCTGTACATCACTGTCATTGCTCTGTACATCACTGTCATTGTTGTGTACATCACGGCCATTGCTATGTACATCACTGTCATTGATATGTACATCACTATCATTGCTCTGTACATCACTGTCATTGCTCTGTACATCACTGCCATTATTGTGTACATCACTGTCGTTGCTCTGTACATTACTGTCATTGCTATGTACGTCACTGTCATTGCTGCGTACATCACTGTCATTGCTCTGTACATCACTGTCATTGCTCTGTACATAACTGTAATTGCTGTGTACATCACTGCCATTGCTATGTACATCATTATCATTGATCTGTACATCACTGTCATTGTTGTGTACGTCACTGTCATTGCTCTGTACATCACTGTCATTGCTATGTACATCACTGTCATTGCTGTGTACAACACTGTCATTGCTCTGTGCATCACTGTCATTGCTCTGTACTTCACTGTCATTGCTATGTATATCACTGTCAATAATGTGTACATCACTCTCATTGCTATGTTCATCACTGTCATTGCTCTGTACATCACTGTCATTGTTGTGTACATCACTGCCATTGCTCTGTACATCACTGTCATTGATATGTACATCACTCTCATTGCTATGTACATCACTGTCATTGCTATGTACATCACTGTCATTGCTGTGTACATCACTGCCATTGCTATGTACATCACTGTCATTGCTCTGTACATCACTGTAATTACTGTGTACATCACTGTCATTGTTCTGTTCATTACTGTCATTGCTATGTAAATCACTGTCATTGCTGTGTACATCACTGTCATTGCTCTGTACATCACTGTCATTGCTATGTACATCACTGTCATTACTGTGTACATCACTGTCATTGCTCTGTACATTACTGTTATTGCTCTGTACATCATTGTCATTGCTGTGTACATCACTGTCATTGCTATGTGCATCACTGTCATTGCTCTGTACATCACTGTCATTGCTCTGTACATCACTGTCATTGTTGTGTACATCACTCTCATTGCTATATACATCACTGTCATTGCTCTGTACATCACTGTCATTGTTGTGTACATCACTGCCATTGCTCTGTACATCACTGTCATTGATATGTACATCACTTTCATTGCTCTGTACATCACTGTCATTGCTCTGTACATTACTGTCATTGCTGTGTACATCACTGCCATTGCTCTGTACATCACTGTCATTGCTCTGTTCATCACTGTCATTACTGTGTACATCACTGTCATTGCTCTGTACATTACTGTCATTGCTCTGTACATCATTGTCATTGCTGTGTACATCACTGTCATTGCTCTGTGCATCACTGTTATTGCTCTGTACATCACTGTCATTGCTCTGTACATCACTGTCATTGCTGTGTACATCACTCTCATTGCTCTGTACATCACTGTCATTGCTATGTACATCACTGTCATTGCTGTGTGCATCACTGTCATTGCTCTGTACATCACTGTCATTGCTCTGTACATCACTGTCATTGCTCTGTACATTACTGTCATTGCTCTGTACATCACTGTCATTTTAGTGTACATCACTGTCATTCCTTTGTACATCAATGTCATTGCTCTGTACATCACTGTCATTGCTATGTACATCACTGTCATTACTGTGTACATCACTGTCATTGCTCTGTACATTACTGTTATTGCTCTGTACATCATTGTCATTGCTGTGTACATCACTGTCATTGCTATGTGCATCACTGTCATTGCTCTGTACATCACTGTCATTGCTCTGTACATCACTGTCATTGTTGTGTACATCACTCTCATTGCTATGTACATCACTGTCATTGCTCTGTACATCACTGTCATTGTTGTGTACATCACTGCCATTGCTCTGTACATCACTGTCATTGATCTGTACATCACTTTCATTGCTCTGTACATCACTGTCATTGCTCTGTACATCACTGTCGTTACTGTGTACATCACTGTCATTGCTATGTACATTACTGTCATTGCTCTGTACATCATTGTCATTGCTGTGTACATCACTGTCATTGCTCTGTGCATCATTGTTATTGCTATGTACATCACTTTCATTGCTCTGTACATCACTGTCATTGCTGTGTACATCACTCTCATTGCTCTGTACATCACTGTCATTGCTCTGTACATCACTGTCATTGATGTGTACATCACTGTCATTGCTCTGTACATCACTGTCATTGATGTGTACATCACTGTCATTGCTGTGTACATCACTGTTATTGCTATGTACATCACTGTCATTGCTCTGTACATCACTGTCATTGCTCTGTACATCACTGTCATTGCTGTTTACATCACTGTCATTGTTCTGTACATCACTGTCATTGCTATGTACATCATTGTCATTGCTCTGTACATCACTGTCATTGCTCTGTACATCACTGTCATTGCTCTGTACATCACTGTCATTGCTATGTACATCACTGTCATTGCTATGTACATCGCTGTCGTTGCTCTGTACATCACTGCCATTGCTATGTACATCACTGTCATTGCTCTGTACATCACTTTCATTGCTCTGTACTTCATTTAATTGAGCACATTCCTTGGGAGAATGTCCACTGATGAAGGGCAACGCATGAACATCTGAAATATAGAAACAAGATGTTGCAATTTAATTTAGTCATTCAACTGAATATACTATTCTAGTTGTTGGTGTATTATATTATATATTATATGATATGAATGTTAAGGATGCAAATAATCATATAAGTTGTAATGATCTTCTCGATGACTGCGTATTTTATGCGAAAGGAAGCAAACATTACAACAGCGTAGCAATATCGCGTAAATGTGGAACTAAATCAACAAAATTTAGAGAATATATGCGTTATTGCGAGTTGCGGGCCGAAGTCTCCAAAGAATGCTGTCCGAATTCACATTGGCCAGCCATACATGTATCCACGCTTACAACACACTCACTGGTCGCTTCCAGCCGAGGCGGACCCTGGTCGTCGACGCCGTGTGTTTTACGGATTGATGGCATTAACATCGCTTCTACTTCTGGGAATAATGTTGGAGCAGCGTCCCCATTCAAAGAGATTTTAGCATCAATATAACCCAGGGTTGCCCTATTCTCTGGTGCAGATCGTAGTCGAAACAAGTTTTTCTGAATTGAGCAGATCCGGCTGTGCTTCGTCGGCTTGAAGTTGCTTTTTAAAACAAAGTTGGTTCCATAGGGAACTTAAACCAACTACAAGTTAGTCTATTCTGACTACTGTTTGAATTACAATCGAATTCCGCACGATAAAACATTACAACTCAAATAACTTTTATTTTACATATCCAAGGTGTGTTTAGTTTACCTGGTAGAGGCTTTCATCAACGTGTCACGTTGATTTCATCAGTACCTATGACGCTTGATGAAAAAGAACAAGAAAAAAACAAATGACAGAAATTACAGGAGCCAAGTAGTCATCCCATACGTAGAGGGGGTCTCAGAGAGAGTACACCGAGTACTGAAGAAATATGGAGTAGCAACAACTATGCGTCCCCACACCACCCTCAGGCGCTTGTTGGTACATCCCAAAGACAAAGTAGAGCTAGAAGAACAGGGTGAACCGGTGTACCAAATTCCATGCAAGAACTGTGGTGCTGAGTTCATTGGGGAGACAGGAATACTACTAAAAACAAGACGGGAGGAACACAGAAAGGATGTAGACAACACGAAAAAAGAGAAATACACAAGGAGCGGGAAAAAAAGATTGATGTCTACCATCAATGAATCCGCCCTTACAGACCATGCGACAACTGAAAACCACATCATAGACTGGGAGGGAGTGAACATTGTAGACAAGGAACCCAACCGAAGAATCCGGCACATCAAAGAAGCCATCTGGATCAGAAAAACCACAACACCCATCAACAGAGACGAGGGCAATTATGAACTGCCTCACGTGTACGATGACGTCATCAAGCGTCATAGGTACTGATGAAATCAACGTGACACGTTGATGAAAGCCTCTACCAAGTAAACTAAACACACCTTGGATATGTAAAATGAAAGTTATTTGATTTGAAAATGAACTATCCTGAAGAATGTTCAGTAATATTAAAACATTACAACGTTCGCTTCTAAACAAGCGCTATCGCTGTCAACGGTACGGTGAATGAATGAATGAATGAATGAATGAATGAATGAATGAATGAACGAATGAACGAATTAATGAATGAATGAATTAATAAATTTAATTAATAAGAAGTCCCAGTCTCCTAGCATTTCCTTGTCATCGGTGACGTCAAGTCGAAGCTTGCTGATAATCGGGGGTGACATATGCATAATTGACTCAGGCCGGAAGAATAAAGCATTATTTTGAATTATTAATTAATTAAATTCTAATGAATTTTTCGGTGTTGTGAAAATTTAAATATACTACAAGATGCAATTTAATATGAGTCCAGGCAATCATTGTTTTTATTCCCTTTAAGTATCTATCATCAACTGTTTCAGGGTAAGAAATCAGTGTTGTCGGGCAAGTAGAATGTTATGTCCCTTTAAAGGGGAACTGAAGCAATGTTGTGTTATGCCGTATATTTAAATATATATTATCTAACTATGCATTAATGGTGACAGATACCTGCTAATTTATGAGATAAACTGCAAAACTGATTTTGTTCGAGAAAAAAATCGACAAAACACATCACTGCGTATCGCCATCTTGTTGTCGAAACGAGTGGTTTGAGTCGCGTATATCTAATCAATGTAAATTTTCGATTTTTTGCGATTTATTTCGTAAATAGGCATTCTGGAGCGAAAAAAAAGATATGGGTCTCTGTTATATATACAAGTGTTTACACACGTCAACAAAATAGCGTTTTTGTTCGTTCCAAATAAATAAAGTTAAAGAAATTACAACAAAACACGCCAAAAATCGTGGAAAACGCCACACTTCTCGAACACACGAGACGCTAACCAACGAGAATATGCGATAACGGAATACCGGAACTATTTTTTACTTGTTGACAAGATGGATGCATCGCTTGTGACAGTTTTACCAGATCTGCTACTAGCGATTAGTGGTTTACTGAACTTCCGTAATAGTTGTCTATCTTTGGAGAAATGGAAACCACAGACGAAGAGTCTAGTTCGACAGGCCACACGGAAACAACCGTTGACAGTCGTAAAGTGTCACCGGGTGTGCGAGTCACGCTCCAGACTCCAGGTCGGCTTCGCCTTTGACTTTGTTGACGTTGGATTCAGGAAAAATTACAACAGCGCTTTGACTGTCAACGATTCCTGACTAGGTAATGTGATGTGGTGAACCTGTGGAAATTGCGTCCCGATGTCTGCGCACGTTTACCTTGAGTCATCATGCTGCGCCGAGGAAGCTACCATGCCTAAGGCTAGGCTATGGTTATGGCTATGCAGCACCGTGTGCCCGACCGCGTTGGTGCTTGCATCACCGTACGAAGGCGAAGACGATGATTTTGTAGTGATATGCACAAACAGAGCGGTGCTAGATGTTGGTCTGCTGTCATTGCATGATTTGCGTGCCGACTCATTGATTCGCCCTATAGCTAGCAGGTCAGTAATTCAATTGTTATCGAATCATTGCCATTTTAACAATCATATTTGTTCTGCATAGTAATTTCTTTTACCTAGCCCGAGGGCGAGGTCCGAACTACAATGGCAATGCAAGCAGGCTTTTCTCTTTATTTTGTATCTAATCTAATGAAGTGTACCGTGACTGTATTTTAATATTGTGTTGAATAGTATTGATGACAATAATAACATGAGGGTTTATTTAATTCATTATGTGAATATATATATATAATTATTCTTAAATGTTACCGTAATCGTGATTGTAATAATGATTGTAATCATGACTACATTAGTAATTGTGATTGCAATAATTACTGTAATCTTGATTACATTAATATTCGTACTTGTAATCACCCCTCTCTGTAGCACACCACAACACCTTGTTGTTTGGTGCAATGTAATCATTTAAATAACAATAATTAACTACTGACAGTATGTAATGTTCACAGTTTTGCAACTATTATGGTAATTATGGAATTAGTGCTATCAACTAACCCTGACAAATTATATTTCAGGCTCAGGAAAGGCAAGACAAGTAATCCCATCATGCGATGTGGGAAGGATCTGTGATGTCTATTCTGAACCGAATTGAATTGATGGAAAGTTTAGCTATGGAGATTGACCTGACACAGGTGAGTGTACTGATAGTCTGATATAGACAAATTGTGAGGCACCCACAGTATGCAGCAGGTCGAAAAACAACCTGGAAAAGTACAAAAATTCCGACTAAAATATTAATAACTGAATGATGTGAATGCCTTCTTATCCACATCCCACTTCTGTCACCAAAAATATTACCTGCAGCATCTTGCATGTCACTACACACAATTTCATTTATATTGAGACCAACGTAAAATATATCAACAGTTTATTCACATAGAAAAACAATTACCAAAGAAATAAGGTTAACTAGAACGACTGAAACCAAGACTAAACATTGACTAAAAACAGTGACTTCTACCACCGGGAAATACAACCTGGAACATGGATATCACAGTTACACACATCATTATTATGCCACAACATATAAAATATACTGGTAGTTTAGCTTAGGAAATAATTAATCTTTATAAAGCCAAGGCATTTTAACTGTTTCACCATCATCATCTGTACCAATGGCAATAGACTACTTGTTTTGATTGGACAGTAAATTTACACCAATCATGTGTAACAATATTACTTGTTCTGACTGACAGTAAACGTACACCAATCATGCATACCAGTACACTACTTGTTCCTACCAACAGTAAATGTACACCAATGATCTCATTCTGGAATCTGCACCATTTCACTACTTCTTCTGACAGTAAATGTACACCAATCATGTGTATCCAATATACTACTTGTTCTGACTGAATCTACTACTTGTTCCTACCGACAGCAAATGTAAACCAAGCGTCTCATTCTCTACCAAATACACTACTTGTACTGACAGTAAATGTACACCAATCATATGTATCAATACACTACTTGTTCTGACTGTACTTGTACTTGCACACCAACCATCTGTTCCAATACACTACTGGCACTAAATATACACCAATACACTACTTATTCTGACTGATAGTACATGTATACCTAACATATTCAATTCACCTTTCACTCATCCAGGGGTAGAAATCAGCACACTTTCCTGACAGACACCCCAGTATCCGAAAGACCTTGGCTGATAGATCAGACATGAGTACAACCTGTGTCACAGTTTATGGCTGTTTGGTGTGTGGCAGGTGCAGAAAAGTGACATAAGTTTTTCTCACGAATGACAAACTTCTTCTCTTTCTCATAGGTGTCGGAGCTGCTTGAGTCACCCTCGGTTATGTCGCTGTTATAACATAGTGTGCATCATCTGCACCAATGTCTTTATTCTCACTGAATCTGATGGAAGCTTCACATAGGAGTAGTCATGATCAACGTTCATTGGTGCAATAATGTCATCCGTGACTACAGCAGCATTCGCGAAGTGTCGTACTTGAAATATCGTTACCGGATCGATTTGCATTTCAGCATCAGTTGTATGTGGTGCCACAGCAGTAGTAGCAGTGATGGCACTAAAGGTGACATCCGTAATGTAAAGATTGACGGCATCACCCGTATCGCTGGATGCTTCAAAACTAGTACCTGTACTTGTACGAACCAATGGTGAATCCTTCATCTGAAAAGATTACACATACAGTGACTTGAAAGTTTTACAAAATTCATCTTTTGCATAATAAAAATGAATCACAATGTGAGAAACTTTCTCTTGTATATATTATTTTTAGAATATAAGAGTGCCAGTGTCATATTGAATGTATAAAGTAATCAACCACAGGGAAAAGCATTTTCCCTATGGAGCCATGTTAATTCAACCAATGGGTCTTTCACTAATCTCTTAATGTTTTTAATGAATATGTTTGGTCAGTTTGACGAATGCCACTGGTAACATAACCAAACGCATGTAACCAAAATTGTAGCATCCTAGCTCCAAAGTGCATTATATTATCTAATCAACATTGCACTGTTTTCAATGGGCCAGGGAGGTCAAAATTCTATAAGGGGTCCAAATTCCATAACAAAATATGGACCCATAGGTACACTTTCTATGGGGTTCCTTATTTTATATATGACACTCGATTTAGGTAACATAATGCATGAATATTGTTATTGGACCAAATGCAGATCTATGCTTGTGACATTTTTACCTTATAAATACTGCACGTACGCACACATACCTGCCCACACGTATATATATATATATATATATATATATATATATATATATATATATATATATATATATATATATATATATATATATATATATATATATATATATATATATATATATATATATATATATATATATATATATATATATATATATATATATATATATATATATATATATATATATATATATATATATATGTATATATGTAAATATATATATATATATATCATTATTAGGTATTATACTGAAAGCATCTGCTAGATAGTATGGTGCATGGACAAAAGCCCCTCCAGACAAAAGCCCCACAGACATAAGCTTGTTTCAATTCAATTATACTGTTCATGAATGTTGCTGTAGTACACAGAGACAAGATATTGTCATGAATATACTTCAGGCATGTGGCCAATTACATTCCGGAATTGGAACTGACCCTCAATTCCAGTTCCGGAATTGGAATTGACTTCAAAATTTTTTTTTTATTTAATTTTTTTTTCCGAAATTATTTTTTTGGGAATTGGAATTGATTTTGTTGGAATTATTGACTTGATACTGTTAATATTTACCATTAGATTTACTTATATTACTTTTAAAATCATATTTGTCTGCTATTAGCATGTCACCCTGAATCTGGTAACAGCCAGGAAGTTGTCAACATTACAGCATAGACACTGTCTACTCTGGTATTGAAACATTGTGACCAAGAACAATATAATCAAGCATTTACATCAAAAAGAAATACTAAGTTACTGTAACAGACAGCAAAACCAAAATCAGACCATTCAGGCATCATTTTCTTTCACAGTGTACAAGGTTTATTTACAGAGATTGCCAATTAAGGGCACCTGCCTGCTCATTCCCTTTGTGTGAGAGAGGAAGCCTGCCCCACTTGATTGCAGCCCCTTGTTTATCCAAGCCAAATGTTCAGCCCACAAGTTTCCCATACTAAACATGTCACTGGTCACCTGTACAATGCTGTTACATGTGGCTGTAGGGTTTGCCCTTTGTAGTAATTAAAAATGTCCCCATGGAGAATACATGTTGGAGATTAGGATGTTGAAGACTCAAACTTTCCAGTAAATTTGATGAAATATCAATGATACCACAACTGATAGCGATATAAATCCGCCTCCTAGTATATTTGCTCCCCCCACCCGGACATCTGCCCCTTTTTTCTATGATAGTTGACAAGTGAAAATAAGTTTGCAGTTTTATCATTATTGCTACAATAACATAACATTCAATGACAAGTCAAAGTCACTTTAGCCCAATGCAATGGCCTATCCCCTGGAGTGTGTATGAGATGATATTGTCACCAGTTGTCTTCCAGGTATCATTGATAGTCAGATCAGTGGTGGAAGATGGGTTCTTGGGGTGATGCTTCCACAAACAGTGGTGGACAGTAACGAGTCAGAGATCAGCTGGTTTGGAGTGCCCCTGGTATTAGCTGCCTTAGTTTTCAGGTCCTCACGGACCTTGGCAGCTTCTATCTGTGCCGTGTCACCATCATGGTTGCAGGCAGTCTTGTTGATCACATTCTGGATCTGGAGATCAGATCAGTGACCACAGCACCCTTGCATGATCAGGATCGACGCTGGCTTCATTCCCAATGAAGAGTAATCTTGTTGGTCCCCCTTCTTGGTGTAGGAATGACACTCAAAACATAGCTTCTGACCTCCTCAAATGCTAGTAGTAATTTCCATGGTGAAGTTATAAGTGAATTCTGACAACTCTGGCTTGTGCATCCAGTTTTATAAGAAAATGGAGTCACTCCAACTCTCCATGGTAAATGCAATTCAAAAGAAACCTTGTTGAGACGGCTTCTTTCAAATATCATCAATTGTCCTAACATGTCCAGGTCCTAATGTCACTGGCTTCTTCCACAATTGCAATAAAGATAATCCTTTGATTACAGGATCATCTCCAACTACATAAAGTAATTTACTTGGCTGATCTGGCACAAAGAACATTAATTGCAATTAGGGTAATATATATCTTGAATTAATTTTCAGAAATAAATAAATAAGTTAACAAAACATTTCTTAAAAAACTTACAAATAATCCAGAAGCTATGGACGGGGGCAAATGTCCAGATTTTTAATAAGGCAAGGGGCTAATGTCTGGGGGGCAATTGACAAAGGGGCAAATGTCCGGAAGGGGGGCAAATGACCTGGACCCAATATAAACAGGGGAAACTGTTCAAAACTCAGATTAATGACCCAACTGTCCAGGGCTGTCCAAAATGTCTGGTTTTGTTAGCAAAAATCCAGGAGAGGTGTCGCAGCAGAAAGTACATATGAAATGGCTGGATGCCATTTTAAAGTTTTTTATGGCAAACCTGGTGTGTGTGTGTGTGTGTGTGTGTGTGTGTGTGTGTGTGTGTGTGTGTGTGTGTGTGTGTGTGTGTGTGTGTGTGTGTGTGTGTGTGTGTGTGTGTGTGCATTTAACGAACAATAATTTTTTAATCATATCTAATTAAATATGATTGTGCACACGTGACAAATAAAACTGTGTTAAAACGAATTGGATTTGAATTTTTCTTTAGCCTAGGATTTTAACAGTTGGAATTGATTTTTTGCAAGGCGGAATTAGAACTGATTTTTTGGAATTGACAAAACAGAATTGACCCCATGCCTGATATACTTCCTTCATATGTATAGCTTGTACTAATACTATTGTGGGTTGCCGACAGTTGCCCCCTCCCCCCACGATATTCATTACAGTTTTATCAGTCGACTTAGAATAAAATGTAATTAATACATCTCTATGAACTTCCGGTTATTACATGTGGGGTTTAATCTGATCAATAAAGCAAATAAATTTTATATAATTTTGCCTTATTGTCAAGTCACAAGAATTCAGAAAAAAATTGTAAAGTGTCATTATAGAAAGCAGACATGTAATCTGACAGTGTTCAACTGGGTAGATGACGATGCCTTAGTTAGTTTCCTTTCCAGCTAGACATTGCATGGGTGAAATGCATTTTACTTAAATATTTAAATACTTTTAAAAAGTTTTTGTAACTGCATTTGCACTTAATCACAATGAAAGTATTTGTATATTTTAAATATTTCCATAAAGAATTTGAAATGTAAACAGCAACAGTAGGCTTCTGTTGCACTATAGTCTATACTGTCTTTTGGTCGTGTTTCTCCCATGCATCTAACCCCCCCAGGCTTAGCCTTACGCTTAAATTGCTGCTTGCTCTCTAGGCATTTAGAACACAGGAGTATGAGACTTATTATGACTGTCAATAAATAATATCAAATTATTTTCTTGAATAATTTTGCCTAGTACATACGCCATGGCCCATGTTATAAGGTTGCAGTATATCCTGTAGCACTTACTGAGTTATTGTTATTGTTTTGAGAATTGAGTACGGCCACGTATTGACGGTACGTCTGATCACGTCGAAAATAAATCGGCGGATTGGAAAACACTCGTAATTATATCAAACTATTAACACTTACTCGCACTTTATTGTATTCATACATTTCGATTTATTGTGGGTCATATATATGCTGACGTTGAAGCACAGCTGTGCTTATTGGGGTGGAACTATATTGTAATCGTAGTGATAAGTCACAATGGTAACGGTAATCCAATTTACTAACCTGGTTTCGGCTCGTCGCTTCCTACGCATCGCTCTGCCCTCTGATATATGACGTTTCCTTGTCGCAGAATAGTCTGTAGATGCATGGTCATATGCGAAAAAAAAAGATCTAAGATGGAACGGTGTCTTTGACCAAGAATGACATCTTGATGCTCACCGTCTGTCCATGCTCATCACATAGTCTTTTGTCTTGTAATCTGCATCGGAAAAGTGGTCACTCGCAGAGCCTGCGGCTGGCGGACACGGCAATTTCCGCATTTGCAACCACCTTTTCCGCTGCAAATTCTTCCTCGGAAGTCGATCAAAAGTTTTTTCCTTGCATTTGTAGTACTAGTTGATATATCCAGGAGCCATCCAGTGCACACCAGTTTTCTTTTTATTCGATTTTCCATGCGTTTCGGCCGTTTTTCCGAGAGGTTTTTACTGTGTGAACGCGGTGCCAGGAGCTCGTACTCAAACCACTCTTCCGCTGAGCCCCCCGCAGAGCAATATGGCGCCGCCCAGCGAAGATAATGGCAAAGTTAAAAAGGATATTACAAAATTACCGTGACGTTGCGCCCATCATATAAGGGTGATATATACTGTAAATGGTATGTTATTATGTTTGGGCTCTGGTTGTTCGAGTGCTTCATCCCCCCTTTAAGTATCTATCATCAACGGTTTCAGGGTAAGAAACCAGTGTCGTTGGTCAAGTAGAATGTTATGTCCCTGCCTTCCCCCACTTACTCACAACCAATTTTCCCCTTCCAACGTCTCCTCATTCGTTTTATTACAGATCCACTTACTCCCAAGCCACTGTAATTCAAGCCACTTTCTCATAATCACTTTATCCCATTCAACCCACCCAACCACGTTTTCCTCCGTCCACTTTCTCCGTCACCCCCAATTGTTGTTCCCGTCCAGTTGACCGTGCTCAGCTGCTCCATGTCCGTTACTCCCACCCGGTTGTCCCAAATATATATATATATATATATATATATATATATATCACCCCAGTCCGTCGCACATTGCAGCGGTGAAGTCACTCTGACCAGTTTCTGCCGTCGGTGAATGTAATGTGTCTTAGAAAATAACACTCCCACCTGTCACTGTTACCTATCACTGTTACCTGTCACTGTTACCTGTCACTATTACACGTCAATGTTACCTGTCACTGTTATATGTCACTGTTATATGTCACTGTTATAATTATGTCACTGTTATTTGTCACTTTTAGTTGTCAATGTTACCTGTCACTGTTACATGTCACTGTTACCGTCACTGCTACCTGTCACTGCAATACATAAATGTTACCTGTCATTGTTATATGTCACTGCTACATGTCTGTGTTACCTGTCAATGTTACCTGTCACTGTTATCCTACTTGTCACTGTTGTCTGTCCCTGCTACCTGTCACTGCTACATTTCACGGTTACATATCACTGTTCCCTGTCGCTGTTGCCTGCCACTGCTACCAGTCAATGTGGCCTGTCACTGTTACATGTCACAGTTACATGTCACTGCTACCTGTCACTGTTACATGTCAATGTTACCTGCCACTGTTACCTGTCAATGTTACCTGTCACTGTTACATATCACTGTTATATGTCACTGTTACATGTCAATGTTACTTGTGACTGCTACATATCACTGTTATATGTCAATGTTACCTGTCAATGTTACCTGTCGCTGTCACTGTTATATGTCACGTTTACATGTAACTGTTTCATGTAACTGTTACTTGTCACTGTTACATGTCACTGCTACCTGTCACTGGTACATGTCAATGTTGCCTGTCATTGTTAATTGTAATTGTTGCATGTCACTGTAACATGTTACTGTTACCTGTCACTGTTAACTCTCACTGGTATATGTCATTGTTACATGTCACTGTTGCCTGTTACTGTTACATGTCACTGTTACCTCTCACTGTTGCCTGTCACTGTTACCTAGCACTGATGCTTGTCACTGCTATCTATCAATGTTACTTGCCACTGTTACATATCACTGTTATCTGTCAATGTTACCTGTCAATGTTACCTGTCACTGTCACTGTTATATGTCACGTTTACATATCACTGTTACATGTAACTGTTACTTGTCAATGTTACATGTCACTGCTACCTGTCACTGGTACATGTCAATGTTGCCTGTCACTGTTAATTGTAATTGTTGCATGTCACTGTAGCATGTTACTGTTACCTGTCACTGTTAACTGTAACTGGTATATGTCATTGTTACCTGTCACTGTTGCCTCTCACTGTTACCTGTCACTGTTACCTGTGCTCCAACAGCTGCAACGGTCTGTGTTTGCTCGCTGCCTTCCACTCGGCAAGTGTTTGAAACATACATCTGGGTAACTAAAAATGTCTGCAAATATGGCGTGGGGATCACAATTGCAACATGTAGTACTATGATAATACTAATAATAATAAGAGCCAGTTGATTATTGCGCAGTGTCTAACAAGCGTTCGATGTATTTAATTAGGTTTGCGACCTGTATGTTGGCATAAGCGTGGGTTGCTTTTTTTAAGTGCTAGCTGCCGGAATATGGCTGTCTATAACCGTGACAAATGATCTGCTACAATAGTGTAACATATACACACCAATGGACGTGTCTATGAATAGCTTCCATGCCGTGATACCTGCTTTTGCCTCTTCGTTATGATATCGAACACCCTACGGGTAACGAACGATCGTAATAGAACTGACCATACATCTTCATACCCAGTAGTTCATAATTAGTTGGGTGAACGGGTAAGATTGTGAATGTCTTATAAATATAAGATTTCGCCGTGAGCCTACGGACTGAATTAACCGAATAGCATCATCCAAACTTTGATAGTGAACTGTCACCTCTTCCGTTACTGGATGTGCCCTCGGGAAAGTGGTGGATGCCACTATGCTTCCCAACTTCCTTTTTGGGTTACAGGCTTAGTGGTGAGTCGAAAAAAATGACCCCTTATTTCGGCCAGCTTTAATTTCACGTGTATTTTCACATTTTATCACATGATACAACAACCGGCATTACGAGACCTGCAGTTCCATTTGCTCAGCCAGGCATCAAAACACCCGATTCAACTAGCATGGCCTACACAATCACCATATTAACATAAAATGCAATATGATGACACAATGTTGTCCCTCAGCAAGGCAATAGTTGCACTCGGTACAATTATCATGGTCTATTAGCCAACCGTTTTGTTACATGAAATGCATGTGAACTCATGCTGTCGCTCAGCAATACATGCACTCGGTACAACGGGCATGTCATCAAGTACATTACATAATGATGTCGCTCAGCCGGACAACAACTGACTGATACAACTGGCATGGCATTTTGCCTTTAACGACATAGACATCATACACTATTTGTTATGATTACGTCATGCTGCTGCTGCTGCTCAGCTATGCAATAACTGCCTGGTGCAACTGACATTAATAATATATTCAAATATATGTGGCTTAAAATTGTGATGCCATATCATAATTATTTTCAAATCTTTGTTGAGACAGGCAATGGCTGTCAAGTATGACTAGCAAAACAGATTAGTTGCAAGTGAAACTTGTTCATACTAGTTTAACATAGTATTCACCAGTAAGTATGCCATCCCCTCCCGTGCGGATGTTGAAACACTTGCAAAGAGTACCCTGTGTACACCTATAAACCACAACGAGCACCGTTTGACATCTTGCAGCGAGGCGCCGCGCAAACCGTAAACACTATTCTTGCGCTTTCCTTTATCGTTCAAATGCACGTCGTCCAGGGACAGCGAAGCGGCTCTGGCATCTTTCAAGCTTTTGTGTCGCCAGAAAAAAAACAATTACTGCTCGTGCCTTCAGTGCGGTGTTGACATGATCAGTGCTTTTTTTCAGTTCAGTTCATGCGGGCAGTGCGACGTTTCAAACAGGCAACTGGTTTACTTGAAGATTGTCACTAATTGTGCTTTATATCGCCCGTAGATCACCGTTGAATATGTAAATTAAATAGGCTGTTGAAATTGCTGCGGTATAATTATTTTCAAATCATGAAGCGAACATTAAGGAATATTGACAAAAAAACCTTAAACTTCCCGTGCTACTAAACATTTCAGTGTCAGTCCGCACCCTTCTCACTGATTACTTTCCATGCTGCTAGTTGCTGGGAAACTTTCTCACGCCTAAGAACCCACAAGTGGTTGTAGCAAACCATTTGAGACTTGATGCGAAAACATCATGGCGCGTGGATAATCGAGGTTATCTTACTTACTTCTTTACACTTTGTAAACCAGACATTAATTAAATGTTCACAGTTTACACATTCATAATATTTACATTTCATAGCACATTTGATTGCTTGTTTAATGAAAATTTGCACTTTCAATGTGGTTGGTCCACGGGTGCCACACACTAAAAATCATCACCTTCAATAATAAATGGCGTCTTTGTCCCGTGTTCGAGCTGTCAGTTATGTTCTGGGGAATGTCAAGCCGCCTTTCTGCAACGCCACCCATCGTGGAAGCGAGACGGCGACAACGCCGAGTAACACTCTCATACACTGCCACATTCCATATTTTTTAATCCGTCTAATTTATTTGAGATAACCCCTAATATTTTCGATGTGATCCCATTATTTTGTTATGACCCCTTAAGTTTGTGTTTTGTTATGAATCCTAAAATATTTAGATTTCCCTTAATTATATGAAATGACCACTTGGGAAGACCCATTATTTTATGAAATGATCCCTTAATTTATTGAGACGATCAGCTGGTTCATTTGTAATGACAAGTTACACTTTTTAATAAGATCCTTAACAATTTAGAAAATATGCCCTTATTTTTTGAGACGATGCATTAATTTATTGAGACGATCAAGTTAGCTAGTTAACTTGTTCTGACATATTTTATGACGATCATTTAACTTTTTCGAGAATACCATTTTTTATGAGATTAACCCTTAATTTATTTTACTTTTTTTCGAGAAGACCACTAGATTTTATGAGATTACCCCATACTTTTTTGAGATGATCAGCTAGTTTATTATTAAATGACCGCTTAATGACTCCTTTTTAAATTGTTAAATTTATTATTTTTGCGATTAAACTTAAATTTCGAATTTAATATCACATTGCTTTTTGAGAGTTCCCCTAAGTTGTTTGATATGACCCTTAATGTGATCAAATGATGATCATGTATTTCTCGTTAAGCATTTGTAAAGATCCCTTAAATAATTGTTTGAAATGTTCCCTAAATTGAGTGTAGATTACCTATGTCATTTGTTGAGGTGACCCTTTTAATGGCCCCCCCCTTCTTCCTTACCACTCTGTCTGACTCGGTCCTATTGTTTGCCAACATGTAATTACTGCCGAGTGTTACCTGGGAGGTTATATGAACGGCATTCCATATGTCCTCCCAGAAAACATGCGTCTCGCTCGTACTGAGATTCGTACTTTAAGCATACGCTTGTGAACGTCGAATGGGTGTCATCATGGCTAGCCGTTATAGGGATGATGACGACGATGAGGAGGAGGAGCAGGATGATGAGGCTGAGGGTGTCATTGTCCTCATAACCGTAATAATGATCACCCTCATTGTCATCGTCTTTGTCGTCATCATCATCATCATCATCACAAAGACCGCTTAATTGTCTTCATCTTCTTCCTTATCATCTTCATAACCGTTTATCACCCTCATCATCACCGTCTTTATCATCATAATTATTATCATCGTCGTCATAATCATTATCATCGTCACTAAGATGGCCCCTTAATTGGTTTCACCATCATAATCATTTGTCACCCTCATAATCACCTTCTGCATCATCATTATTAGCATCATCATCATCATCATCATCTTCATCGTAATGATTATCATCATTGTTTATATTACATTACTGGTCGATTTATTACATTACCAATCGATTATTACAGTATATTTCGATTATTACAATACAGGTCGATTTATTACATTACTGGTCCAATATAACATTACTTTTTCAACAGACTATTGAGCCTCAACCAATTCCACCTCCAGGATGGTCCAGACAACTAAGGTGCGGGGAAGTATTAATTTCTGTATTCCTCTGTGTTGGTTCTTATTTGTTTGTGCTTGTATATGTGATTTGGGCGTGTGCGTCTTTCAGCAGTTATTAAAAATGTTTTAAGCCAGAACATCAATTTGTCCATGGATGATGATATACATTTATGTTAATCATACATTAATGTTCTTCGCTGGAAGAAGACATAGATACTACATTAATAGCAGGATATGCCGGTTCTATATGAGAATGTTTCATCCTCATCAACTGGCCGCACTGTGTGAGACGGCCGAGATATTCCGTACTTCCAGTACGGGTAACCTGGAGAAACTCGGTTCCCCCAGGAGAAACTTTCAAACCATTAAATTATGCTAACCTTTAAATTTTCTTAACGTGTATTTAATGTGTTCATATTATAAACAAATATGCGTTTTATTTATTATACAACTATTTAATGCAAATAAACAAGCTAGCTGAGTTGCATTTAAAAAATAGTAAGAGTACCCAAACAAAAAACGTCTTTCCCCATCCCTGGGCCTACACAGCCACCTGCCCGGGACAATATCCTCCACAACTCCATCCCCGTGTTTTAGTTCGTTATGCTTGAACGCCCCATCGCTGCACGCTAAACTCAGTTCAGTTAGTGGCTACCCAAACATGATATTGTGCTCTATTGACTGCCGAGCAGAATAAAGACACGCCCTGCTTGAACGATTCTAATCGAGCGCGGTAACAAGTCGAACGTTTGTCATCAAGAAATAGCCATGCATAAAACATCGAGAAAAAATAGTGATATATTGGTTCGTCCATATAAATATGGAAAAACATCGCCAGAAATAATAAGTGTACATACAAATAGTATGATAGGTGCATCAGCCTATTATAGCTGTTACATTTAAGGATTTAACATATACAATTTACCTTGCAATTCATAAAATAAATAGTACTTTATTTGACTCATTGTGGTGAAATGTTGTAAAAGTGTTCCATTTATATATGTGTACAGTGACGGTGTATGGTGGTGTTTGAATGTTTAGTGTTAATGTAAAATAAAAAAATACTCTATCCTTTGTTCACAGCTGATTAATTTCACAAAATCGCATGTATATATATATATATATATATATATATATATATATATATATATATATATATATATATATATATATATATATATATATATATACTGAGCTCATAGGCGCAGCAAAACAGAATAAATAAGCATAATGGTGAACATGTACGCGCAAAAGTTATTATCAGAACGAGGGACAACCGAATATTGGTGGAAATGCAATTTTTACTAAATACATATTGTGTTGTTTTAGGAAGATAGCTATAGTTTCAAATGTTTTCAAAGTGATGGGTAGTTCATTCTAGTCACTATGGCGCATCGACAGAGAAAGCACGTTTGCCCAAGTTAAGTTTTATTTTAGGCACAATCAATTGTTGTGAAATTGATTATCTGAGCTGCATAGGGGTATTTGAAAGAATTACAATAGCCAAGGCGGCTACCAATTAATGCCGTTGGTATTGTTTAGCAGTAGATACAGATACGTGACGCCGAATTCGACGGAGATAACGTACATGATAGAAACAGGATTTACATACTTGAGAAAAATTGTGGCGAAAGTTGAAGTCACTATCAAAGACAACACCTATATTAGGAACAGTATCTGATGGGCATGTATCACTGCCAAGCAGTTTAACTGGAAAACGGCTGATGACCCTATTTCGTTGTTGCTTAGTGCCAATAATAATAAGGTATGTGTTAAATGGATTAAGCGTTAGCTTACTTGAATCCATGCAAAACAAGCTATCAGTAAGACATTCACTTAAAGTCGAAACAGATTTTTGTGCATTTGATTGTGAAAGTGATATGTAAACATGTGTGTGTGTGTGTGTGTGTGTGTGTGTGTGTGTGTGTGTGTGTGTGTGTGTGTGTGTGTGTGTGTGTGTGTGTGTGTGTGTGTGTGTGTGTGTGTGTGTGTGTGTGTGTGTGTGTGTGTGTGTGTGTGTGTGTGTGTGTGTGTGTGTGTGTGTGTGTGTGTGTGTGTGTGTGTGTGTGTGTGTGTGTGTGTGTGTGTGTGTGTGTGTGTGTGTCATCAGCATACAGGTAATGACTGAGAGTATGGTTAGTAATGACTTGGCTGAAGTACGTAGCATATAAGCTAAACGGAACAGGGTCAATGACATATACAGCTATAGTAGCTATAGTTGGATATTATATGTTCATACATACACATGTTCATACACAAACCAGTCAGTCAATCAATATGTCAATACATCAATAAATCAATCAAGCAATCAAAAGCATTTATTCAAACAAATCAGTTAGTAACACAACTTAGACAAACTCAGCTTTGTCATTAAAATATTGAAAGAAGGAACACTGAAGGAAATACATATTAGGTTGTATTAACCCTTACTACATCAATCGATGTAGTTAAATATATACATCAACTTTCATAAATGGTCAAAATGCATTATAAGAACATATATCATATGTGATTTTATATAATGACAATGACTGTGCTACTATGATAACTATTGCATGTCATCAGTACATCTACATTGCATAACTCTCCAACAACTGGCTAAAATAATATGGGATGCAGTGATGGCATAAACCCACGTTAACTTTGGCATTAAATAGAAACATCTGAATTAATTGACAATGCACTCACAGCATTGGCGTCCCACGGTATTCGTGGTAACAACGAGCATTTCGCAATGTTGATATCATAAAGACAATATGATCACTCCTTCAAAAGTGTGCAACAGTCGCTTGAGATTATCCTGGAAGCATTGCATTATCAATTCTTGCCGAGGCACGTACCATTAGGTTCCTTGTCTGGCTGCTGTAGTTTCTCACTGGCTGGGACAACAACATGTTCGACCAAACAACATGCGTAGTTGGTGCTGGAATTGTTTTCTGAATAGGCAGTAGATGACAAAGTTGAGCGAATAATTTATCAAAATAAATAGGTTGCTCAATTGGAAAAACATTGTGTATGGTGTACATTTTGACAGCGGCAACTGATCAATGAATTTGTACAATATATGGTTGATGATCGCCGGGGTTTGGCATACAATGAAAGCAATGATTATGATAATCATGACGAGCGTGATGTTGTTTTCATCATTGTTTGACTGAGACGTCATTGTGCTTCTGCCGCGTTGAGCTACCTTCAGACCACGCATAATGTGGACATTGAAGTAGATAATGATGACCAGCGGCAAAACGAAAATAAACAGATGATAAGAGACGGATTTGTAGAGAATGTTGTACATGTGCACATTTGCGATCCCCGTGTCCTCCCACGTCTCGTTCCTTAAAGTCATATTATTATCAACTATTGTCACATTATGCTCAACAAAGCGGGTCTCCAAAAAACGCGGGATATTCCAAACACACACTGCGCCTGCCATTATCAGGATTTCAATTTGAACTTTGCACTTCGTGCAGAGCCGGGGGGCATCCAGTGGGCGACACACTGCGATGTATCGATTGCCTGCGACAATAACGATCATCCAGACACCCCACATCTCGGTGATATATGCTAGTGGAAATACGTATGTCTGAAATGCTGCACAATATTGTACAGACATGTTGTAGTAATTTGAAATGATAAAGTTTAAAGTCATGTATACATATGTTACAAGAAACACATTGTTCATAAGCGCAAGAGCCTTAAGAATGAATGTGCCCACATTACCGACAGTGGACTTGTGTAGTACAGCAAATGAGAGCGCATTTCCCGTGAGACCAATTGCACATAACATCAAGCTTATGCTATAGAAAACAATATCGCATGACATAATCGACGACATGTCGTGAAATATCTGTCAAGTCGCATTTATGTCATGAGCACACGCCAAAGTCACACAGTTAAATGCTGCAGTGATGATCGTGTCGTTGTGACTTGTTGTGTTGTATACTCTTTGTCTTTGTATGTTATTGTTATTGTACACGTGTTGTACATTCATAGGTAATATATTACCGTTTTGGCTTTTTATACAACGTAAACACATTTGTTATGGCATAATTCTTGTTGCAAAGTGTTCTTCTTTTTCACAATTGTTCCTTCCTATCTTCGTAGTCACTGTTCTTTCTCTACTTACATTCCACTCCAACCGTTGCTGTAGATCACGCACATCATCCACCGCAAGTTGCGGTGCCATTTAGCAGCATATGAGTGCTTCCTTGTAAAGATCCCTTGCTAAGCCGACAGTTGTTTTGTTTAAATGGCTTCGTATCCAGTGTTTCGTAGTCATTCGTGATTCACGCTCGTCACAAATATGTTAAATTGTTATCTAATCACTGGTTGCGTTTGGAGCTTGCATTTATCTACCTGTAAAAGACGCACATATGCAAGTCAATAAGACAATCAACACGTCTGTGTTGTTGGGGCTTGAATACAAAATGAATACGTAATGTTCGAGGAAGGGATTATTATACACGTAGGTATTAACGTTATGCAGAAACCCAGGCAACCATTAGGGCATTGAAAACGGTAAGTTACTTTGAATGTTTATTAATATATTATTGACTGGGTATCATATTATTATTTAAACGGGGTGCGTTCACGCTTTTGAAAAGGGTTTTTCACAGTTTTCAAAAGCGGGTTTACATTTTGGAAAAAGGGTGTTCATAAAAAGGGGGTTCACATGAACACCGTTAACCCCACCTGGCTACCGGTCTGATAATACTAGGCAAGAGTAACATCATTGTAGAAGGATGACGAACAAAGCATCAATAAAATGTGGTATATTTCAGCGTTAAAGCATCATCCTTATCACGTAATTTAACTATAATCGAGCAAGAGTGTATTTACATTTCCTGCTAATCCTCCTATATGTTTTGTATCTCCATTGCCAAATTATCAATGATTTATCTTCGACCCATGGAAGTATCCGTACCACTAATATTTTGAAATTCTCCCCACTGTTACCCTTTCTACGAACAACATAATTTTCCTTCGTAGTTTTAAATTACAATTGTTCGCAACGTGATGCGCTTTTTTGCGATTGTTCCAAGTTACGTAAGTCGTATCCTGCCTGTATGTGCGTACGTAGCACCCTATGTCACACTACATTGAACTAAAGACTTGGTTGGTTTTATCAGTGGACGATTTATTGTAGATATCACGTTACGAATAATAATAACTACAAATTACCCTTCGTGGTTTCTACGTTCAGTTGTTGGCAAAATAAAAGTATAATCATAATGACGTAGTCTTACTGTAATCGAACTAGAGTGTGTATGTTATGCTACTCCTCCTATATGCCTTGCATATCGGGCGCCAAACTTTGAATGGGTATTTACGACCACAAAACGGTTACGTAACAAGACGGTTACGTAACAAGACGGTTACGTAACACTGTTATGTTTTTTTTCTAAATCCCCCCCACTGTTACCTTTCTACGAGCAACGCAATATCCCTTCCTAGTTATTACATATAATTGATCGCAACGCTATGCATCGTTTCTACGATTGTTCCAAGTTATATTAATACGTTTAATTGTTTGTAAAATTATGTGTATTTTCAGCGATTGTTCCAAATTAGGCAAACCGTCCACTTCCGACTATGTGCATGTAGCGCCCTTTGGCACATCATATCGAATTTGGTTGCTTGGCAACATTATAACTGTACGAATGTCCACATTAAGATGTAGGTGATCGTACAATTTCTTACTTAACCATCAAAATGGTCATCTAGAGCTGCCATTTTTTTCCTCACATAAGTACACATTCTTTGGTATTTTTGGTAGTAAATATAATTTGCTACACAAACGCAAATACAAATATAATGATATGGGGAATCGTTAACACACTTATATTGAAATTATATATTGAAGAACAAGACAGGGACAACATGACGTTAGTTTTCTAATGCTGACATATTTTAATGGCAAAACCACAGGATTTATGTTAGTTAGTTGTAGCCAGTCAACTGGTGGATACTAAAACATTAACATTTAGGATAATGAAACACCTGGTGCTGACGGATTTCTCCAAAATTCCAAAGGAAGTAAAATTCCTACTTAGTATACGTCTGACACCACATTTTACCTTGTAATGAAAAGATGGAGTAGTTTGAAGGAAGAAAACACTAAACACTTATTTAAAATGAGTTTAAAAAAGCTCAGAATATTGCAGCAGCAGTGAGTTTTAATCAGCAATATGGTCATTATTAACACAATACTTAGAAACGATGATATATGCATGGTAATACAGATATTTTTAACATACACAAAGTTTTAATTACCCTTAATGACTTTCGCCATCATAACAACATTTCTTATTCGGTACGAATGCCGTAGTTTAATCCATATGTTCAGATTGATGGACTTTCCATAATAGTGACTTTTCGCAATTAACGATATTATTTGTTTTATCTCATTAGCGGCATAACTAGAAGCTGAGAAACAGTCGACACAAGACATTTCTTGAGTGCACACGAAATAATGACTTACCTGAATGGTAACTGGCGACGCCAACTTTGTCTCGACCTGCCGCCGAACTCGGTTTGTTGCTGGGAATGGCGAGCACTCGGGCGCACACAAATGCAGGCAAAACGTATGTACGAACGCGAATTTGATTCGCACTCTACTTTCCTGTTTGAATGAAACAACACATCGCCTTGCACTACGAAGTATGTACTGAATGGGGTGCTCACAGCGACGACCCGATCGGCAGGGGCCGAGTCCATTTTGTATAATTCGGGATGTCCAGATTCTTGAGGCTACATCGTTTGTGCGGATGCTGTAATGATTCATCCAACAACTGGCTTCAAGTTGTCAATCATTGCCAAGGACTATCAGAATAAACATGGGTTTACTGCTACACGCTCACAATGGTTATGGAATGTTTAATAAGGTATTTATTGCACAACAAAAACTCGCGGCAGATAACATTAATAATTGGCCGCGTTCTGCAAAATACAGTCCAGTTGTTTTGCTAGTTTCCACCTCGTGCTGTATTACTGGCAATCATCTGACGAAAACTGTAGCTGTTCCCGAATGAGTACAATCGTCGTGTGATGTTAGTGGCAGAAACTACGAAAGTATAATTGAAGGAGAAATATGATTTACCTCATCTGATCGTAATATATTTGAATGGTTGAATGGAATTCATTCAGCTAATTATCAGGTATTATCATGTTTGCAAATGTTCATATATATTCTGACTTGTGAACTTGATATGTTGCTTTAGTGAAAACTTAAACATGTCCAGGTTTTGGATATATATATATATATACATATATATATATATATATATATATATATATATATATATATATATATATATATATATATATATATATATATATATATATATATATATATATATATATATATAAATATATATATATATATATATATATATATATATATATATATATATATATATATATATATATATATATATGTATATATATATATATATATCCAAAACCTGGACATATATATATATATATATATATATATATATATATATATATATATATATACATACATACATATAGGAAGATCACAGAAAATGTAGATGGACAACACTCGAGAGTGGATATATATATATATATATATTTATATATATATATATATATATATATATATATATATATATATATATATATATATATATATATATATACATATATATATATATATATATATATACATATATATATATATATATATATATATATACATATATATATATATATATATATATATATATATATATATATATATATATATATATATATATATGTATATATATATATATATATATATATATATATCCACTCTCGAGTGTTGTCCATCTACATTTTCTGTGATCTTCCTCGTTTTCTGCCGCCTTGTAGAATATATTTCGCAAGTGTGTTGCATCTAGTTGTATGACCGAACCATTGGAGTTTTCGGCGTTGTACTCTGACCAAAAGCGGTTTTTGTGGTCCTAAAGCTTATGTTAAGGCTTGCAATACTGATATGTTTGTTATGTGGTCTCTGTAAGAAATTGTCACGATCTTTCTTAAACATATAATCTAAAATGCGGTTATTCTTCTTTCGGTCTCGGCTTTTAGGGTCCAGCTTTCGGATCCGCATGTCAGCACTAACACAACCAGGCTTTCATAGAGTCGTATCTTTCTAGCTGTTTTAATGAAATATCTTCTTGAATCTTGCTATCGCTGATGTTGCCAGATTTACCCGTGTGCGTATTTCCTAGGTACATTCACCCTCAGAGGAGATGGTCGACCCGAGGTACTTCAAATGATGTTATTTCTTCGAGGCGTTCTATATTCATTATTAAAGTAGTTCGTTGCTCTATTTTGCTGTTGATCATGATCTTGCTCTTTTCTGCATTTATTTCCGTACCGTACGCATGCGCTCTTCTTTCTAGTGCTGTTGTACATTCTTGTAGCTTCTCCTCCGTTCCAGCGATTATATTAATGTAATTTGCGAATCGGAGGTTGCTGATCTCTCTACAGTTTATCGATATCGTGCCAATGAAGTCGTGTACAGCTTGTTGCATGATATTGTCAAGGTATAAGTTGAACAGCACTGACGATAAAAGGCATCCCTGGCGTACCCCGAAATACGTTTTAAACGCATTGCACTTGTTGGTGGTCCAAATAGTGATTCGAGTAGTGTCACTAGTCCTTCTTTAATGTTCTAGCGTCGCATTACTCGCCAGAGTCCTTTGTGTCACATACGATCAAATGTTTTTTTGTAGTCGATGAAATTGTGATATAGGCATTGATGGTGATCAACGAGTTTCTCGATTAACAGTCTTACGTTAAATATTTGATCGGTTGTGATTATTTTCGGCCGGAAGCGGGCTTGTTCTTCAGATAGGAGTTGTTCTGCTTTGCATTTGATAAGGTTGAGTATGTTTCTTAACATTACTTTGCTGGGATGACCGATAAGCCTTACATTTTTGTAAGTTCCCTTTCTTTGGTATCGTTATTATGAGCGATTTATTTCACTCTTCTGGCCATGTCTTGGTTTCTCAAATATTTCGACATATGATCATGAATGCGTCTATCATTGCCTCCCCACCTTGTTTGATTAGTTCAGCTGGTACGTTGTCTACGCCGGGGGATTTTTGTTTCTTCAGCATTTGGATTGCCTCTTCTACTTTTGCTCGGATAATGGGCGTATCAGCATTATCATTTTGAGGCGGTGTTCCGAGGATGTTGTAATCTGTGTCCAGTTCGTGGTTCAGGAGGTTTTCGCAGTATTCGGTCCATTTCCCAAGTACTGCGCTTTTTCTGTAAGGAAGTTGCCGTTTTTGTCTTCGATGTTTGACGATTAAGTTGACCTTTCTTTGGTGAGGACTTCTAAGATGGAATAAACCTGTCTGGTGTTGTTTCCTTTCATCCCAGTCTCCATTTCAGAGCACAGTTCGTTTATCCAATCGTTCTTTGCCTTTTTCAGTTTGTTTGTGCGCTTCTTCGTTGGCGGTTATTTTCTTTTCAGCTCTCGGCTCTGGTCGCAAAGCTTCAATACATCATCAGGTACCTTTGGTTTCCTAGGACTTCCTTAGCGGTGTCACGCACTGCCGTGCCGATCGAGTTGACATTAATTGAAGAGGCAGGGCAGAGGAAGGGCAATGACGCTACATTCAAACAGTGATGAAAACAACATAGCGATCGTCATTGTCGATCTCATTATTGTGTACGTTGTAAGCCAGGCACCAATGATGATACGATCGTCATGGTCGATCTCATTATTGTGTACATTGTAAGCCAGGCACCAATGATGATACGATCGTCATGGTCGATCTCATTATTGTGTACGTTGTAAGCCAGGCACCAATGATGATACGATCGTCATGGTCGATCTCATTATTGTGTACGTTGTAAGCCAGGCACCAATGATGATACGATCGTCATGGTCGATCTCATTATTGTGTACATTGTAAGCCAGGCACCAATGATGATACGATCGTCATGGTCGATCTCATTATTGTGTACGTTGTAAGCCAGGCACCAATGATGATACGATCGTCATGGTCGATCTCATTATTGTGTACGTTGTAAGCCAGGCACCAATGATGATACGATCGTCTTGGTCGATCTAATTATTGTGTACGTTGTAAGCCAGGCACCAATGTTGATACGGTCGTCATGGTCGATCTCATTATTGTGTTCGTTGTAAGCCAGGCACTAATGATGATACGATCGTCATGGTCGATATCATTATTGTGCACGTTGTAAGCCAGGCACCAATGATGATACGCATCGCATTGAAATTGACTATTCTTGATTATCCACTAACAACGCGTACACTATTCGTGAAATTGTCCCATGTGTGCTACATGCTTGTCACGATGAACTCACCAGTCAACTTCTTCATACACAGCCTCTTCAGACGGCTGTTCCGGAATCAACTGTGTATGTTGTTCGGTAGTATATGTGGTCATCCCAGCCAACATCACCTAGACAGACAGCATAACGGTGCTTGAATTAGCAACTGTGCTAATAGAAACACCACTTTGCCGTGGAGGGAGAACACCTGCGAACGCTGCACGAGACACTTACGTGTTTGATCGCGTTATCGCCCATACCGGCATTATCGCCCACCCCAAATTTCACGGAAATGTAGGGTTAACCGCCCACCTTCTCGCATTAACGCCCACCCCAATTTCGACCATACAGAATAATATCAGCATGTGAATGATAATCATGCAGATATGCCACAACACGGGCAGCAAATAAGTTGTCGAATATTCTTGACAACGTCTGTTCTGTTGCGTTGACATTGTTTCTGGCGACGGTTGGTGCATCAGCCTGCATGCGTTGAATAGCTCTGAAACTCGCCAATTTCGGCAAGTAGTATTTTTTATATATTGTAACTGTGTCCATCCAATTACTAATAGACCGTTTAATAACCAACTCCTCGAACTGTAAGCCTTCAAAAGAGACGAGATTCGTTCGACTGCAACTGGGCTTATCAACCATCCATGAAGTAACGGTGTTTTTGAAGCGTCCTCAACCTACAATGTTGCCATATGTGACACATTCTTATGAAAGTTGTCCATAAATAAAATTATTGGCTAAAGCTGTTGCATTTCTGCTATGACAGTGAGGCCTTGACGACTTGATTCGGGCGTTCTGACAACGACATAGCTGGTGCGATACGACAAACCAGTAGCGACATCTGCCGCATGTATTATTAACAACTTTGATGAGCAGTTTGAGCTCCACCAGCCAAGTCGTTTCTGAACAAAATATTGACAGGAGTAAAACGTGGTTCACATTGCCCAGACACTAGGCCCTTCTGTTATATGGGATGATATGGGGGCCAAACTAGCATCATGCTATATGTTACGTTCCTAATTCCAATGTGAACTAAACATAACATGAAAGCCAGAAAGCATGATATGTAACATAGCATATGATATGAAATATGGTATACTATATGAAACATGGCATATAATATGAAACATGGAATATAATACGTAACATGGCATATGCTATAAAACATGGCGTGGCATATGAAAACATTAACCTACACCTACACAACAGTGGCGTCACATAGTGAATGTAATGTAAGCTACTCAAAATTTCGCCTCTGTCACAGCTTACAGCAGAATCTTCACATCGTCATTTCATTTGGTAAACTCCTAATTCCGTTAAATAATTATCTCAAGTTCAATTGTACATCACCTGTAAATTGTGGCAGTGTTGAAATTGTGGGAAGCTATAAAGTTCGTCCATTGGTTTTGTTACTCCTGGAAAAGTCAAGTTGCACATAGTCATCTGTCCAGTACTACCGCTGCACCAGTTTATCACATTAAGAGGACCATACCCCAGTCGTCTGTTCTGCTTTCCGGGCAATATACCCGTTGTAAAGTAATGTACCCCTATAGTTATAGCAGGGAAATAAGTGTTTTGTGTAAACAGATTGATGAGGAAAGTAACTAAGTAAGTGAGCGAGGACCCAAAGTTCAGCCTCCTAGAAAATGCTATATCAAACCAGCCTGTCCCAGTAGAAATATTACAGCTATATTAAGAGAACATCTATGTCTAGTTACCGGACGGTACAACTATATTAAACGGGTGTCACCGCTGACCCGTCCAAAGACAGCCACGGATAGAGTACGCATAGACGAAGACTATAAATAAACTATAAATATTATCTAGAAGCGGACGATATAGCTGTATGAAAACATGACAGATTCCGTTGACCCGTCCAGGGGAGAGTGTCCATGTATAGAATCGTGTGGGTAAGCCTAGGATGTCCAAAATAGTAGTCGAGACTGCTCTGCTAATATATAAGGACAAGCCGTCCCTAATGTTAGGAATCATCATGATTGAACCTGGCACAATAAAGCGTATAAAATAAAAGGATGCCAAACATATAGTTTAGGGTGGGAAGAGAGGACTCGGGAGAATGTGGAACATAACTGTTCGAGGAGACGGAAAGATAGAGATAGAGAGATAGAGAGAGAGAGAGAGAGAGAGAGAGAGAGAGAGAGAGAGGTGGGTAGAATGATTAGAACAGTTTTAGTTCCGGTACAAGAAGAAAACAATGCTGTACAAATGATATGATGCTGAAGAAAGCGGTTTTGCTATGATATAGCTAACCTGGACTTCTGCTATTGAAAGGGTAATTTTCCCCCAATGTAAAGAAGAAATGGCGGTGGAATTCGCCCGCCTGCGAAAAATGGCGGATATATCCTCGGCTGTTGCGCCCCAGTAATCGCGGATGGTTCGACGAAAGCGGCGCTGGACGGACGGCTGCGAGAAATGGCGTACACGCGCACGGACGGAAATCACAAATTCAGAACAAGTGCGACAAACACAGACGACGGAGAAGAAGGTTACGAACGACCGCCTGTAGCCCGCGAAACCACAGAGAGAGAAGGATGCGATAAACAGCTTGCCACCCGACACAACGGAGCCTGCGGCCCGGAAATTAGGACCATATGACGATGGCTGCCGACGAGGGAACGTATCAAAAACAGCCTGGACACACCGATCCCCGAACCCCTCTGCGATGCGCAGGGACGAAACGAGGCGAGAAGAGAAAAAGGACTCGATGTAAAAACATGTGTGTACATTTGTTATGGAGAAACCTGCAAGGGAACGTACACGGTGTGTTGTGTGGATGTTTTATGGAGAAACATGCAAGGGAACGTACACGGTGTATTGTGTGGATGTTTTATGGAGAAACCTGCAAGGGAACGTACACGGTGTGTTGTGTGGATGTTTTATGGAGAAACCTGCAAGGGAACGTATACGGTGTGTTGTGTGGATGTTTTATGGAGAAACCAGCAAGTGAACTTAAACGTTATGTTGTGGGTATATTTGATGGAGCAACCTGCAAGGGAACGTACACGGTGTGTTGCTGATTTATGTTAATGTCTTGACAGAACTATGTGGATTTGATGTTGTTTTTAAGAAGACTATTTACCAACAGTGAACATTGAGCAAATTGGTAGAAATTGTAAATTATTTTAACGGAATGTCTTAACATTATTTATGGAAGCTTAGAAGCACGAGGTATGAAAATCATACTGCAACGTAGAAGGACAACAGCTATATTAAAAGAACATATATGTATTTACATAGATAGCGGACGGTACAGCTGTTTTAAACGGGTGTGTCCTCTGACACGTCCAAGGAAAAGGTAGCCAAGGATAGAGTGTGCCTAGACGAAGATTTGTTATTCTGAAACAACTATAAATATTATCCAGAAGCGGACGGAATAGTTATACAAAAACAGGGAAGATTCCGTAAACCCGTCCAGGGGAGAGTGCCCAGGTATAGAATTGTGTGGGTAACCCTAGGACGTACAGAATATAGGTCCACGGCCGAGACTACTCTGCTGACATATAAGGACATGCGGTCCCTACCGGGAGGAATCATCATGAGTGTACTTGGCACAAGAAATTGTACAAATGGATGCAAAAAACAGTCAGTTTGGTGGGGAGAGATGACTGGAGAGAATATAGAATAGAATTGTACTAGGAGACGGAGAATTAAAGAGAGGTGGATAGAATGATTAGATCGTGTCAGGGGAATATTGCTAATGGTTCAGGCTAGTGACAAGGATAGTGTTTATGGTGTATCGTCAATAAGGCCAACATATCCACATACATGGGTGTAATGTACTAGTATATATTATATATATCGTGGCTGGCCGGACGTATAAGGTAGTTGTTTTTATTGCAATGTTCAAGTCCTTCGATTGAGGCTGTAAGTAGCCCCTCGGACGTACGGTCGGTGGGGTTGCACGGCCGTAAAAAAATAGCTTTGTGTGTGTATATATATATATATATATATATATATATATATATATATATATACATACATACATACATACATACATACATACATACATACATATATTCACAAGTCTAACTATTAATGGTGTAATATAAAAGTAATGACGTAATGCAGGGAACATTTGCAAACAAAACATGACAGTGCGTTTCTAATATCGACTAATTGGCTAAATACGCACCTTTCAATATTATGATGAGATTAATAAGCTCATAATTGTCCTTTCAATTGCGATTTCGTAGTTTCTGCCACTAACTGCCCCCGCATCGTGTCATGTTTCGTTAGACGATCGCTGATAATGCAACGTGAGACGGAAAGTGAAAGAACCAGCCCGATGGTGTTGCGTTTGTTTTGCAGAACGCGGCCAACTATAGATGTTAAATGCCGTGAGTTTATGGTTATAAATACCTTATTACATCGGCAGCATGCGTAATTTTGCTCGGATATGTAACTTTTCGCGCCAGTACAACGACCTTTCCTTTAGGCCTACCATAATCATATTTATGTTTACGTCAATTCGGCCGACCCTGTTAAAGGTTGTCGACCTTATATGTCGGTAATGGACCTTAGAACGTCATATGACATGACAAAGAAAATACATTGATTTGTATCTCAGTATTCACCCCAGTATCAGAAAAAAACAAATACTTGCCGCCCGATCCAATATTTAATTGTCAAAATACAGGAAATATATGTTCCCAAGTTTGGCCTAAATAATAATTGCCTGGGCACATAATGGCTGAGTGAACTCACGCGATGGGAAACATATAACCAATAACCTATACAAATGCGTAACTAATCTAAGGTATATTTGACAATGAAAATATTAAAATAAGAATAGTTGTTATTCCTACCTACCTATGCCAACATTTGTGAGGCCGTAGCAGTAAACCCAGAAAATACGCTGATTCGCCTAAACGATTACAGATACATTGAAGACATGTTTGGAGTAAATTAACCAATCAAAGAAAAACAGCGTAAGCTAAAATCCCACCTATCTAAACTTGCTGATCTTCCATAGCGCCACAGACAATTGTTTAGGTAGCGTTCATTTCCCGGAGACGTGGTTGATATGCATTTGAACTGTATCGCCACTTACCTGCCTTTCGAGGTAGGGGTTCACACAAACTCCGTTTTTGTGAAGAGGAGAGGGTGAGGGATAAAAGGGTGGTGGGGTGGGGTGGTAGAGGGGGTGGCTTCATCGACGAAATGACACTGAAACCAAACAGTTGAATGATTAATTAGGGGTGTAACAATATATAGAATTATCGATGCATCGCAATCGTCGATGAGACGATTCAGTACTATCGATAGTAAATTGAACTATCGATAGTAACGATATTTGGCAAAACAATTTAATGATACTCGGTTTGATGCCATCCCATCCGTACTAAATTCGTTTTATGATGTTCGGTTTTATGCCATCTTATCCCGGACTAAAGTGATTTAATGATGTTCTATTATATGCCATCTCATCCCTGACTAAAGTGGTTTAACATTGCTCCTTTGTGTACCATCCCATCCCGGATTATATTTGTTTAACGATGTTCCGTTGTGTGCTATCCCATCCCGGAATAAAATTGTTTAATGATGTTCGGTTTTATGCCATCCCATCCCTGTCTAAATTTGACTAATGACGTTCCGTTGTATACCATCCCATCCCCGGGTAATTTTTTTTAACAATATTCGTTTTTTTCCATCCCATTCCTGACTAAAGTTGTTTTATGATGTTCGGATTGATGCAATCTCATCCCATACTAAAGTTGTTTAATGATGTTTCGTTGTATGCAATCCTTTCCCAGACTCCATTTGTTTAATGATATTCCATTTGTGCCATTTCATCTCGGACTAAAGTTGTTTAATGATATTAAATTGTATGCCATCCCATCCAGCTAAAATTGCTTAATGATGTTCCGTTGTATGCCATCCCATCCCAGGCTAAAGTTGCTTAATGATGTTCCGTTTAGTGTCATCTCATGCCGGACTATAATTATTTAATGATGTTCCATTTTATGCCATCTCATCCCAGACTAAAGGTGTTTATGATATTCCGTTGTATGTCATTCCATTCCGGAAATAATATTTAATGATGTTTTGTTTTATGTCATCCCATCCCGGACTAAAGTTGTTTAATGCTTTCATCGACGAACTGACACTGAAACCAAACAGTTGACCCATTAATTAGGGGTGTAACAAATAACAAATATATCGAACGTTCGATACATCGCCGTAGTCGATGTGATAAGTCAGTACATTCGATAGTAAATTGAACTATTGATAGTAACGACATTTGAATAAACAAGTCAGCACTACGTGAATAATATGTGCGTGGCAAGAACAATTATTGTTGTCTCGGCATCGCTAAAAATAATAATACTCATCGTACTAATATGTTCCAAGTCACTTACTGCCACCCCGTTGTCCTAAATATAGTTCACCCCTGAGCGTCGCACTTTGTAAAGGCCGAGGCACCCTGTTTATGCCGTCGGTGAATGCTATTTTTCTGAGAAACCACCACCCACACCTGTCACTGCTACCTGTGATCGGTCAACAGTCGCGTACTTAGCCGTACACACGTACGCACGTGCTTCCCCATTTATACGGCAAACAAATAGTTTTAAAATTCCACCCCGCCCCCAATAACTGAATGGTCGATATGACTGGCATTAACCGTGCAGTGCAAGAACGAATCATACAACTAATAGGGCTTAACCAGCGCCATCTACAGTCACTGCAACGGACACAGTGTTAACTTAACTATCGTGCCTGCCAGCAAATAGTCCCTAGTTAGAATTACGATGAACACAGTCCAGTAGCGCGCCTTCTCCTTCAACTTATCGGTTTCTTTCAGGCTGAGCTTGAGTTATACGAGAATGCACGCGCTGTTACAACATGAATAATCTGCAATCTCTATGTCGCACGGTATACATTAATGTCTGCATTCACTGCTGCAGTCGTTGCCTGGAATATTTGGAAGAATATGGGACGACACACTCAGGCGATACTAGTTGTCCATCAAAAGGTTGACTTCATCTCTCGCCACATTCATACAGACCAAATAGTGTAACCTCTGCCCAGAAGTGTGGAATGTATTGTTTGACAGTGCTATAGAGGTAGTGGAATGATTTGAGAATGAAACAAGTTGCGTAATGATGTTAGACATAAGCACCGTCCGTGAGAACGTATCCACAAATATAACCACCAGCCAGTATTGGATGATGGCAGTGTATCTGTCGTTTGTGGATGACTTGCTGCAGGAAATGGACACGCATGTATTAATTGCTCAACATCGCTACATGGCACAGTGCCTTACGCCACGACAGTGCGAAAGAGAATTACTTTCCATCCATCTTTTCGAGGTGTTCCAAGACGACAGGTGATCTGCGTCAGCTACAAAATGGAAGAAAATATGGGAGATGGTCTATGATACAATACAGAAAATTAATCCTTTCCTCTGCCATAATATGTATACAGCAGTCGTATACTGCTGGTTATGTCTGTCTTGACTGCTACAACGCTCGATCATTTAATGCCATACGACACCACAGTGACAACTGAGCACTTGTCGGAATTTGTCCAGACCCAGGTACACAAGGTCAAGACGTTGGATGCAGAAAGCATCATGCAACAGTTCAGTCGTTTACGCTAACACTCCGCCTAATGAAGGAGAAGTTTGTAACTGATCCCTTTATGTAGACATGCTACACTCGTAAACAGTTGTTACCGAAGCATTATCTTTGCCTACATATGTCTTCTTGGCTAACTATTCAATGGATGTTATTACTACAACGGGTTTGCGTGTCTCTGTTAATATAATTATCAGGATGTATTCTTAGTACATATGATCATCTTAGCAAATGTGTTCCAATGATGTTGAATGATATTGTAGTACATGAACATGTGTTCCGATAACGCTTCACCAGCTGTTATAATTAATTGTGTTATTACACAGAAAACGGATCAATGAAGCATGTAAACAATCTTAGTAAATTACACATTCCTAGCACATTAAAATTAACCGTATCTTTGTTAAACATGTATGATATACTAAAGGTTTATATGCAGCTTTTTACCAAGGATGGGTGTTCAGTAGGTGAATCGTGTTTTTACCCGGGATGGGTGTCTAGTAGGTGAGACGTGTTTTACCCGGGATGGGTGTCTAGTAGGTGAGTCGTGTTTTTACCCGGGATGGGTGTTTAGTAGGTGAGTCGTGTTTTTACAAGTGATGAGTGTCTAGTAGGTAAGTCGTGTTTTTACCCAGGATGGGTATCAAGTAGGTGAGTCATATTTTTACCCGGGATGGGTGTCAAGTAGGTGAGTCGTGTTTTACCTGGGATGGGTGTCTAGTAGGTCGGGCATGTTTTTTTTTACCAAGGATGGGTGTCTAGTAGGTGGGGCATGCTTTTACCCGGGATGGGTGTTTAGTAGGTAAGTCGTGTTTTACCCGAGATGGGTGTCCAGTAGGTGAGTCGTGTTTTTACCCGGGATGGGTGTCTAGTTGATGAGTCGTGTTTTTACCCGAGATGGGTGTCTAGTAGGAGATTCATATTTTTACCCGGGATAGGTGTCTAGTAGGTGGGGTATGTTTTTGCCAGGGATGGGTGTCTAGTAGGTGAGTCGTGTTTTACCCGGGGTGAGTGTTTTGTAGGTGAGTCGTGTTTTACCCGGGATGAGTGTTTTGTAGGTGGGTCGTGTTTTTACCCGGGATGGGTGTCTAGTAGTTGAGTCGTGTTTTTACCCGGGATGAGTGTCTAGTATGTGAGTCGTGTTTTTTTACCCGGGATTGGTGTCTAGTAGGTGATTCGTGTTTTTAACAGGGATGGGTGTCTAATAGGTGATTCGTGTTTTTACAAGTGATGCGTGTCTAGTAGGTAAGTCGTGTTTTTACCCGGGATGGGTGTCTAGTAGGTGAGTCATATTTTTTCCCGGTATGGGGGTCAAGTAGGTGAGTCGTGTTTTTACCCGGGATGCGTGTCTAGTAGGTCGGGCATGTTTTTTTTTACCAGGGATGGGTGTCTAGTAGGTGAGTCATGTTTTTACCCGGGATGGGTGTCTAGTAGGTGAGTCGTGTTTTTAACCGGGATGGCTGTCTAGTAGGTGGGGCATGTTTTTACCCGGGATGGGTGTCTAGTAGGTAAGTCGTGTTTTTACCCGGGATGGGTGTCTAGTAGGTGAGTCGTGTTTTACCCGGGATGGGTGTCTAGTTGATGAGTCATGTTTTTACCCGGGATGGGTGTCTAGTAGGAGATTCGCATTTTTACCCGGGATAAGTGTCTAGTAGGTGGGGTATGTTTTTACCAGGGATGGGTCTATAGTAGGTGAGTCGTGTTTTTACCCGGGATGGGTGTCTTGTAGGTGAGTTGTGTTTTTTCCCAGGATGGGTGTCTAGTAGGTGGGGCATGTTTTTGCCGGGTATGGGTGTCTGGTAGGTGAGTCATGTTTTTACCAGGGATGGGTGTCTAGTAGGTAAGTCGTGTTTGTTACCCGGGATGGGTGTATAGTAGTTGAGTCGTGTTTTTACCCGGGATGGGTGTCTTGTAGGTGAGTCGTGTTTTTAACATCAACAACAACAACAACAACAAAAACGCAACACAAAAAATTAGCGAAACATAAAATATAAACCACAGTTTTGATGTTGAATAGGGCAAGAAGAAGTGTGTAACTTGCCATATTACCTTGAATATAACAAGAAGCAAATAATTACAGTATGCTACATGCATGATTACAACTTAACTAATTATATTTCAGTACGAATGATGAAATATTCGTGTTTAGAATAGATAGTAACCGTGGCATAGTTCAAGAATAACAACATGTAAAGACCAGCATATACTAAACAATTATTTTTGTAGCGACAATAAATCAATATTTATACAGCCCAGCTGTTATGTTTATACTACATAGCTAACCACAATGTTAGCAGTGTATTTTCTTAAATGATGAACGTTTCTACAACATAGTAAAGAACTGTGGGTGAGTTCCATAGTATTACACCTTTAACTGAAATACGCATTATCTTTAAATTGGTACGAGCATATTTTTTAAAGTGGGACTTTGTCAGGTTACAGAGACAGACTTGTACAATGTAAACAACTTTTGTATATTCACTGGTAACAAATTCTTATTTGCCTTGTACATATTAAGTGCAGTTCGTAATTCGACAATATCTGGTATTTTCAGGATACGTAACTCGGAAAATAGACAAGAAGTGTGGTCTAACCTCTTAGCTCTACAAATTAAACGCACAACCTTTTTTTGTAACACTACTAAAAAAATTAGATTAGTAGCGTATGAATAGCGCCATACTTCGATGCATTACATAATGTATGGCAGAAAGAGAGAATAGTAAAAAATAAGCATTCCACATTTGTCAATGAAATAGCTGGCTCTATTCATTATGATACAACTCTTAGAGAGTTTAGATTTTATCATAAGAATGTGTGTTTTCCACTTTAACTTATTATAAGTCAACATACCTACACATTTTGTGTATTCCTCTTTAATATTTTTCCTTACTTATATGTATAGTGACGTGTGTCTATAAAATGCGATTACCAAAAAACGTATAATCTGTGTTTGATATATTGAGAGATAGCATGTTTACTGCAAGCCATACACGTAACTTTTATAATACAATATGTGTCAACCGGACAAGATCACCTATATCACTATTACTGTAGAACATGTTGGTATAATCTGCAAAAAAGATTAACTTGACAATTTTTGAAACATTACAAATATAATTTATACCTTGCTGATGCTTAACTGATGCTTAATGGCAGAACCCTGAGCTCGTTTGCTATATGAATTGAACAATAACATATATAGTTGATAAAGGTCATTTAATAATTGTATCAACTCTAACTAATAACATATATATCTCGATGAGACAAAGCTTAAGACCTAAACAAACGATACCGTCATCGAGGTACTTCAAACAATTATTAAATGACAAATCAGATTAGCAAAGGTGGGGCGGTAATATCCCCCACCCGGCCTTATGCAATATAGGCCCAACCCCCACCCCAGGGTTCTGCCAGTGAGCTAAACCGCCTATGGAGTGATTCGGATACTAACAGTACAAATAGTCAAAGCGAATGTGAGTACACGTTAAGGAAACCAACGTCAGTCATGCTGCAATACCTATCCAACGCAAACGCCTATTAGCCTGATTGTGTGAACACGTTTATATGAGCATAAATTGGATGCCAGAGCGAAATCAGTCATGCTCCCTATTGCCATGCTGCACACTATGAATGCCAGTTATACTGGAACAACCAGTGCCTACAGCAATAGGCCAAGTACGTTTGTGGTGAAAGGAATATGTCCCAAGCTAGCGGAATGTTGTACATCCTAGGGAATACTACTGCTAACGGGATGTGGCATATCAGTGGGCATAGTACTGTACACAATGGGTGCCAACCACACTGAAACATCCAATGCCTACCGGGCAACCCAGACACATTCAAGGTCTGGTCATCTGCAGCATAGGGATACGAATGTATCGTTTAAAGGCGGTGGACTTCCACCTGCCCATAGATTGAATTTGTGTTTCACTCATCCCCATGTCTGCCGCCGTAGTAGCGGCACCGATTCTAAAACTGTGAGCTTTATATTTACTGGGGTCCAGTCCCACCCACTGTAGTGCTTTACGCAAGTATTGACAGAAATAGTTTAGCGAAAGAGGGAAGGCATTAGCAAAAGCAAACAGTGGGCCATTAAATGACCCACGAACCTTCAGGAATCGAGACAATGCTTGGACCGGACAATACTTATTGTGCGTTTGTGAAATATGCAGAGTGACAGGGCGCATAGACGTGTTGTGCTTAAAATAACACAATACCAAAACTATGTGTGAATGAGAAATGGTGACATCTTCCAAATGAATGACATATTCGCTCCTGGTTCGCGAATGTACCGTTATTTCCCCAATGCGCAAGAATGCATGGAAAGCCAAGAGAAATATGTTCTGTAACACATACCTTAAATAGGCTGATGAGGCAATAAACTGTGTGAAGTCAACAATCTGGCATATGACCCTGAGAGTAATCGATAACCGGTTGTCAAGTTTCCTAGCCAGTTTCTGGGCTCCAGCCAGTAATTTCTTGATAACAAAATGTTGAGTTGGGTCAGGCATACCAGACAATTTATGAATATATGACAAAGCAGACATAAATGTCATAATGGTAGCCGGAGCATAATGCTTGGAGAAGAGGCTTGCTATATATGTAGCTAAGACACCCGTTGAAGCTGGAAAAACCGAACAGTTGGGAAATTGTTTCCTGCTAATATATATATTATTTTATTTTTTATATATATTATTTTATTATATATATATATATATATATATATATATATATATATATATATATATATATATATATATATATATATATATATATATATATATATGTATATATATATATATATATATATATATATATATATGCATATATATGTATATATATATATATATATATATATATATATATATATATATATATATATATATATATATATATATATACATATATATATATATATATATATATATATATATATATATATACATATATACATACATACAAACAAACATACATGCAATCACAAATACACATATTCATGCATACACATATAATATTGACATTGTTTTATAAAAAGCTAAAGCTGTAAGTATTTGTTTTGTACAAAAACAGAACATTGAATAAATGATTTAAATAAAATTACGTTAAATCAAAATAAATAAGTAAATTTAAATGCATTAATTAATTAAACATTCAAAGCTAGTACGACATATATATACCAATGCACGAATCAAGTCCATCACAATACATATACTTAAAATAAAATAGTCTTTAAAAACTTCGTAAGAATGGTTAGTGTTCTAGAAACACGTAGTAGAGTAAAAGTTATTTACATAATCCAGGCGATAGGTGACAAGTGCGTTCACAGCACTTCTGTAGCCTTCAGTTGTAAGTTGAACACTGGTCATTTCGATTTGGTTTACCGTATCGTGGTAGAGTGACCTTTACATCCTATCCGTTGTGCAATTGTGTCCGCAATTTCTAAATTATACGAGGATATATTCGGTACCGAAGAAACCATCGGTACTTTCATGAATCAAAACGATATTTAAATGCAATTCTTACTCTCTACGTAATACAGATACGTACGCTTCATTCAGTCATCATAAAGATGCTGTTCCATCAGGCGTGTTGGCCTGGGCTTAAAGATAAAACATGAATAGGTATGTATGCGACCTAGTCAAACTTAGCAACCTTAAAAAGATGGTGAACAAACTACATAAAAAAGGTACATAATTACTACTGTGGCCACCTAGATTTAAGAGAAAAATGGGCAACGAGTGTGCCAAAGCACAGCACTTCGTCTTAAAAAAAATAAATACTTACAATTCGCGAATCTGAGCACGTGCTCAACCTGTTTAGCTCTCATCAACGGGGGCTGATCGCCACGCGTCTGGAAGACTGACGGTTGGAGAGACGTCCCTGTTTGTCACATGCGAAACTGTAGCAGGAGCTTCCACGCTAATTTCTGAACGAATTGACCGTTTCATACACAAGGTAGGCGCCATAATTTCCTGTTTTTTTTTGTACAACCGTATTACTACGTAGACAACCACGGCAACGAGACATAATATCAGAATTATTGCAATAGTCCAGGATACATGGCCTGGGTAGCTACCCCATATAATGGTGTCACCCACTAAATCATCGGACAATTCATCAAAATTAATGTTATGTTCTTGACTTCGCCCATAGCTTGCCAAAAAGGATTTTTCAGGTGTGTATCCAGCGTAGTCTGGGAAATCATTTTGAAAAGGGGTATTTGCGGGATTGAAATAAGTGATAATTCGACTGAAACACGAGAGGATAATTCGACTGAAACACGAGAGGATAATTCGACTGAAACACGAGAGGATAATTCGACTGAAACACGAGAGGATAATTCGATTGAAACACGAGAGGATAATTCGACTGAAACACGAGAGGATTATTGGTCAACGCTAGATATTGACCATCCATCAGCTTTGATGTGACAATTATTGGTCAACGCTAGATATTGACCATCCGTCAGCTTTGATGTGACAATTCTGCTCCAAAGGTAAAGCACTGGAGCCACCTTTGTATTGAGACAAATGCGTTCACGGCTTATTATACCGATCTGATCTGATATTGACAATCCGTCAGCTTTGATGTGACAATTCTGCTCCAAAGGAACAGCACTGGAGCATATATATATATATATATATATATATATATATATATATATATATATATATATATATATATATATATATATATATATATATATATATATATATATATATATATATATATATATATACATATATCCCTCCCTCTCTCTCTCTCTTTGTCTCTCTCTCTATGTATATCTCTTTATCTATGTATCTCTCTCTCTATGTGTCTATCTCTCTCACTCTCTCTCTATTTCTTTTTCTCTCCCTCTCTCTGTAAAAAAACTATTTTACTAAGAAAGCTTAACTCTCACACAATGTCGAGTTTATTGCCTTCCAAAACTATAAGTCCACACGATTGAAATGCAGCGGGACCTGGTGTTCATTTGCCTTTTCCAGGATCTGTCGCAAAATAATCTACTGTCGCTCTGTTCTTCCTTAATCCAAATAGTTGCATTTATATATTTGTATTAATGTTGTCATCTAACATCATCAATATTATGTAATAGAATACCTCTCCCGGAATGGATATCAGGGATATTGCTAATTAATTTGACGGGGTTAACTTGTAACCTTACTTGTTTTTCTTGAAATCCTCCTCCATTATTCGTATCTTTTCCACAAGTTGTTTTGTTAACCGGGTCCTTATCGCACTATGTGCGTGCCTTTCTCCTTTTTCACACGCTCTTGCAAGAATTGATAGAAGATTGACTACCTGGTTTCTATGCCTGAAGCCAACGAACTTCAATGATTTAATTAGTTGTCTCTTTGAAGTCTAACCAGAGTTCCTCCACTCCACAAGGTGACATTTTTATTGCTTTTAATGCACAAGTAACGCATGGCAGCGTCTACCATGCGTACGTATGCAATAGCCATCAGTTACATTATTCAACTGGCTGGGCAACCGAACCCAGCTCGTTTCTGATAAGAAAAAACTTCTGTCAGGAGTAAAACATGGAGCACTTTACCCAGACACTAGGCTATGCTATATATATATATATATATATATATATATATATATATATATATATATATTTATATATAGATATACATTTATATATATATATACATATATATACATATACATATATATATACATATATATATATATATATATATATATATATATATATATATATATATATATATACATATATATATATATATATATATATATATATATATATATATATATATATATATATATATATATATATATATATATATATATATATATATATATATATATATATATATATTTGTGTATGTACGTGTGTGTATTTGTGTGTGTGTGTGTGTTCGGATGCCCAGCCAATTGATTAATGTACCTGATGGCTATTGCATACGTATACACGGTAGACGGTGCCATGCGTTGACTGTGCATTATAAGCAATAGCAATGTCAGCTTATCTATCATCAAGTTCCTATATGTATGTCCACACAGGAATCCACTGGTCTAAAAATATAGATCAGCTAACATTTTATTGCTTATAATGCACAGTCAAAGCGTGGCAGCGTCTACCATGCATACGTATGCAATAGCCATCAGGTACAATAATCAACTGGCTGGGCATCCAAACCCAGCTCACTCGTTTCTGATAAGAAAAATCTTCTCTCAAGAGTAAAACGTGGGGTACAATACCTAGACTCTACGCTACACTATATATATATATATATATATATATATATATATATATATATATATATATATATATATATATATATATATATATATATATATATATATATATATATATATGTATATATATATATTTATATACATATATATACATATATATATATATATATATATATATATATATATATATATATATATACATATATATATATATATATATATATATATATATATATATATATATATATATATATATATATACTAAACGAGTGTGCTGCAGAAGGCATAACACAATCTGCCTCTCAACAAAGAGGAAAAAGTTGGTCCCACGGCATAGTATGGAAGCTGTAGATAGACATTATATATATATATATATATATATATATATATATATATATATATATATATATATATATATATATATATATATATATATATATATATATATATATATATATATGTATATATATATATATATATATATATATATATATATACATATATATATATATATATATATATATATATATATATGTATATATATATACATATATATATATATATATATATATATATATATATATATATATATATATATAATGTCTATCTACAGCTTCCATGCTATGCCGTGGGATCAACTTTTTCCTCTTTGTTGAGAGGCAGATTGTGTTATGCCTTCTGCAGCACACTTGTTTAGTATATCGGCCTACGTTTGATCCGCCGAACAGGGTTTGATACTATTTTAGTATAACTTTCTTCTGGGCTAAAACTTGGGTGAGAAGTTCCCTGATTTTGTTAACGTTATCGCATGGTAGCCTAACTTCCATCTCGTGTAGAGCTCCAATCCTAAAAGTATATTTCCGTAGTCGGATATACCATTTCGAATGTTTGATTCGGATATTTATGTCAAAATGAAATTTTCCAAAAGACTGCATGTTTGCATTTTTGTTTCCCTGCGATACCAATGAAAAGAAAATACATGTATTTCTGCTGATGCATGGAATTTACTTACCAATGTTCAATAAATGGATGCACTTATTTTTTTCGAGCAGTTTACATTTTATCGAACCCTCCACGGGTAACGAACGATCATGATAAAACTGAACACTCATATCCATACCCAATAGTTCATAATCAGTTTGGTGAACGGGTAAGATTCTATATGCTTTATCGAAATTAGTCTTCACCATGAGAAAACCTGAATCCTTGGACTGAATTAAAATTCGGTTAAAAATGATGGATGTGTCCCAGGAAACGACAAATGCTGGATGAAACGATGAAACCCAGACTTCCCTTTTAGGCATTAGGCCTTAGGTATTAGGCCTGATGATGATACTTGACATTTAGAAACGGTGGCGAAGAAAATGGCCCGTTAATTCGGCCAGCTTTAATTTCACGCGTAATGTCATGTCTTAGCACATGAGATTATTCGTACGCGGATTTTTAGTTATCAGCTTTTCTGAAAGATCTTTCTCCTGTGTACTGTAGAATAAAGACATGAATGAAGCCAACTATTAAAAAAAATCCTAAAGTCCACACATTCGTAGGCGTGGATCTTCGATTTTACTTTTATATCTAAGTACAAACCTAGAGGGCGAATATATGCAACTAAAGGACACCCTGTCATTATCACCGGTGACTTGCTGCAAGATATGTGATGTGGTGTGTATACCGTGTATATGTATATACCGTGTTTACCGTCTATATGTAAGACGTCAGTGACACTTTAATACCTTTTCTGACGCAACTCATCAACTCTAGTGTTCTTCCACGCTGCCTGAAACATGCCAACGTTATCCACATGCTTAAGAAAGTAAATTTCGATTGATATGAACAGTTATCGACCAATTTCAAATTTACCTTTTGTGTCTAAGCTACTTGAACGATACATCACACTGAAAAAGCACCTGACTGACAGCAATCTTCTCGAACGCTAACAATCAGCATACAAATCACACCATTCTACGGAAACTGCGCTAGTTTAGGTTCAGAACGACATCCTTGAGGCGCTCGACCAGCGGTATGGCGTTATCTTAATACTACTTGACATGTCGACCGCATTTGCCACAGTTGACCATGACATTCTACTCTGCCGATTGGAACAACGTTTAGGCATGTCTGGTTCCGCGCTACCGTTGATGCGATCATATCTATCTCAAGGTTATATTGGTAATATAATCAGACGGCACAGCTTGAGCTTCCATCTCTATGTTGATGGTACCCAGTTATATATAACATTTGAGATGACTGATGAAACCAACAGACTGTTGTCTTTATGCAGAATTGAGAATTGCATCAACTATGTCCGCGTGAGGATGGTTGAAAATCTATTAAAAATTAATGATGACAAAACGATCGCACTTGTGTTAAGATTACGAAACAATCAAGCAAAACATCACATCACCGTGATAACAATCGCCAAGTTCTACTGCCAGAAACATTGGTGCTGGAAATGTCAATGGTCTGTCACGTAAAGTACACCTGCCGCATAGCCTACTTTCATCTGAGAAATATCGCGTCGCTCCGATCATGTCTTACACAGAAAGCTGCGGTATGTCTGATATACACACTCGTCATATCGATAATTGACTATGCGAACTGTCTACTACATGGTATCCCTGATTGCCTGGTCAACAAGCTGCAAAGAGTACAAAATGTTGCTGCTCGACTGGAGGTCCGCTGCCACAGATGGGACCACAGTACACCGGTACTCAAGAAACTGCATTGGCTCCCCGTGAAGCAACGCATTCATTACGCAATTCTTCTACTGCCGTTTCGTGCTCAACACGGACTGGCACCCGCTTACATAACTAACCTACTCCAATAACAACGATCTATTCGTGTGTTGCGTTCGGCTACAAACAATGATTTGTATGTGCCGCCATCTCGTAGCCAATACGATGACAACACTTTCTCAGTTTCTGCTCCACGAATGTGGAATGCACTCCCAAACGCGATGAAGAAAATCTCTTGCCTAGCGACTTTTAAAAGACTTAAAAATGCATCTCTTTCGGGTTGCATACGCATCTTAAGCATCATCTATTTATATTTTTTTAATTTTTTTTTTATTCTAATTTTTATCTTAAATATTTTTTATTTTTTATTATTATCTATACATGTTTTTATATAAATTTTACACCATTTTTGTATTACTCATTATCATACATCTTTAATAATTATCTTCTATATAACTTATTCTTTTAATATGATATGTTCTCTTCTATCTGAATTAATTGATCATAATTTATATAACTTATCAATGTTTATCATATAAATGTATTTTAAGCGCCTCTGAATGGATTTATCTAGATTGTTGGCGCTATAAAATGTTCTTCTTATCTTATCTTATACAGTTTATAAGTACACATGTATGGGTGATGCTTTCCTGTGATGAAAGAGGATATCAGTGCGCAAACATATCCTGCTGGTACATAGCCTCTCCATCGATGAGACCCTAACTTAACCTCCCCGAAGTACACCACGGATAATGGGCATCCTGCGGCATCAGGTTGAACCGTTGTGAATCTGGGAGCAGACTGG